>OY755043.1:64495601-64903285 GCA_963576565.1 Aspidapion aeneum
GGTGCTCCGATGGAACCCAGTGCAGGGCCAAGATACAGGGGCGTACTTGAGATGGGAAAGGAAAAATTGATAAATTAAAGATAAAACTAGTTTCGCGTACACTTTTTGCTTCTTTAAGCTTATAGCTATGCAGCTTATAAATTGAAAAAAAAAATTAAAATTAAACGTTGGACATTTTTGAGGGAAGAGGGAGCAAAAGGTAGGAGACTAAATAGTTCAAATCTTATTCCGTCAAAAGTGGTCGTGTGGGGTATCGATTTCTAGGTAATTTAGTATTAAACCAAAATAAATATTAACTGAGTCATTACGTCAAACTGTTCACATGATATGTCAAAACTTACACCTTAATCTGGTTTTACCCGAAACGAGCGACCAACTCTTCTCCGGTTTTACGCCAGGGATTATTAAAAATACCAGACCAAGCCTTCATAAAAATTGATAACTTAAGTAAAAGTGGAATCAAGTATCTAAAATTTTGAATTTTTAACATAATCTGCCATTTCTTGGGCACCATAGCATACACTTTTAATAAAATTACATAATTGCATCCTGTTTGAGATTGGTTGTCAGAAGTGATACCTAAATAGATATTTGAGAAACAATGATAACACACATTATGTAAAAAATATTTTTTATAAAATTAAGGTTACTGTATTTTTCATTAATAACTTTTTACTTAAAAAGAAAAAGTTATAAGACAGCTTTAATTTATATATAAAAAAAATTCGATTGTTGGTACTTTATACTATGTGTATCTTTTAAAAATAATTTCTTTACTATAACTCACCTACGCGTCGTTTAATTTTATTTTTTTTCCACCAATTTAATGCGAAAAAATTATTAACATTTTGCCTGATAACTTAACCGACCTTTTTTAATAAAAACATAGTTAACAATATTACCGACTTTAATTCAAATACCCTGTTTGTTTTAAATTCTTTAACAGCTACATAGGTGATTAACAGTTTAACTCTCTACTGTATATTTTCTAACTTTATAAGTGCTGGAAATAATGTTTTACGTATTAAAAAAAATATATATATTGACAAAAGAAGCACCCTGTATTTTTTTACAATTACAAAGCTAAACTAAACAATGTACATATGAGAAAGGCGTTCTTCTAGTTTTTAAAAAATTTTAAAATTCAGAAAGTATCTTAAACTGTATAACTGCTATGACCCAAAGTTTGAGACTACTACTTTTTACATATTTTTTTTAATATCACCTTGTATCTTTAAGCATATTACAAAATTACACAAACATTAACATCTGTGACATAGCATGGAATAAGCTGACAAATTGTGCCAAGTTTCATTGCAAAATTCTTATTAACGCAGTAGCTAAAATAAATAATGTAAAAAACAATGAAAATGACAGCAAAGTTGTTGTCGCCCAGTATATACAGTCAGAAAAAGGTAATGTTGTAGCGCTTATCACAAAAATCTAGTACGATAAATGGTTTATAAAGGAGAATATAGTAATTGCAATGGAATGTTTATTTGATATATCTAGAGTTATTTGAATTTTCAGCACTAAAATAAAAAATTACGAAAAAACTTTATTGTCTAGTTACTTTTTACCACTCTGTACAAAAGTTTTTATTTAGGAAAATGAAAGCTGTACTAGTATTGTTGTTACATACCGACTTTGAGTTTTTCATAGTAATTTATAACGTCGTCATAAAAAAAATACATAAATTGATCATAAAAATGTAACTTATTTATAAAAGCAGCCCGTATTTTTAACAGTTCAACAAAATTTTCATTTTCTTTCCGTAAAATATAGATAAAAGCTAAGTATCTTTTATTTGGTATATATTTTTTGAAAATATCGATACGTCTTTTATAAATCCACATACCTTTCTATCTTTTTAGATTTTTTCAATTTACAATTATTAAATAGAACCCCCCTGTACTCCGACCCTGTATATGTCACACCAGTCCAGCAATACTTGTTTTAAAGAGCAACAATTTGTTAATACTCACAGTAAATTTCAGCAAGTTATCTTGCATAACTAACCGCCTGGATTTTTTTTCTACTCAACACGCACACCATAAATTTTTCAAAATTTTTGTTATTATTTTTTATTTCTTGAAATAAAATAAAACAATATAATTTTTTTATCGCTTAATAAACGTATATGTCCTTATAATCGGTGCCAAGTTTCGTTGCTCTAGCTTTACATTTCAGTTTTATACATTGCTCTGCATTGGTTTCGGGATGAGCACTTTGTAAAATAATACCATAGTATTGTATTCTAATCGTGCCAAGTTTCATTACGGTACGCAAAAATGCAGACAAAGTGGCTTAGGCTCCGGACTATACTAAGTACTTAGTTAGAAAACAATATTATGAAATTTTGGCTTTGAAGGTTAGTAGTGCTTCAACTCTCCAAACAAAAAAGCCGCTTTTTAAAATAATAAAATAGAATATCTTTATTACCGGTTAAATTTGTTGGAACAATAAGTAATAATCATTAACGTATTAACCGGAGGAGACCAGGAACCGCGGCAAAAATTCATTCATCAAAACAATTCGATTTGACCCCTAGATGCTTCAATGGGTTGGAAAAGAAGAGAAATATTTTTTGGAAAGACGATGGCAACGCTGTGCGACACACAGCAGACGTACGTTTATTCTTTATACATTGAATGGGTCGATCGATTTACCAGTGACGGCGGCGAAATACTTATTTATTAACAGTAAATACCTAACTTATTAAAACAAGCAATTTAATTTAGTTTACAGCTGAATAGGTACGTATTGACAATAAAAATTTACATTAATAGCATTGTTGAGGTTAGGTTCTCAAATACAGAAGTCGAACATTAAAAATAAGAGTCAGGCTCTAATAAAAACTTGAGAGTCCACTTGATTTTCGAACCGGGGCACTCACCGAGAATTGTGAAGTCGTCTCCGGCAGCCAAAAACGGTATTAAAGGTTCTCTTTTTCCTAGCGACAATTAGATCACCCCCATTATTATAATTTTAAAGCTAGATAAGCCACTTTTCTTTTGTATATGAAAAATTAAATATATTTTATTATTAACAAAGAAACCCGTAGCGTCTAAAATCTAATCTGCAATGTTGCCAAATTTCTGAGGCCGCTGCGACGCGGTTTTAATACGCAGAATACGTTTTATACCACTGAGGTGACTCAGTAAACCGTTTAGTTACAGTAAAAGCGACGCTAGCGCCACCGGTAGATACGTGAACTACACGGCCAAAAAGTAGCTATATATACCATTTTGTGACCTCAGAACAAAATTTTGCATACAGCTTGCTGAGTGTGTTAGGAATCGTCCCTGAAATTTTTATTGAAAAACGTTGTCACCTCAAAAAAGTGAGGTACTAAAGTTATATATGAGGTAACACCGTAGTTTATATACTTTGTTTGGAGGTGGCTAAGTACCCTTTATCAATATATATATATATATATATATATATATATATATATATATATATATCAGCAAGCTGTATGCAAAATTTTGTTCTGAGGTCACAAAATGGTATATATAGCTACTTTTTAGCCGTGTAGTTCACGTATCTACCGGTGGCGCTAGCGTCGCTTTTACTGTAACTAAACGGTTCACTGAGTCACCTCAGTGGTATAAAACGTATTCTGCGTATTAAAACCGCGTCGCAGCGGCCTCAGAAATTTGGCAACATTGCAGATTAGATTTTAGACGCTACGGGTTTCTTTGTTATATGTAATTTGTACCTGCTTTTTTTACCCTTGGAATATCTAATAGAATTCTCAGAAAACTGATATTTTAAGAGGCGCTTTGTAAAGGATTATTATTGTATTTTTTATCTTATTATAATAAATTGACTAATTTTGCTAGTCTTCTTACATTTTTTTGCTTATTCTGGCTGGTAGTTTTTAACGTTTTTATTTAACTTGACTTGATTGATTTTGTAATATAATAAATTTTTGCGACAGCTAATCAGACAGACACTTTCCTATGGGCAAGACTTGAAATTAGTTAAGTAGTTTAACCATATAATATGACGTATTGGTGCAAATGGTCCGAAGCTTGGCACAATTATAGAGCGATGCCTGCTCTCGCCCCTTTTGAAAAAAAATG
The DNA here is from genome assembly GCA_963576565.1 of Aspidapion aeneum. NCBI lineage: Eukaryota > Metazoa > Arthropoda > Insecta > Coleoptera > Brentidae > Aspidapion > Aspidapion aeneum. The sequence goes on from OY755043.1 coordinate 64,499,690, forward strand.
GCGCACGAATTTTCATTTTTTAAAATAACTTGGTTTTTGTACAAAGTTTGAAACAAATATTATAGCCAACAAAATTTTATACGAAAATGCTAAACTGTGTTTTTTGTTAGACTAAAAATTAGGTTCGAGGTATGATATTAACCATTTTTTCATTTTGGAATTTGTCCAATTTGTTTTTTTTGGTGGCCTTTAAATTAAAAGTTACTCATTTTTAAGAATGATTGAATTGACATAAAATAAAGATGGATAAATATTCTACAAAAATTATTAATCAGTTGCATGGGTAATATTCTTGGTAAGATATAAACCATAAAGTTTTAGGTCTACCATATATTATATGCAAAATAAACTAAAATAATTAGGTTTTATCTAATTTTCTAAAAACTAAGTACCTAAGACTTAATGGGCTATTTTTGAAAATCAGAAAAAAAACCTGTATTATTTTTATAGGTTTGGTTTATTAGGTTCGCGCGCCGAATACCATCTTTTCTTGAAACATTTCCGCAGATATTTGACCTATCTAAAACTCTACTTCGGAATGAGCTATGAATCTCAAGCTTTGCACAGTCGTAGATCTTTATGGAGTTAACAACACCTTGAAGTTTCATGGAATTCCATAAAGTAGTAAAGTAGTTACGAAATTTAAAAAAAAAACGTCGAAATTGCCACTCACTCATATATAGATCATCAATATTCTACTGCACTTCTAGACATGCTACAAAGCTGAAGTTTGTAAGACATAGAAATTATGACCAAACCCCTGGAAAAAATCAAAAAACCCCAAAATTCTAATTTGCTCCCCTCCCCCACACATGTAAAGTTATGTAAAAGTAACATTGCCCACTTCCAGAAATAGCAGACTGATAGGAACTATAATTAAACTATAGAAAAAAAATTAAAAACCTCAAAATTATAATTTACTTTCCTCCCCTATAAATGTAAAATAATGTAAAAGTAACATTGCCCACTTCCGGACACGCTTGAGAGCTGAGCTTTGGAAGGCCGATAGTAACTATGATAAGACTATAGAAAAAAATTAAAACACCCCAAAATTCTAATTTACTTCCCTCCCCTATAAATGTAAAAGTGTGTAAAAGTAACATTGCCCACTTCCAGAAACGCTCGAGAGCTGAGCTTTGAAAGGCTGATAGGAACTATGATAAAACTATAAAAGAAAATTAAAAACCCCCAAGTTTAATTAACTTCCCTCCCCTATAAATGTAAAGCTATGTAAATTAGCATTGTCCACTTTTAGAAACGCTAGAGAGCTGAGCTTTGCAAAATTTAAAAACACCAATTTTAATTTACTTTCCTCCCCTATAAATGTAAAGTTATGTAAAATTAACTTTGCCTACTTCCAGGGACACTAGAGAGCTGAGCTTTAGAAGGCTGATAGGGACTATGATAAAACCATAGGAAAATATAAAAAACCTCAACATTTTTAATATGCATTTCAAAAGTTTTGAACAATATCCCGCATATTTTACTACTTTAAAACTTAAATATTATCCAAATCCTTTAAACAAGCAGCGAGATCATAACAAAAACATTTCATGTAAAAAAAGCCAAGTACGCGAAAGTGGTATTCCCTAAAAAGAAATGAATGGTTCTTACTAGTTTCGAAATGTTTTTCTAAACTTGGCTATTACGGCTGCAAATGACTCTTAGGCACAGTGTTAAATTGAATGTAAAGAAGTTTGGCTGGAATAGCAAAGTTTAAAAAAACATTTCTAAACTAGTAAGAACCATTCATTTTGAAATTTGTATTGGAGAACTTGGCTTTACTTTTATCTCAATTCTTTTTACGGAATACCTCTTTCGCGTACTTGGCTTTTTTTTACATGAAATGTTTTTGTTATGATTCAGTTTTCTAAAAAATCATTTAAGAGGACAATATTGAAAACATTTTTTTTAGAAAATATTTTTTTAGTTTAATCGGTATATTATGTATAGTAGTGTTAAATCTAAAGTTGATACTCCAGGGTCGTACGAAATTTAAGGATATTTTTATAATATACCGAAATTATTAGGTTTCATATTATTTTCTCAAAAAAAAGGCTTTCTACATCAAATGTGTTTAAAACTTTATTGTAGGAATTTTAATTATAATTTAAAAAATCTATAACTAAAACGGCTTTAATTGACAATTACTCTCCACCGGCCTCCTTACATTGGGAATATTTGTAATCCTAAAAAATTGTCGCCTTTTTCGGACGCCTCTGGTGTGTAATTGGAAATTTTAACATTGTCAGATATACATTAGTTAAAAATATATATGGCCTTATAACACAGGGCATAACATATTTCCCTAAAAGATTATTTTAAAAAAAACGGTGAAAAAATTTGATGCTTTCATAAAGACCTCCGACTTTGGGACGCCACCAAAATTTTATATGTTACCATGTTACCAAAAACTAAGTACCTAAGATTTCATGGGCTATTTTTAAAAATCAGAAAAAAACCTGTATTATTTTTATAGGTTTCGTTTATTAGGTTCGCCCGCCGTACCATCTTTTCTTGAAACGTTTCAGCCGATATTTGACCTATCTAAAACTCTACTTCAGGATGAGCTACGAATCTCAAACTTTGCACAGTCGTAGATCTTCATGGAGTTAACAACCAAGTTTCATGGAATTCGATAAATTAGTAAAGTGGTTACGAAATTTTAAAAAACGTCGAAATTGCCACTCACTCGCTGACTGATGTATAGATCATCAAAATTCTACTGTACTTCCAGACATGCTACAAAGCTGAAATTTGGCGGGCTGATATAAATTATGACGAAAGCCCAGAATTCTAATTTACTCCCCTCCCTTATACATGTAAAGTTATGTAAAAGAAATGCTAGAAATTTAAAAACACCAAAATTATAATTTACTTACCTCCCCTATAAATGTAAAGTTATGTAAAATTAACACTGCCCACTTCCAGAAACGCTAGAGAGCTGAGCTTTAGAAGGCCGATTGTAACTATGATAAAACTATAGAAAAAAATTAAAACTCCCCAAAAATCTAAATTTATTCCCTCCCCTATACTATCCCACTTCCAGAAACGCCAGAGAGCTGAGCTTTTTAAGACTAAAAGGCACCATAATAAAACTATAGGAAAAAATTTAAAAACACCAAAATTTTAATTTACATTGCACACTTCCAGAAACGCTAGGGAGCTGAGCTTTGGAAGGCTGAAAGGAACTATGATGAAACCGTGGGAAAAAATGTAAAAACCCCAAACTTTTAATTTGCTCCCCTTCCCTATAAATGTAAAGTTATTTAAAAGTAACATTGCCTACTTCCAGAAACGGTAGAGAGCTGAGCTTTGGAAGGCCGATGGGAACTATGATAAAACTATAAAAGAAAATTAAAAACCCCAAATTTTAATTAACTTCCCTGCCCTATAAATGTAAAGTTATGTAAAAGTAACAATCTCCACTTACAGAAACGCTAGAGAGCTGAGCCTTGGACGACTGATAAAACACCACAAGGTTTTACTTACTTCCCTCCCCTATAAATGTAAAGTTATGTAAAAGTAACATTGCCCATTTTCAGAAACGCTAGAGAGCTGAGCTTTAGATGGCAGATAGGAACTATTATCTGGGGGCACAGTAGTGCCCCGCCAAGTTCTCGCGGAAATGGCTGTACCATCTTTTCTTGAAATATTTAAGCCCATATTTGAGCTATCTAAAACTCTAATTCGGAATGAGCTATGAAACTCAAACTTTGCACACAGTCGTAGATCTTTATAGAGTTAACAATCTCTACAAGTTTCATGGAATTCCATGAAATAGTAAAGTAGTTTCATCAAAAAACATCGAAATTGCCACACTCACTCATGTATAGATCATCAAAATTCTACTGTACTTTCAGACACGCTACAAAGCTAAAATTTGGCATACTGATAGAAATTGTGACCAAACCATTGGAAAAAATCAAAAAACCCGAAAATTCTAATTCACTCCTCTCCCCCATACATGTCAAGTTATGTAAAAGTAACACTGCCCACTTCCAGAGGCGCTAGAGAGCTGAGCTATGGCAAACTGATAGGAAATATGACAAAACTATAGGAAAAAACTTGAAAACCCCATAATTTTAATTTATTTTCCTACCCTATAAATGTAAAGTTATGTAAAAGTAACATTGCCCACTTCCAGATGCGCTAGAGAGCTGAGCGTCGGAAGGCCGATAGGAACTATGATACAACTATAAAATAAAATTAAAAAACCCCAAATTATAATTAACTTCCCTCCCCTTTAAATGTAAAGTTAGGTAAAAGTAACATTCTCCTCTTCCAGAAACGCTAGAGAACTGAGCTTTGGAAGACTGATAGGAACTATGATAAAACTAAGTATAGTAAAAAATATAAAAAGACCAAAATTTTAATTTACTTTCCTCCCCTATAAATGTAAAGTTATGTAAAATTAGCATTGCCTATTTCGAGGAACACTAGAGAGCTGAGCTTTAGAAGGCTGATAGGAACTATGACAAAACCATGGGAAAATATAAAAAAAACTTCAAAATTTTTAATAAGGCATTGCAAATCTGTTGAATAATATTCATCATGTTTTACTACTTTAAAACTTAAATATTATCCAAATCCTTTAAAAAAGGAGTGAAATCATAACAAAAACATTTCATGTAAAAAAGCCAAGTACGCGAGAGTGGTGTTCCGTTAAAAGAATTGAGATAAAAGTAAAGCCAAGTTCTCCAATACAAATTTTAAAATGAAAGATTCTCACTAGTTTGGAAATGTTTTTGTAAACTTGGCTATTACGGCTGCAAATGACTCTTAGTTACAGTGCTAAATTGAACATAAAGATATTATAATTTTGATATGACTTACTTGGAAATTAAATAATAAAGAATGTCAAAGCTGCAAATTGACAGTTGGTCTCTCCTCAGTAAACACCATATTGCCTATTTCTTTTTCGGATACCGATATGATCATTTCATTTCATGGTTATGCTCGGGCTGAATGAGGCCTAATGAGGCCGAAACGCTTCCCCGAGCTACCTTTACCTCTGAGGACTTGCCCGTAAAACTTTTTTGTTAAGACTTTTTACCTCGCGAAATTCCTTCAAATTTAAAAAAATCCAGGGCTTAGGCTGTCTTCTGGGAGCCGAAACGCGTCTCCAAGCTACTTTACCTCTGAGGATTCGCCCGTGAAACTTTTTTGATAAAGAATTTCATTTACAAATTCTGACATCACGTCAACATTTGAGCCTTGTGATTGCTGGTGGTTATTATTAGATTAATAATATTCGCATTGGCCTGTGGCGTGGGCAAACAAATCATTCCTGTATATGGTTTTCCTGTTTTAAACGGCTTAACTAATTACCACAATTTCTTTTTTATTAAATTTACTGTTACGGATAAATAATTTTTTTTTTAAATTCTGTCATATCAATCATGTCATAAACATTGCAAACCCAAAAATTTATAAATTAAGATAATGTAATTATTTTTTTTGCATTCCATAGAGTGTATTTTTGACAATTTCCTTTTAATGTTTATCGGATCTATGTGTAGAATTTTTGACAGTTTGTAAACCATTTTTCAACAAAAGTTGTATTTAGGACTCTCAAGCTATGCAACTTTTCAGAGATTACTAAACCTCAAAATGTGTTTTCCAAAAATAATAACAGCAAGTTTTTCTATAATGATATGATATGATATAATGTATAAATGTTCGGTTTTTTATATAAAGACAGTACGTTGTCACCATTAATCTTTTCTTACAAACTTTTGCAACCTTTTAAAGTTTTAATATTTCCTAAAGTGTCCCTAAATAAAAGTAAAACGTTGTTACCTTATATTTAATATTTAAATTTAGTTAGATATAGCTATTGTTGCTTATAGACTTACGTCATACGTTATCACCTTAATAAAACCGGCAACAGTGCCTGAGGTGGCAGGAAAAAGCACATATCCAAAGGTTGTATATCGGTCTGAGGTCCGAACGTATTCCACGTACTTTTCAAATATTTGAAAAAAAAATATTTACCCCTCTTTTGAAATTCTGGTAAAGGAACTTCCCCACATGTCATATATGTACCTATATATGGGCTAACACCACTAGAAATAGGTGAAGTCAGGTCGTCATATCCTTAACGCTGAGGTGACAACGGCGAGTGCATCAATATATATATATATATATATATATATATATATATATATATATATATATATATATATATATATTGATAAAGGGTACTTAGCCACCTCAAAACAAAGTATATAAACTACGGTGTCACCTCATGTATAACTTTTGTACCTCACTTTTTTGAGGTGACAACGTTTTTCAATAAAAATTTCAGGGACGATTCCTAACACACTCAGCAAGCTGTGTGCAAAATTTTGTTCTGAGGTCACAAAATGGTATATATAGCTACTTTTTGGCCGTGTAGTTCACGTATCTACCGGTGGCGCTAGCGTCGCTTTTACTGTAACTAAACGGTCCACTGTGTCACCTCGAGGGTATAAAACGTATTCTGCGTATTAAAACCGCATCGCAGCTGCCACAGAAATTTGGCAACATTGCAGATTAGATTTTAGACGCTACGGGTTTTTTTGTTATATGTAACTTGTACGTGCTTTTTTTACCCTTGAAATATCTAATAGAATTCTCAGAAACGAGTGCCTTGGTCTGATATTTTAAGAGGGGCTTTGTAAAGGATTATTATTGTAATTTTTATCTTATTGAAATAATTTGACTAATTTTGCTAGTCTCCTTTCATTTTTTTGCTTATTCTGTCTGGTAGTTTTTAACGGTTTTATTTAACTTGACTTGATTGATTTTGTAATATAATAAATTTTTGCGACAGCTATTCAGACACTTTCCTATGAACAAGACTTGAAATTAGTTAAGTAGTTTAACCATATAAAATGACGTTTTGGTGCAAAAGGTCCGAAGCTTGGCACAATTATAGAGCGATGCCTGCTCTCGCCGGTTTTTTAAAAAAATGGCGCACGAATTCTCTTTTTTTTAAATAACTTGGTTTTTGTACAAAGTTTGAAACAAAAATTATAGCCAACAAAATTTTATACGAAAATGCTAAACTGTGTTTTTTGTTAGACTAAAAACAAAGTTCGAGGTATGATATTAACCATTTTTTCATTTTGGAATTTGTCCAATTTGTTTTTTTGGTGGCCTTTAAATTAAAAGTTACTCATTTTTGAGAATGATTGAAATGACATGAAATAAAGATAGATAAATATTCTACAAAAATTATTAATCAGTTGCATGGATAATATAGTTTTAGGTCTACCCACATATATGTATTTCTATATTATATGCAAAATAAACTGAAATAATTAGGTTTTATCTAATTTTCTAAAAACTAAGTACCTAAGACTTCATGGGCTATTAAAAATCAAAAAAAAACCTGTAATATTTTTATAGGTTTCGTTTATTAGGTTCGCGCGCCGTATACCATCTTTTCTTGAAACATTTAAGCCGATATTTGACCTATCTAAAACTCTACTTCGGAATGAGCTACGAATCTCAAACTTTGCACAGTCGTAGATCTTCATGGAGCTAACAACCCCTTTAAGTTTCATGGAATTCCATAGAGTAGTAAAGTAGTTACGAAATTTCAAACAACGTCGAAATTACAACTCACTCACTCACTCCTTTATAGATCATCAATATTCTACTGTACTTCTAGACATGCTACAAAGCTGAAAATTGGTAGACTTATAGAAATTATGACCAAACCCTTGGAAAAAATCAAAAAACCCCAAAATTCTCATTTACTCCCCTCCCCTACACATGTAAAATTTTGTAAAAGTAACATTGCCCACTTCCAGAAATGGCAGACTGATAGGAACTATGACAAAACTATAGAAAAAAAATTAAAAACCTCAAAATTATCATTTACTTTCGTCCCCTATAAATGTAAAGAAATGTAAAAGTAACATTGCCCACTTCCGGACACGCTAGAGAGCTGAGCTTTGGAAGGCCGATAGTAACTATGATAAGACTATAGAAAAAAATTAAAACACCCCAAAATTCTAATTTACTTCCCTCCCCTATAAATGTAAAAGTATGTAAAAGTAACATTGCCCACTTCCAGAAACGCTCGAGAGCTGAGCTTTGGAAGGCTGATGGGAACTATGAAGAAACTATAAAAGAAAATTAAAAAACCCCAAAGTTTAATTAACTTTCCTCCCCTATAAATATAGAGTTATGTAAATTAGCACTGTCCACTTCTAGAAAGGCTAGAGAGCTGAGCTTTAGAAGACTATAGGAAAAAATTTAAAAACACCAAAATTTTAATTTACTTTTTTCCCCTATAAATGTAAAGTTATGTAAAATTAACTTTGCCTACTTCCAGGGACACTAGAGAGCTGAGCTTTAGAAGGCTGATAGGAACCATGATAAAAACATAGGAAAATATAAAAAACCTCAACATTTTTAATATGCATTTCAAAAGTTACTTATGAACAATATCCCGCATATTTTACCACTTTAAAACTTCAATATTATCCAAATCCTTTAAACAAGCAGTGAGATCATAACAAAAACATTTCATGTAAAAAAAGCCAAGTACGCGAAAGTGGTATTCCCTAAAAAGAATTGAGATAAATGTAAAGCCAAGTTCTCCAATACATATTTTAAAATAAATGGTTTTTACTAGTTTCGAAATGTTTTTCTAAACTTGGCTATTACGGCTGCAAATGACTCTTAGGCACAGTGCTAAATTGAATGTAAAGAAGTTTGGCTGGAATAGCAAAGTTTAAAAAAACGTTTCTAGACTAGTAAGCACCATTCATTTTGAAATTTGTATTGGAGAACTTGGCTTTACTTTTATCTCAATTCTTTTTACGGAATACCTCTTTCGCGTACTTGGCTTTTTTTACATGAAATGTTTTTGTTATGATTCAGTTTTCTAAAAAATCATTTAAGAGGACAATATTGAAAACATTTTTTTTAGAAAATATTTTTTTATTTTAATCGGTATATTATATATAGTAGCGTTGAAGCTAAAGTTGATACTCCAGGGTCGTACGAAAATTAAGGATATTTTTATAATAAACCGAAATTATTAGGTTTCATATGAGTTTCTCAAAAAATAAGCTTTCTACATCAAATGTGTTTAAAACTTTATTGTAGGAATTTAAATTTTAATTTTAAAAATCTATAACTAAAACGGCTTTAATTGACAGTTACTCTCCACCGGCGTCCTTACATTGGGAATATTTGTAATCCTAAAAAATTGTCGCCTTTTTCGGACGCCTCTGGTGTGTAATTGGAAATTTAAACATTGTCAGATATACATTAGTAAAAAATATACAGGGTGTCCCATTAAGCATTGCAGCCAGAATTATCTCAGATACTAGTACAGCTACGACTTCAGGAAAAAATTTTATATAACAAAATTTACCTAAAATATATTTGTTACTGTAGCTCCCGGCTAGGGGGCAGTAATAACACCTCCAACTATAAAAGTTGAATTTTATGACAAAACTCTACTACAGCTAACCTAAATTTTACCATATTCGTATTCCTTGAAAAATTCTGCATAATTTGGACCTCTCACTTGTACCTCTTTCTCACTTCCCCACTTGAATAGAATGAAAATATCACTTTTTATTTAAAAAATAATAACTTCTACGTGGTAAATAAACGGACTCATATTATTTATTTGACTTATTAAGAAAACCCTAAAAAATGCAAATATTTTTCTTTTGTTTAAAATAAAATTTTTTCGAGCAAATTTTTTAAAATTATCAAACCAAAAAACTTAAATTTCTTTAAAAATGCAGATACAAACCCATTAATATTTTTACTTGAAGTTGTCAAGCGATATTCTTGAAATCCGCAAGTCAAAATTTTACTTATTTTTGCAGATATTTAAAAAATAGTTTTGTTTGTGTATTGTGGTGAGACGACACCTTATTATGTTATTTGCATGTGTCACACCTGTTAAAATTTTTGGATAATTTAATGTTTATTTACGTTTTATAATTTGTTTTTGACATAAACAATTATGTAATCAATTAAAAAACCGGAAAATTCTAATTCACTCCTCTCCCCCATACATGTAAAGTTATGTATAAGTAACACTGCCCACTTCCAGAGGCGCAAGAGAGCTGAGCTATGGCAGACTGATAGGAAATATGACAAAACTATAGGAAAAAACTTAAAAACCCCAAAATTTTAATTTACTTCCCTACCCTATAAATGTAAAGTTATGTAAAAGTAACATTGCCCACTTCCAGATACGCTAAAGAGCTGAGCTTCGGAAGGCCGATAGGAACTATGATAAAACTATAAAATAAAATTAAAAAACCCCAAATTATAATTAACTTCCCTCCCCTTTAAATGTAAAGTTATGTAAAAGTAACATTCTCCTCTTCCAGAAACGCTAGAGAGCTAAGCTTTGGAAGACTGATAGGAACTATGATAAAACTAAGTATAGTAAAAAATTTAAAAACACCAAAATTTTAATTTACTTTCCTCCCCTATAAATGTAAAGTTATGTAAAATTAGCATTGCCTATTTCGAGGAACACTAGAGAGCTGAGCTTTAGAAGGCTAATAGGAACTATGATAACACCATAGGAAAATATATAAAAAACTTCAAAATTTTTAATAAGGCATTGCAATACTTTTGAATAATATTCCTAATATTTTACTACTTTAAAACTTAAATATTATCCAAATCCTTTAAAAAAGGAGTGAAATCATAACAAAAACATTTCATGTAAAAAAAGCCAAGTACGCGAGAGTGGTATTCCGTTAAGAAAATTGAGATAAAAGTAAAGCCAAGTTCTCCAATACAAATTTTAAAATGAAAGATTCACACTAGTTTGGAAATGTTTTTGTAAACTTGGCTATTACGGCTGCAAACGACTCTTAGTCGCAGTGCTAAATTGAACATAAAGATATTATAATTTTGATATGACTTACTTGGAAATTAAATAATAAAGAATGTCAAAGTTGCAAATTGACAGTTGGTCTCTCCTCAGTAAACACCATATTTCCTATTTTTTTTTTCAGATACCGACATGATCATTTCATTTCATGGTTATGCTCGGGCTGAATGAGGCCTACTGAGGCCGAAACGCTTCCCCGAGCTACCTTTACCTCTAAGGACTTGCCCATAAAACTTTTTTGTTAAGACTTTTTACCTCGTGAAATTCCTTCAAATTTAAAAAAATCCAGGGTTTAGGCTGTCTTCTGGGAGCCAAAACGCGTCCCCAAGCTACTTTACCTCTGAGGATTCGCCCGTGAAACTTTTTTGATAAAGAATGTCATTTACAAATTCTGACATCACGTCAACATTTGAGCCTTGTGATTGCTGGTGGTTATTATTAGATTAATATTATTCGCGTTAGGCTGTGGCGTGGGCAAACACATCATTCCTGTATATGGTTATCCTGTTTTAAACGGCATAACTAATTATCACAATTTCTTTTTTATTAAATTTATTGTTACGGATAAATAATTTTTATAAAAATTTTGTCATATCAATCATGTCATAAACATTGCAAACCCAAAAATATATAAATTAAGATAATGTATTAATTTTTTTTGCATTCCATAGAGTGTATTTTTGACAATTTCCTTTTAATGTTTATCGGATCTATGTGTAGAATTTTTGACAGTAAGTAAACCTTTTTTCAACAAAAATTGTATTTAGGACTTTCAAGCTATCACAAAACCTCAAAATGTGTTTCCAAAAAAAATAACAGCAAGTTTTTCTATAATGAAAGTATAAATGTTCGGTTTTTTATATAAAGACAGTACGTATATATATATATATATATATATATATATATATATATATATATATATATATATATATATATATATTGATAAAGGGTACGTAGCCACCTCAAAACAAAGTATATAAACTACGGTGTCACCTCATATATAACGTTGTTACCTCACTTTTTTGAGGTGGCAACATTTTTCACTAGAAATTTCAGGGATGCTTCCTGACACGCTCAGCAAACTGTGTGCAAAATTTTGTTCTGAGGTCACAAAATGGTATATATAGCTACTTTTTGGCCGTTTAGTTCACGTATCTATCGGTGGCGCTAGCGTCGCTTTTACTGAAACGAAACGGTCTACTAAGTCACCTCGGTGGTATAAAAAGTATTTTGCGTGTTAAAACCGCGTTGCAGCGACCTCAGAAATTTGGCAACAGTTTAGATTTTAGAGATTACGGGTCTCTTTGTTACATGTAATTTCAAATATTACCTGTTTTTTGACCCTTGGAAAGTTTAATAAAATTCTGAGAAACGAGTGGCTGGGTCTAATATTTTAAATGGGGCTTTGTAAAGGATTATTATTGAATTTTTTATTTTATTGAAACAATTTAACTAATTTTGTTATTTTTTTTACATTTTTCAAATTATTATGATAGTTTTTAACGGTTTTATTTAAGTTGACTTGATTGATTTTCTAATACCTAAAATCTTTGCGACACCTATTCATACAGTTTCCTATGGGCTCTAGACTTGAAATTAGTTAAGAAGTTCAATCATTAGAGATATAAAATGCCGTTTTGGTGTAAAAAGTCCGAAACTTGGCACAATTATAGGGTTCACGGTCTATAATACTTAAAGTTTGCGACCTCAAGCGATGTCTGCTCTCGCTTTTAAAAAAAACCGGCGCACAAATTCTGTTTTTCTAAAATAACTTATTTATCGTAAAAAAGTTTGAAAAAAAAATTATAGCCAACAAAATTTTATACGAAAATGCTAAAATGTGATTTTTTGTTAAGCTAAGAGTTTTAGAGGTATGATATTAACCATTTTTCCGTCATTTTGGAATTTGCCCAATTTGTTTTTTTGATGTCCTTTAAATTAAAATAATTTCAAATTCAAACTCCATGGGCGTCCCAATTATGGGGCTATTTGTAAAGATCACAAAAAATCCGTATTACTATTATAGGTTTTATTTTACTTTTTTAAAAATCATTTGAGAGGAAAATATTAAAAACATTTTTTTTAGAAAGTAATTTTCTCTTTTAATCCGTATATCATATAGTATTGTTAAAGCTAAAGTTGATACTCCAGGGTCGTACGAAAATTTAGGATATTTTTATAATAAACCAAAATTTTTAGGTTTTATATGATTTTCTCAAAAACTAAGCTTCCTACATCAAATGTGTTCAGAACTTTATTGTAGGAATTTAAATTATAATTTTAAAAATCTATAACTTAAACGACAAGAATTGACAGTTACCACTCCACTGGCATTCCTACATTGGTAATATTTGTAATCCTAAAAAATCGTCACCTTTTTCAGACGCCTAGTTAATTATAGAATCATAGATTAGTCAATTTACAGGGGCAATTTAGCGTTCCTGTATGTAACAGATATTGGCAAAAGCTAATATCTGCCATATGCAGAAACGCTAAATTACCCCTGCAAATTGGCTCGTGAGGAGGCCGCTTTAGGCGACTTTTTATAGTATTTATTTATTCTTCTAATTATGCGGTTAGCCCGATATTTATTAACTAAAAGTCCATATTTTTTTTATCCATGCTTGACTAGTCATTAGTTTTAGTTGGGCCCATAAAAATTTTTTGATATCGAAGGTTTATTCTACAACATACTGAAATTTCATAAAAGTTGAGGGTAGACAAAAATCTTATAAGAGGTATATTACTTTTACTCCTCACAAATTCTTAGAATGGTATAATAAAATTTATGCCCATCGCCCATCTGTGATCTCGTAGCGTCAGCAAGCCACAGAAATTTAAATGGATGGATCCATGACGTATCTGATACCATCGTAGCCCATTAGCACATTCCAAATGATCTCCACGCTATATCAGTTTTGAAAACAGTTTTTTGTAAATATGTTAGAAACTAAAACATCTACGAAGTTTTTGATTTAAACACTTAAATGCGAAAGATACGTTTACTATATTCCGAAAAGTGCATATTGATGAAATGCTTCGATAAAAAGTAATCATATTTTCATTCAGTCATTAGGAATAATAGATTATGACCAATATCTAATCAGCTTGCTACAGTATTGAATAATATTTTACCTAAAAATTTCATTAAAACCGGTTTAGCGGTTTGGGAGCTATGGTCTTATAGACAGGCATACACACACACACACACACACACACACACACATACAGATAGGCGTCATGACGATATTGCTAAAATAGGTAAAATACACCCAAATTACACATTTTCGACATTATCTCAAAATAAAATTTTCCTCGAAATTGTTTTCGAGGAAAATTTTATTTTGAGATAATGTCGAAAATGTGTAATTTGGGTGTATTTTACCTATTCTCTAGCCATTGCTGCACGGGCTAGGAAGGGAAAAATTTCATACCAAACATTGAAACTGACCTTATGGTGTATTTAAATTTGTATGATACTTCTCTCTCCTTAAAAAAAGAAATTAAAACTCACAACGGTATATTACAATTTTCACCAATTCGGCCATTTTTGTAACGCCATGCATCACTAAGCTACCAAATCTCTAGTAATATTCTACTCATTGTTGTTGCCTTTATGTCGAATAGAAATTACAAGGTTAAATTTTGTACCAGAGCAAAAGTATATACGTAATTTTCCGTAGATGAGCAAAAACCGTAACTTCACGTGCTATACGTTGTAACCACAATGCATTATTTAGTTAGCTAAAGGCAATGTGTTATCACCTCAGTATATTGGTTAATATATGCTAAATTTAAACATTGTAATTACCGGACAATTTTTTTTCATTATAACTTTCGAACTATACAATTATTTTAATGGGACAAACTGCACTTGATATAGAATTAATCACAGTTTGGACTAAATATATTTTTTTGTCCGCCATATCAAAATCCAAGATGTCGGATAAAATTAAATTGTACCCTTCAGAGATGCTCGTTTATTCTTGTGTTGCGAACATGTTTTAATTATTTTTTTAAACTAGTGAAAAAGCTGCATTCTTGCCACGCACAACAAAGTACGAGTCAGCAAAATCGGTTTAGTGGTTCTAAAACATATATTGTTGTTTCAACCATTGTTTTGCATATTATACGATTGCCTTGCAAATCATGTCTGCATTTATTTCCTTATAAATTCGTTACCACTAAACCGATTTTAGTGAAATAAAAAAAATCGTAGTGAGAATTGATTGCTCTTTAAAGATTGTTATAGGAATTGTCCGTTATCTTGAAATTTAAGATGTCGGACAGAATCATACTTGATTCATCAAAATGGCTTATGTATTCTTATTTTGCGAAGACGTTTTAGTTTTTTTTTATCTGAAAAAAAAACACTACTTTTCTCCCGTATAAAGAGGTACAAATTAATAAAATCGGTGTAGTGGTTCTCACAAAATCGGATTTTGTTTTAACCATTGTTTTACAACTTATACGATTGTATTGTCATTTCTTTATAAATTGATTATTAATAAATCGATTTTAGTGAAATATAAAAGATCATGATGCAAACTTTTAAGATCAATTAGTTCGCGCCATAATGTCCTTTATTTCACTAAAATCGGCTCAGTAATAATGAATTTAAACAGAACTGAATGCAGACAGGATTGGCAATGCAATCCTATAATTTGTAAAACAATGGTTAAAACAGAATCAGATTTTGTGAGAACCACTTAACCGATTTTATTACTTAATACCTTGTTAAGCGGAATAAAAGTGGTGCTTTTCTATAGATTAAAAAAAAAACTAAAACATTATCAGAAAATAAGACTAAACACGCCATTTTTAAGAATCACGTATTAATTCTGTCCGCCATCCTAAATTTTAAGATGGTGATAAATTTTGATCATGATCTTTATAAAGCAATAAATTCTCACAGAGGATGTTTTTTATTTCATCAAAATCGGTTCAGTAGTAATGAATTTATAAGGAAATAAGTGCAGGCATGATTGGTAAGGCAATCGTATAATGTTCAAAACAATGGTTGATACAAAAATATTTTTTTTTAGAACCATCGAACCGATTTTGCTGATTCGTACGTTTTTGTGCGTGGCAGAAATGCAGCTTTTCTAATGATTTAAACAAATAATTAAAACATGTTCGCAACACAAGAATAAACGAGCATCTTTGAAGGGTACAATTTAATTTCGTTCGCCATCTTGGATTTTTAGATGGCGAACAAAAAATATATTTAGTCAAAACTATGATTAATTCTCTGTCCAGTGCAGTTTGTCCCATTAATCGATGGGACAGTTCAAAAGTTATAATGAAAAAAAATTTGTCCGGTTTTTTTCTGGCCCACCCGGTATATGTACCAGTTTAGCTTACCATTGTAAAATTCTCGTAAGATATTTCAAGATGAGCTTCGTAGAAAATTATTATTGTTTTTTTCATCTTATTGGAATATTTTAATCAATTTTATCCTACTCAAAATGTTTTTAATATTCTGGTATTTGTAAACCGTTTTATTGAACTCGAATTGATTTATTTGGTATACCTTTGCTTGAAACCTTGTGACAGGTATTCATAAATATTCCGAAGAACTCCAAACTTGAAATTTTGTGGCTATGTAGGGTTCTCGTGAAAATAAAAGTTTTTTACTACTAAATTATTGAACCGATTTGCCCTAAATTTGAAACTTCTAGGTGCTTCCAGTCACTGATTTTTGAATCAAGCTTTTAAAAAATCAACATGAAGAATCCTAAATGGCTTACTCCTTATATCTTATTTAAGATAACTCAACTGAGCATTTTTTATTAACAATAAAATAAAACACATTATACTATACCAATATATAAATACCATTATTTTAATAATATATGGTTAAATTGGTCTTATTCTAGACAACCATAGTTTCTTTCTTAAATTTGTGAGGCAACTTTTAATGCATATAAAAAAATAAAATAACAAAATTTGAGTTATTCTGGCCTTACTCATTATAGTTTAATCCCTATTCATTGTTACAAAGGACATAAGAAGTCGCCCAAGATCTTAGGGAAAAATAGTATAAGGCCAATTTCAAAACCAGCGAAATTTTTAAGAACCGGATATTATCAAAAATGTTATTTATTAAAATAAGACAGGAGCAAAATCGCCCGCAGTAAAAAAGATTTGGTAATAATCAGGCAAAATAGAATCGAACTTTTGCATTACGATTTTTCTTAAAACCTAACAAAATCAGAAAGGATATAATCATAAAAAGGGCTGAGCAACTTCATTGCAACCTTATATATCCAATTCTAAGCAACCAAAGAAGAACGGATTTTGTATTGCTGCAGTATACGACATGAGTTAAAAGCAGGCACTTAAAAATCAAATCCAAATCCCATTTTGATCCGAATTGAGATTGCGCATTCTCTCTTCCTCAAAAATCGGTATCATGAAAGTTTAGTGGCAAATTTAAATAAATAATAGTTTTTGAACCCAAAAATAAATAAAAATATCAATTTTTTTCTTTAAATTCCTCTTCTTTTGGTAGATCAAAATCGCTGTTAACCTAACCTCTTGGTCACTTATTCACAAACGAATCTTAACCCAGGGTCTAACACGCCCTGTCAGACTTTTTTAAAGATGTGCCTTACACCGCATAGAAATACAAAAATTCGCTCACATTTGATTGCTTAAAATGCTCTATAAGGGTTGTATTAAACAGTAGCGTATTTAGAAAAATTTTTAGGGGGGCCGAGTCAGTTTTGAGGGGACCCCATGAGGTCGTATTTTATATTATTTTATGTTTCTTTTTATGAAATATGTGAAAAATATGTAAAAAAATCTAAGCTACGGCCGCGCACAGTGGTCGATTTTGATTTTTTAGGGGGACATCTTTTACGGAAATAGTCGAATTACCTTATTTTAACCTTGGTATATAAAATACGCTTATTTTAGAATAATATGATCCAATAACTATTATTTTTTACAGTCTATAAACAAAATATATTAAAAAAAATATATACTACAAAAATAACAATTTTTCTAATCATAAATATCATTGAAAATTATCATATTCATCTTCAGAGTCCTCAAGAGATTCTCTACTCTCGTGCAAAGAAACTCAAATTGTTCCATTCTGGTGACTCGGGTATACCCCGTAAAACCAAAAAAAAAAAATGTTTCGCACATTTCCGCACAACTATTATTTTAAGGAAAATTGATGAAACTTTAAAATAAAATTTAATTTGTCACGTTCGAAAGGGGACTTTTTTTTCACATCCCACAGAAGTTTGAAAAAAATTATAAATTTCACTACTATACAAAACGTATTTTATTTTGTACTTACTTTTAATTAAAATTAAAAAAAAAACTTAACCAAGGAATCTGAAGCCAGGTCTAAATAATACCAAAATATAACAATAATATAAACTGTTTCGAAGCAGGCAAAAATAGCACGGAAACATCGATGAAAAAATTCTCACTAAATTGATATTGTCATAAAATAGTTTAAAATTTAATTAAACCACTATAAAAACGTAGCAATAATCAATATTGCTGAGTATGCACAAATTTCGTCTATAAAAGCCGATGCTGGAAAATAGACCGGCATCACTCTTACAAGTGATCAACCCAGTACACCACTGAAATACGTGGTCCCTACTAACCACACCCAGTACACCACTGAAATACGTGGTCCCTACTAACCCAGTACACCACTGAAATATGTGGTCCCTACTAAACATAACCAAGTAAAACCCCACTATGGTGGTTACGCTTTATGACCCCTAGGTCAACTCTCTCCAACCAGCATAATGAGGGGTCATTACATTATTTAATTTGGCATTCTATTCTTGTTAACCTATTTTATGTATATACAATACACGTATAAATGTGGATTCTTTATACTTAATTTTCATATTCCCCTTAATCCCTCAGTCACAGGGCACTAAATAACAAACCTTGTGACATATATGGTAGAGAAACCACTTGTCACAAATATAGTCGTGACATATATGGTGGAGGCGCCGTTTTCTTTCTTTCCCTAATATCTCCATATATTATGGGAACCTCTCTCAGCCAAGCATAATTTAATTTTCTACCTACTTCTAAGGCCATTATTGTGCATTCGCACCCAATACGATCAAAAAGTACTATTTGTGCTTAGCACCAAAAAATCTCTTCCTTGCCAGAAAGGCAATATCCCGCTTCAAAATCAAAAAAAACTTATCAGGAGCATATAAGCAGCAGAAGGTTTATATAATAATTAATTTTTTCCTTTTATTATTATTTCGCAGTTAATTAATCAAACAAACAAGATGACCCAAAATTCACTGCACACCATCCGCAAAGCATAGCCAGGCAAGTTACGTCGATCAAGGCAACGACCGCTCGTCGCGACGCAATACCACACGCCGTAGGTACCATTGAAACAGCAGTGCGAATTCTACAGCGACCCCACAGATTGACAACGACTCAACGGGAGCAACATTTCTTCATTTTTCTTGGGTTACTGTCGGACCGAGTAGGCAGTAGCACAATAGGGAAAAGAAGAAAACAGCATACACAACGTCACAGCCTTCCACATTAGACCTTGTACACAACCCACCCGATCAATCGAAGAAGTCATCTTTAGTCCCGCAAACATGTTAAGCCATGCTGCACCAGAGCAATTCAGGTCCAGCTCGCACCGCTCCTGCTCAATCTGACTCTCACTCCGAACCAGGGACGCGGATATTTAAAAGGTCAGGTATTAGTTTTCGTTACTAATTATTTATTTACGTAATATGGGCCTTAATTTATTTTTCTTAATTTTACACAACAAAATTATTTCTATTTAATCCTTATTTCTATTAAACTCACTGCAGGTACAAATTTTATTCAAATCGGTTAAAAATTTACGAGATATTAGCATTGGCGAACCTATTAAAACAGACATATAGTACTCATTCAGACAGACAAAAAAAGACTCTCGCGAGTCAGCATACAAAATAATTAAAATTACTTAATACATTTTTCACTTTTTTATTCAAATATAAAGCATACTTTTTTTTATTAAATCAAATTACGTATTAAAGTTACTAATAACTAGTAGGTCACAAAAACCCTACGTTAGCAAAAATATTTTTGTACGTACCTATATGTGACATTATTATAAAAATGATACATGCAATTTATTGTTTTGGTTTAATTTTTAAAATGCAAAATACCTACATGACCTAGGCTGCTAATGTTTACAAACTTTTTATTATAAAAATAATGGTAAAATATTTACTGATTTTGATTCTACTTTCAGCACTCTTTTTAAATACTCAAGTTATTTTTTTTTCTTATTGAATGCACTGAACCAATTTTTCTAAACTAGTGATGCTGATAATTTTTTTTATACATGTTACTTAAGACAAAGATACTTTTTTAAACTATTTATAATGATTAAAATTTGATTAATAAGTAGGGATAAATATAATTACTGAAACATTAAAATACATTTTCAGGATCAGTTCATAACGTATAAAATATATTAATTTTTTTTGGATTTTCGAGGCAATTTAAATTTTTTAAAGGCTTAAATTTAAAAATCTTATTAGCAAACGGTAAAGTACCCAACAATTTTTAAAAATGTTTATTTTAAAAATGCGTCCAATTAAAAAGGTTGAATGAAATGCCTAAAATGGAAGTAGTTGAAAAGGGCACAAAGTTGCTCAAAAGAGTCCAGAAAAAGGACCGTGTATACTGTAAAAGTACAGTTTTAAAGGGCACAAAGATGCTCAAAGCAGTCGAAAAAAAAAACCGTGGGTTATTATGCTGTAAAAGTACAGTTTTTTAGGCATCAAGGAATGCGAAAAATAGCAGTATTTGAAAAAGGGCACAAAGTTGCTCAAATCAATCCAAAAAAGGACCGTGAGCTATTATACTATAAAAGTACAGTTTTGAAGGCATCGAAGAATGCATAATAGACTCACAAAGTTGCTAAAATTAATGGGTTGTATTAAAATATTGTGAAGAAGCTCATATAAAGGGTTAAAAAAGGGGCACAGTTGCCTAAATTGTTGATGATGAATAAAAAGGCGCACAGGGATATAAAGGTCCCAAATAAAAAGTTAAAGGGTACTTACTGAATTGTTAAAAAGAAAGATTAACTAAGAATTTTGATTTTCGTTTTTTTTAATGATTTTTTTGAAACTGATCCTTAAAGCCTGTTAATATTTATTTTGTGTTACAATTTTATTTATTTAGTCCATTTTATTGTTTCAGCAAGATACAAAAGCTAACGGGCCACATCCAAAGGAAGGTAGATCCAAAAATCTTAGAAATCCTTCCAGCTAGATAATGGTCGCTCCTATCGAAGAAGATGTAACCAGCCAACCGGAACAATAAATAATATTTGCAAGCTACCACAAAGATGACCACCCGGACCTGGATACCTCTTCCTCGAGCGGAATAGAAGATACTAGTTACCAATGTTCAATATAACAAAATTATAAATTATTTTTTAAGTTAAGCATTGGGGGCCAATGCTTATTGGAGAGAGGGCATATGTCATAAAATAGTTTAAAATTTAATTAAACCACTATAAAAACGTAGCAATAATCAATATTGCTGAGTATGCACAAATTTCGTCTATAAAAGCCGATGCTGGAAAATAGACCGGCATCACTCTTACAAGTGATCAACCCAGTACACCACTGAAATACGTGGTCCCTACTAACCACACCCAGTACACCACTGAAATACGTGGTCCCTACTAACCCAGTACACCACTGAAATATGTGGTCCCTACTAAACATAACCAAGTAAAACCCCACTATGGTGGTTACGCTTTATGACCCCTAGGTCAACTCTCTCCAACCAGCATAATGAGGGGTCATTACATTATTTAATTTGGCATTCTATTCTTGTTAACCTATTTTATGTATATACAATACACGTATAAATGTGGATTCTTTATACTTAATTTTCATATTCCCCTTAATCCCTCAGTCACAGGGCACTAAATAACAAACCTTGTGACATATATGGTAGAGAAACCACTTGTCACAAATATAGTCGTGACAATATTTTTGACACCAATAACTTGGACCATCTCCTTATCAGTCATTTTTTGTGCTACGAATTTTTTTTTGTAGCTTTAAGGTGACCAGTTCTTATAGTTTTAAGAAATGGGTGTAAATAATTACTGTATGGAATACGGCATTATGACCCACTGTCTTCGTAAATCAGCAAAATCCACCATTGTGCGGTGGGGGCCCGAGGCCGAGGACGCTTCAATCGTATAGCACTATCAGAACCGCCCTTAATTAGGTGAATGACAAAGCCAAGCCCCTATTTATAATTTGTTATACAAAACTTGGATTCTGTTTTTATCCAATTTTTACCAATTCTTTTTTGACCGCGGACGGTTTTGCTCATATCTTGTTTTGATGAATGACGTTTTTGATTATATCCGGCTATTGATAACTCCGTTTTTGACAATGGAGTGTTTGATCTTCTACGATTTTTCTTTTGTCTTTTATAATAAAGTGTGGGGGTCCTTAAGGTTTACTACACCTTTTAATCATATACGTAATATTCCATTAAATAAGGGTGTTTCATGCTGGGCATTTGCTGGCTTTTTCCTCTTCGACGCTTTGTCATAATTATGGTATTTTAACCGAAATGCGTCGTAGAGAAGAAATACATTTTTAGTAAAAAACTTAATTACATTACATTTTCAAAACTTTCTGTGGCGCAACGGACCCATTGCCACACAACACTTACGTATTATACTTTTATGTTGAAAATAAATCAGCAGTGAATTGCATATTTATTTTATATTTATCAATAACTAGATTCAAGTAATACGTTGTCACTGTTTATAAAATATTTAAATTTAGTTAAATAAAGATAATACGTTGTTATCGCCTTTATATATGATGTAGATCAAGACTGCACGTTATCACCTTAATAAAAACCGGCAACAGTGTCTGAGGTGGCAGGAAATACCACATATCCAAAGGTTGTATATCGGCCTGAGGTCCGAACGTTTTCCACGTATTTATCAAATATTTGAAAAAAAAATATTTACCCCTCTTTTGAAATTCTGGTAAAGGAAGTTCCCCTCATCTCATATATGTACCTATATATGGGGTAACACCACCAGAAATAGGTGAGGTCAGGTCGTCATATCCTTCACGCTAAGGTGACAACGGTGAGTGCATCAATATATATATATATATATATATATATATATATATATATATATATATATATATATATATATATATATATATATATATATATATAGATATAGATATCTGCTGATCTTTGTGACATCCAGGCGTAAAAATTTTAGATATCTTGTGACATCCTTCGAAGCCGTGACATTCAAATTCGGATGTCAAAACGTTTTTCCATGTTTTGGGTAGTCCTGATGGGGAGGGCCCGGGTGTATCTAAATTAAATGGATGTCATAGCATACCATGAGTCTGATGAAGAATACAGCAAAATTTTTAAAAAATTTTGACGCCAAAATTTCCTTGTATATTGGCGCGAGAATATTCAAGAATCGATCCAATTGATATTCATCACTCTGTGACATCCAATGTATATTTTCATCTTAATTGCACGCACTTGTAACATCCGTCAAAGCGACAACCTTGCATTATGCCTATTTTATTAATTAAATTTGGTTTATTTTTTATTTTGGGGCGGCTGTTGCTATGTGGTCCAGCGATTCACTTGACTTGCATCTTTGTAAAAATATTTAAAAATGTTAGTATAATAAATAATGTTAGCTAGCTTATTGGGAACATAAAAATAAAATATAAATAAATATTTCTTCATGTACCTCAGAGCAAAAGTAAATTAACTAACGGACTTGGATAGGGACTTGATACTATTTGTGAATTGATATCTCCATCCTCTTTTTTACCAGGTAGTTAAAGTCAGATGAGTAAAAAGAGCGCTAAATTTTAATCTAGCTACGTCAAAACGTACTAATTTATAATAGTATATTTTTAACTATATTCAGTGATTTTTTTACATAAACAAATCTGCTGAATTAAATTAGAATTCTTATAAATCAATCAATACATATATACCGGGTGGGCCAAAAAAAAACCGCACAATTTTTTTTTTATTATAACTTTTGAACTATACCATCGATTTTAAAAGGACAAACTGCGCTTGGCAGAGAATTAATCAAAGTTTTGACTAATTATAATTATTTGTCAGCGATCTCAAAATCCAAGATGGCGGACAATATTAAAATGTACCCTTCAAAGATGCTGGTTTATTCTTATGTTGCAAACAGGTTTGAATTATTTTTTTAAATTAGTAGAAAAGCTGCGTTCTTGCCACGCACAAGGTATGAATAAGCAAAATCGGTTTGATGGTTGTAAAAAAAATATTTTTGTTTCAACCATTGTTTTGAAAATTATACGATTGCCTTGCCAATCATGTTTGCATTTATTTCCTTACAAATTTATTACTACTGAACCTTTGAGTTTGATGAAAGAAAAAACATCCTGGTGAGAATTGATTGTTTTTTAAAGATCATGATCAAAATTTATCGCCATCTTAAAATTTAAGATGGCGGACAGAATCATACTTGATTCTTAAAAATGATGGGTTTATTCTTATTTTCTGGAAATATTTTAGATTTTTAATTTATAGAAACGCACTACTTTCCCCGCGCACAACAAGGTACAAATTAGCAAAATCGGTGTATTGGTTCTCAAAAAACCTATTTCTGTTTTCGTCAATGTGTTACAGATTATACGATTGCATTGCCAACCCTGTCTGCATTCATTTCCTTATAAATCATTATTACCAAACCGATTTTAGTGAAATAAGAAAAATGATGGTGAGAATTGATTGTTCTTTCAAGGTTATAATCGAAATTTGCCGCCATCCTTAAAGTTAAGATGTTGGACAGAACCATACTTGATCCTTCAAAGAGGCACTCTTATTCTTATTTTTCGAAAATGTTTTAGTTTTTTTTATTAATTTATTGGAAAGTACTACTTTTCTCCGGCTTAATAAAGTACAATTTAATAAAATCGGCGAAGTGGTTCTCACAAAATCTGATTTTGTACAATTGTTTTACCAAAATTTTATCTTAAATTCTAAGATGTCGGCAAATTTCGATTATAATCATTAAAGAGCAATTCTTACCACGATTTTTTGTGTTTCAATAAAATTGGTAGAATTTATAAGAAAATTAATGCAGACAGGATTGGCAATACAATCGTATAATCTCTAAAACAATGGTTGAAACAAAAATAGATATTTTGAGAACCACCACATTGGTTTTAATAATTTTTACCTCGTTGTGTGGGGAAAAAGTAGTGCTTTTTCATAGATTAAAAAAAATCTAAAACATTTTCGGAAAATAAGAATAAACACGCCATTTTAAAGAATCAAGAATAATTCTATCCGCCATCTTAAAATTTAAGATGGCGATAAATTTGCTCATGATCTTAAAAAAGCAATCAATTCTCACCAGGATGTTGTTTATTGCCACTAACATCGGCTCAGTAGTAACGAATATATAAGTAAATAAATGCAGACATAATTGGCAAGCAATCGTATAATATGCAAAACAATGGTTGAACAAAAATACTTTTTTATAGAACCACTGAACCAATTTTGCTGAATCGTACCTTGTCGTGCCTGGCAAGAACGCAGCTTTCTTACTAATTTAAAAAAATAATTAGAACATATTCGCAACACAAGAATAAAGGAGCATCTTTGAAAGGTACATTTTAATTTCGTCCGCCATCTTGGATTTTGAGATGGCAGACAAAAAATGATAAATTAGTCAAAACTCTGATTAATTCTTTGGCAAGTGCAGTTTGTCCCATTAATATCGATTCTATATAACAAAAGTTATAATAAAAAAAATGTCCAGGTTTTTTTGGCCCACCCTGTAAAGGAAACGAGTTCAGAAACTGCTTAACCGATTTTATAGAACCCCCCCCCCCCCTAATTGCGCCTCTAATATATTTATTTATTTATTTCCAAGGAGTAGCACATAGAAGAAAAATTCAGAAGAATAATTTAGGTAAAAAAGTAACATATGGGTTAGCCGATTTGGAAAAAAAATATAGATATAAAAGAAAAGAAAATGGGAATAAATTGCTAGACTGAATAATGAAAATCTTATATTTTTATTTTATATTATTTGCATTATAATTTAGGGCCTTAATTCTGCAAAAGTGGTGCCAGCGTCAGAAAATAAAACATATCCAGCTAGGTATAGAGCTACATAATTTATCAAAAGTTCGCTGAACATAGGTAAGTTCCTAGTCCAGATTATCTAGATTTTTTTTAAAATCTAGGTACTGTCATAGATTTTAACGGAATATCGGCCATTTTTTGTGTACCGAGCAAAGCCGATTAGTAATCAGTTTCTATGTGACTATGCTTGGGGGTGCTTCGCACCTCCCTGTTTACTTCTTGAAGGTGCCCTAGCTAAGGACACTCATCGTAAAGGCAAGCTTTATAGGAAGCGAAGCTAATGTCAAGCTTTCTATTTTTTGGTTATTATTTTTGACATGTTTTTCTCGGTTTTGCATTGGCGGTTCTGTTTTATTTTGAAGATGTTGTTTTACACAGTATGAAGGTACCTAAACTATATACAGGGTGTACCAGAACTAATGGTACATAGTTAAACTATAGATTCCCTGGGTCAAAATATTACGATTTAGCCATACTTACTTTAGCCCAAAGGTTCCTACTAACCGAGATACAGGGTCTTAAACTTTATTTTTTCAATTCGATTTTCTTTAATAACTTATTTACTAATTATTATTTTTGCAAAAAATAAACAACGTATCAGTTTTTTTTAAATTAACAAGACGATTCCGTGGAAAATTTTGATGTACAGTGTACAGGGTGTTCCCTGGACTACTAGAATTGCATTAAAATCAGTGACTTTTTTTGTGCCTCTGTGTATACCAGTTTTTATGTAAAATAATGGTTTTCCCATCCTTTTTATGTAAAAAAGCTATACTGTTTTAAAGTCGCTCAGAACAACGGTTTTTGAAATTTTTGCATTTAAAATTTTTATTGCATGTGAGTGATATGCCTAATTTATGTATGATACTTTCTTCAATTCATTCTCCTAATTAATATTTTTACAAAAACTAACCAGCATGTAGCTTTTTCTGAAATTTGCAAGACGATTCCGTTGAAAAGTTTGATGTACCATGTACAGGGGGTTCTTTGGACCACTACCATTGCATTAAATTCATCAGTGTATTTTTTTGTGCCTTGGTGTATACTTAAGCAGGTTTTTAAACAGAATATTATTTTAATTATTAAATAATTATTAATAACAAAAAAAAACAACTATAAAAATTATACATATTCTATTGCAACAACAAATTTTTAGATAGAAAAACAAAAAAAATCTACAATAAATGTTCAAAATGGCTACCGTTAACCTGAATACATTTGTTTATTCGCTTATTATAGGAAGGTCTGATTTTAAAATAAAGATTTGCATTTCTGAACGCCTCTCCAACATTTTGAATTTTTTTTAATAGTTTGTCTCGGGTATTTATCTAGCCTACAATAATAAATAGTTTTAAGTTTGATTTACTATTTGTCAATTTTAAAATTTTAACTTAGTTGCTGAGAGCGCCACGCTTAAGAAATTTTATATATTTTTAATAAATAATAAAATATCAAATTTATTGATAATTAAAATTTTCTTTCAAAACAATAAAAAAATACTTGCATTAATAAAGTATACGTACTTACCATTTTTTTAAAAAACTACTACGAAGAGGTTTTTGTTCCTTATTAAAAACAAAGCCCAACACAGTTAACAAACAATAACGAACAATGATAACACGCTTATGATAATTCAAGAACCACCATGTATATTTTTTAACTTAATATTTCTTAAGAAAACATTCAATCTTAGAATGCTATAAAAAAGTATTGATTATAGCTAATATGTATGAAGTAGGTAAGAATTTAATCAAAAATCTTTTACGCATACAATAAAAACTTCTAATTTAAATGTCTTGAAAACCGTTGCTCTAAGCGACATCTAAACGCTGTAAATTTTTTACTTAAATAAAATTAAAAAAATAATGTTTTTAATCGAATTTTGTATACACCAGGGAACAAAAAAGTTAGACCTATTTTAATGTAACGGTACCGGCCCAGAGAACAGCCTGTAAAATATTAATTTTTTTTACCAAAATTACGTTGTCCATACCCAAAAACCACCAAACCGAATTTTTTGTGCAAAATTATTAATTAGTAAAAAGAATTGAAGAAAGTATCATACATAAATTAGGCATATCACTCACATGCAATAAAATTTTTAAATGCAAACATCTCAAAAACCGTTGCTCTGAGCATCTTTAAAACAGTATAACTTTTTTACATAAAAAGAATGGGAAAACCTTTATTTTACATAAAAACTGGTATATACCTAGGCACAACAAAAATACACTGATTTTTATGCAATGGTAGTGGTCTAAGGAACACCCTGTACATTAAACATCAAATTTTTTAACTGAATCGTCTTGCCAGTTTAAAAAAAACTTACACGCTGGTTAGTTTTTGCAAAAATATTAATTATTAAAAAAGTTAAAGAAAATCGAATTGAAAAAATAAAGTTTAACAACCTGTATCTCGGTTAGCACGACCTTTTGGACTAAGGTAAGTATGGCTAAATCGTAATATTTTGACCCAGCGAATCTACGGTTTAATTATGTACCATTAGTTCTGGGACACCCTGTATATTTATGTAATTAAAAAGTTATGCTGCAAAATTGAAACTGTATCATTATTAAATAGATCTTTAGACTGTGTTAAAACCACATTTTTAAAATAACAACGAGCCGCCAATGCGAAACCGAGGAAAACATGTCAAAAATTATAACCAAAAAATATAAAATCAGAGTTAGGCTTCGCTACCTGTAAAGCTTGCTTGACGATGAGTGACCTTAGCCCTAGCCCCTTACTACCCCCGTAGTGGGCGCCCCTGTAGGTACTCTATTTTTGCAAATGGCCGGTCCGCAATCGGAGTTGAGTATGTATACTTCGATTTAAATTCGTCTCTCTGTGACATCCACACTTACATAATTATGTTTTCGTTTTATTTGTGACCCCGCGTAGAAATCGAGCAAAAGCTGTTCCAGCAAAGTGTTTTTTTGTTTTTAATCAAAGTTTATTGAATTTAAAGGTAAGTAGATCTGAGGACCCGGCAGTGCCTCGCCAAGTTCGCGCGCCGTAACCATCTTTTCTTAAAACATTTTAGCCGATATTTGGCCTACCTAAAACTCTACTTCGGAATAAGCTACGAACCTCAAACAGTCGTAGATCTCCATGGAGTTAACAAACCCTCCAAGTTTCATGGAATTCCATAAAGTAGTCAAGTAATTACGAAATTTCAAAAAACGTCGAAATTGCCACTCACTGACTCACTCACTCACTCATGTATAGATCATCAATATTCTACTGTACTTCCAGACATACTACAAAGCTGAAATTTGGCAGACTAATAGAAATT
This sequence comes from Aspidapion aeneum, assembly GCA_963576565.1. Taxonomy (NCBI): domain Eukaryota; kingdom Metazoa; phylum Arthropoda; class Insecta; order Coleoptera; family Brentidae; genus Aspidapion; species Aspidapion aeneum. The sequence goes on from OY755043.1 coordinate 64,529,041, forward strand.
ATGACCAAACCCCTGGAAAAAATCATAAAACCCCAAAATTTTAATTTACATTTAAAGTTATGTAAAAGTAGCATCGCCCACTTCCAGAAATGCTAGAGAGTTGAGCTTTGGCAGACTGATAGAACCTATTATAAAACTATAGGAGAAAATCAAAAAACCCCAAAATTTTAATTTACGTAAAGTAAAGTTATGTAAAAGTAGCATTGCCCACTTCCAGAAATGCTAGAGAATTGAACTTTGGCAGACTGATAAAACTATAGGAAAAAATTAAAACACCCCAAAATTCTAATTTACTTCCCTCCCCTATAAATGTAAAGTTAAGTAAAAGTAACATTGCCTACTTCCAGTCATGCTAGATAGCTGAGCTTTGGAAGACCGATAGTAACTATGATAAAGTTATAGAAAAAAATTAAAACACCCCAAAATTCTAATTTACTTCCTTCCCCTATAAATGTAAAATTATGTAAAAGTAACACTGCCCACTTCCAGAAACGCTAGAGAGCTGAACTTTTTAAGACTGAAAGACAATATGATAAAACTATATGAAAAAATTTAAAAACTCCAATATTTTAATTTACTGCCCTCTCCTATAAATGTCAATTTATATTAATCTAACATTGCCCACTTCCAGAAACGCTAGAGAGCTGAGCATTGGAATGCTGATAGAAATTATGATAAAACCATAGGAAAAAATTTAAAAAGTCCAATACTTTCATTTACTCTCCTCCCCTATAAATGTAAAGTTATGTAAAAGTAAGATTACCCACTTCCAAAAAAGCTAGAGATCTAAGCATTAGAAGACTGATAGGAACTATGATAAAACTATAGGACAAAATTTAAAAACACGACAATTTAAATTTATTTCCTCCCCCTATACATGTAAAAGTAACATTGTGCACTTTCAGAAACGCTAGAGAGCTGAGCTTTGGAAGGCTGATGGGAACTACGATAAAAACATGGAAAAAAATATAAAAAACCTCAAAAATTTAAGTAAGGCAGTGCAAAAATTTTGAACAATATTCCGCATATTTTACTACTTTAAAAATTAGGTATTATCCAATTCTTTAAAAAAGAAGTGAAATCATAACAAAAACATTTCATGTAAAAAAAAGCCAAGTAAGCGAAAATGGCATTCCGTAAAAAGAATTGAGATAACAGTAAAGCCAAGTTCTCCAATACAAATTTCAAAATGAAAGGTTTAGGCAGACAGACAGACAGACAGACGGCGCAACAAAAAAGTTTCAAAATCATCTGAAACGCAAAGATATATAAGCTCACACTACTATATACGACTATTATCGTGTGAGCTAAAATCGTGAGGCGCTTTGTGCCATATTTTCTATGTATATCGAGAGCCCGACGTTTTTTTCACAATAATACTAATATTTTTCATTCATTATTGTTTTCAACTAATATTAAGAATTATTTTTAACTGTTTAGTTTGAAGCGTGTTTTTTAGTTTTTTTAACTATATTTATTTTTTACTTTTTAGTTTAATGTGCTGTGAAATCGTGTTTTTTAATTAACTATATTACGTCGGTATACTGGCAAAATACACTCAAAGTCATTTTTTTTAGTTTTATTGAAGTACCCCCAAGGGTGCACATGGAAAATTATTGTATTGTCACCGGTTCTTGAAACGTGTACAAAGTTTAAATTAAATCTGTTCGTTTAAAGTAGGTCAAAATCTAGTCCAAAGGAGTCAGTTACAAACATACATACCTACCTAAAAACATACAGATGAAGCTAATAAAAGCGTGTCAAAAATAAGAAATTACAAAATACGAAAACTTTTATTTAAAACTTGTTATTTCCCCACAATTTTTATTCTGGTAACGGAGTTTTCAGAAATTAATTAAATCTGATTTGAAAAAAAAATAAAGCGACCTAAATTCCCAGAACGACTGCGTTTTTCAGATGGCTGTACGTAAGTTAAAAAATTTCAAGGTAAAAGGCAGAAAAGCCATTTCGATATAGTAAGCCTATTCTAATGTGCAGCTACAGGTTTTCCAAAAGTCCGAAGAACCGAACCGAACCGGATAAACATACATACAAACAAACAAAATATTTCTAAGTTATCTTAAAAAAAAATCCGTCGAACATAATACCTTTCCTAGCTTTTGCTGCACGAACTAGGAAAGTAAAAATTGGGACTGATAAAAACTGAAGTCTGAGTCCAAAAAGATAATGGGAGTTACATACAAAAACGGACAACTTTTATCTAATTTGACCTACAAACTGTGAATATAGGGTACAATAATTAATGATAGGCTCATTATTTTTCAACTAAATATACAAATGAACAAAATCCACCTAACGCAAGCCAAATAAAAGGGTGGGGGTAGATTTTAAAAATTAGAGTTTATGTGAAAATATGGCGTGTGTGATAAAGGTAATTAAGTCTGCAGTTAAACAAAATACATCTTAGTTTATTTTAAAAAAAGGGTGGGGGTAAATGTCAAAAATTAGAGTTTAAATGAAAATATGGCTTGTGTGGTATTAAACGAAAGGTAATTAAGTCTGGAGTTAAACAAATACATTTTAGTTTAAAAAGAAGGTGGGGGTAAATTTAAAAAATTAGAGTTTAGGTCAAAACATGCTTTGTGTGGTATCAAACGAAAGGTATTTGAGTCTGGAGTTGAATAAAATATATTACAGTTTTTAGTTATACTGTCATAAATAAGTTTAAATTCGAATCATTTTACTATAGCAATAACCAATATTGCTGCGCTTGCACTAATTTGGTCTATAAAAGCCGATGCTGGATAATAGACCGGCATCACCCTAGCAAGTGATCAACCCAGTATACCACTGAAGTACGTGGTCCCTACTAAACACACCCAGTCTATTTCTTATGGCCCCTTGGTCAACTCTCTCCAGCCAGCATCCCTCTTTTTACATTATTTAATTATGTATAGCAATAACCTCTATTCCTGTTAATCTGTTTTTATTTTATAAAATACATGTATAAATGTGGATTCTTTATACTTAGTTTTCATATTCCCCTAAATCCCTCAGTCACAAGGGCACTAAATAACAATTAAAGTACCTAGTGTGAGCGTAGGTGCCCATATATTAGCAGAGTATTTTTTTTAGTCCTTGCCGTATATTCATCTTGTAAGCCTATTATGACATCAATAACGTGCTTGTATATTTTATTTGTTATTTTCTTCCCCGTGACATCCAGTGTATATTTTTCTTATTTGCATACATATACCTGTAACATATTTGCACACATTTGTGACATCCCTAACGTGTTTGTATATTTTATTTGTTATTTGTTTCCTCGTGATATCCAGTGTATATTTCTTATTTTTATAGAGGTACTTGTTACATCCGTTATTTTTATGAAACATTGGCAACATTGCTTTATGTCACAAGTTAACTCAAATATTTAGGGATGTTACAACGTCAAAATTTTTTGTATATACAATGGACGCCACAAAGATATAAAAAATGTTATTTCTAAATTTGTGAGTTTATAGAAATACTTTTATGGAATTAAAAATAAAATATTTTTTATTACATTTCATATTTTTTATTTTTGGATAACACCAGGTTTTAAAGTGGATGTCACAAAAACCGACTTTTTGCTGGATGTCACAAGATACAACGGTCGAGTATATATATATATATATATATATATATATAGATATCCGTTGATCGTTGTGACATCCAGGCGTTAAAATTTTAGATATCTTGTGACATCCTTCGACGCCGTGACATCCAAATTCGGATGTCACAGCGTTTTTCCATGTTTTTGGTACAGTCCTGGTGGGGAAGCATACCATGAGTCTGATGAAGAATACAGCAAAATTTAAAAAAAATTTTGACGCCAAAATTTCCGTGTATATTGGCGCGAGTATATTCAAGAATCGATCCAATTGATATTCATCACTCTGTGACATCCAATGTATATTTTCATCTTAATTGCACGCACTTGTAACATCCGTCAAAGCGACAACCTTGCATTATGCCTATTTTATTATTTAAATTTGGTTTATTTTTTATTTTGGGGCGGCTGTTGCTATGTGGTCCAGCGATTCACTTGACTTGCATCTTTGTAAAAATATTTAAAAATGTTAGCATAATAAATAATGTTAGCTAGCTTATTGGGAACATAATTATAAATAAATATTTCTTCATGAACCTCAGAGCAAAAGTGAATTAACTAACGGACTTGGATAGGGACTTGATACTATTTGTGAATTGCTATCTCCGTCCTCCTTTTTGCCACGTAGTTAAAGTCAGGTGAGTAAAAAGAGCGCTAATCTAGCTACGCCAAAACGTACTGATTTATAATAGTATATTTTTAACTCTATTCAGTGATTTTTTTACAAAAACAAATCTGCTGAATTAAATTAGAATTCTTATAAATCAATCAATACATATATACCGGGTGGGCCAAAAAAAAACCGCAAATTTTTTTTTCATTATAACTTTTGAATTATACCATCGATTTTAATGGGACAAACTGCGCTTGGCAGAGAATTAATCAAAGTTCTGACTAATTATAATTATTTGTCAGCGATCTCAAAATCCAAGATGGCGGACAATATTAAAATCTACCCTTTAAAGATGCTGCTTTCTTCTTATGTTGCAAACACGTTTGAATTATTTTTTTAAATTAGTAGAAAAGCTGCGTTCTTGCCACGCACAAGGTATGAATCAGCAAAATCAGTTTGATGGTTCTAAAAAAAATATTTTTGTTTCAACCATTGTTTTGAAAATTATACGATTGCCTTGCCAATCATGTCTGCATTTATTTCCTTATAAATTTATTACTACTGAACATTTGACTTTGATGAAATAAAAAACATCCTGGTGAGAATTGTTTTTTAAAGATCATGATCAAAATTTATCGCCATCTTAAAATTTAAGATGGCGGACAGAAAAATGGTGGGTTTATTTTTATTTTCTGGAAATATTTTAGATTTTTTTTTTAATTTATAGAAAAGCACTACTTTTCCCGCGCACAACAAAGTACAAATTAGCAAAATCGGTGTATTGGTTCTCAAAAAACCTATTTATGTTTTCGTCATTGTGTTACAGATTATACGATTGCATTGCCAACCCTGTCTGCATTCATTTCCTTATAAATCATTATTACCAAACCGATTTTAGTGAAATAAGAAAAATGATGGTGAGAATTGATTGTTCTTTCAAGGTTATAATCGAAATTTGCCGCCATCCTAAAAGTTAAGATGTTGGACAGAACCATGAACAAGTTATGCGATTGCCTTGGCAATTTCTGTCCGACATCTTAAATTCTAAGATGGCGGCGAATTTCGATTATAATCTTTAAAGAGCAATCAATTCTTACCACGATTTTTTGTGTTTCACTAAAATTGGTAGAATTTATAAGAAAATTAATGCAGACAGGATTGGCAATACAATCGTATAATCTCTAAAACAATGGTTGAAACAAAAATAGATATTTTGAGAACCATCACACTGATTTTAATAATTTTTGCCTCGTTGTGTGGGGAAAAAGTAGTGCTTTTTCATAGATTAAAAAAAATCTAAAACATTTTCGGAAAATAAGAATAAACACGCCATTTTAAAGAATCAAGAATAATTCTATCCGCCATCTTAAAATTTAAGATGGCGATAACTTTGATCATGATCTTAAAAAAGCAATCAATTCTCACCAGGATGTTGTTTATTTCCACTAACATCGGTTCAGTAGTAATGAATTTATAAGTAAATAAATGCAGACATGATTGGCAAGCAATCGTATAATATGCAAAACAATGGTTGAACAAAAATATTTTTTATAGAACCACTAAACCAATTTTGCTGAATCGTACCTTGTCGTGCCTGGCAAGAACATAGTTTCCTTACTAATTTAAAAAAATAATTAGACCATATTCGCAACACAAGAATAAACGAGCATCTTTGAAAGGTACATTTTAATTTCGTCCGCCATCTTGGATTTTGAGATGGCAGACAAAAAATGATAAATTAGTCAAAACTCTAATTAAGTCTTTGGCAAGTGCAGTTTGTCCCATTAATATCGATTGTATAGTTCAAAAGTTATAATAAAAAAAATGTCCAGGTTTTTTGGCCCACCCTGTAAAGGAAACGAGTTCAGAAACTGCTTAACCGATTTTATAGAACCCCCCCCCCTAATTGCGCCTCTAATATAATTATTTATTTATTTATTTCCAAGGAGTAGCACATATAAGAAAAATTCAGAAGAATAATTTAGGTACCTTAAAAAAAGTAACATATGGGTTAGCCGATTTGGAGAAAAAATATTGATATAAAAGAAAAGAGAATGGGAATAAATTGCTAGACTGAATAATGAAAATCTTATATTTTTATTTTATATTATTTGTATAATAATTAAGGGCCTTAATTCTGCCAAAGTGGCGCCAGCGTCAGTAAATAAAACATGTCCAGCTAGGTATAGAGCTACATAATTTATCAAAAATTCGCTGAACATAGGTAAGTACCTAGTCCAGATTATCTAGATTTTTTTTAAAAATCTAGGTACTGTAGTCATAGATTTTACTGGAATATCGGCCATTTTTTGTGTACCGAGCAAAGCCGATTAGTAATCAGTTTCTATGTGACTATGCTTGGGGGAGCTTCGCACCTCCCTGTTTACGTCTTGGAGGTGCCCTAGCTAAGGACACTCATCGTAAAGGCAAGCTTTATAGGAAGCGAAGCTAACGTCAAGCTTTCTATTTTTTGGTTATTATTTTTGACATGTTTTCCTCGGTTTCGCATTGGCGGTTCTGTTTTATTTTGAAGATGTTGTTTTACACAGTATGAAGGTACCTAAACTATATATATTTATGTAATTAAAAAGTTATGCTGCAAACTATCTTGAAACTGTATCATTATTAAATAGAACTTTAGACTGTGTTAAAACCACATTTTTAAAATAACAACGAGCCGCCAATGCGAATCCGAGGAAAACATGTCAAAAATTATAACCGCAAAAAATATAAAATCAGAGTTAGGCTTCGCTACCTGTAAAGCTTGCTTGACGATGAGTGACCTTAGCCCTAGCCCCTTACTACCCCCGTAGTGGGCGCCCCTGTAGGTATTCTATTTTTGCAAACGGCCGGTCCGCAATCGGCCAGCCCTGGGCTGAGTTGAGTATGTATACTTCGATTTAAATTCGTCTCTCTGTGACATCCACACTTACATAATTATGTTTTCGTTTTATTTGTGACCCCGCGTATAAATCGAGCAAAAGCTGTTCCGGCAAAGTGTTTTTTGTTTTTAATCAAAGTTTATTGAATTTAAAGGTAAGTAGATCTGAGGACACGGCAGTGCCTTGCCAAGTTCGCTCGATGTAACCATCTGTTCTTAAAACATTTCAGCCGATATTTGACCTACCTAAAACTCTACTTCGTGAGCTACGACTCTCAAACTTTGCACAGTCGTAGATCTCCATGGAGTTAACAACCTTTCCAAGTTTCATGGAATTCCATAAAGTAGTAAAGTAGTTACGAAATTTCAAAAAACGTCGAAATTGCCACTCACTGACTCACTCACTCACTCATGTATAGATCATCAATATTCTACTGACATGCTACAAAGCTGAATTTATGACCAAACCCCTGGAAAAAATCATAAAACCCAAAATTTTAATTTACTCCCCTCCCCTATACATTTAAAGTTATGTAAAAGTAGCATCGCCCACTTCCAGAAATGCTAGAGAGTTGAGCTTTGGCAGATTGATAGGACCTATGATAAAACTATAGGAGAAAATCAAAAAACCCCAAAATTTTAATTTATTTCCCTCCCCTATACATTTAAAGTTATGTAAAAGTAGCATTGCCCACTTCCAGAAATGCTAGAGAGTTGACCTTTGGCAGACTGATAGGAGCTATGATAAAACTATAGGATAAAATTCTAATTTACTTCCCTCTCCTATAAATGTAAAGTTAAGTAAAAGTAACATTGCCTACTTCCAGACATGCTAGAAAGCTCAGCTTTGGAAGACCCATAGTAACTATGATAAAGTTATAGAAAAAAATTAAAACACCCCAAAATTCTAATTTACTTCCTTCCCCTATAAATGTAAAATTATGTAAAAGTAACACTGCCCACTTCCAGAAACGCTAGAGAGCTGAACTTTTTAAGACTGAAAGACAATATGATAAAACTATATGAAAAAATTTAAAAACTCCAACATTTTAATTTACTACCCTCTCCTATAAATGCCAATTTATATTAAACTAACATAGTGGGCAAACGCTAGAGAGCTGAGCATTGGAATTCGGATAGAAATTATGATAAAATTATGGGAAAAAATTTAAAAAGTTCAATATTTTCATTTACTCTCCTCCCCTATAAATGTACAGTTATGTAAAAGTAAGATTACCCACTTACAGAAACGCTAGAGTGCTGAACATTGGAAGACTGATAGGAACTATGATAAAACTATAGGATAAAATTTAAAAACACGACAATTTTAATTTATTTCCCTCCCCTATACATGTAAAAGTAACATTGTGCACTTTCAGAAACGTCAAAGAGCTGAGCTTTGGAAGGCTGATGGGAACTACGATAAAACCATGGAAAAAAATTAAAAAACCTCAAAAATTTAAGTAAGGCATTGCAAACATTCTGAACAATATTCCGCGTATTTTACTACTTTAAAAATTAAGTATTATCCAATTCCTTTAAAAAAGAAGTGAAATCATAACAAAAACATTTTATGTAAAAAAAGCCAAGTACGCGAAAATGGCATTCCGTAAAAAGAATTGAGATGAAGGTAAAGCCAAGTTCTCCAATACAAATTTCAAAATGAAAGGACAGACAGACGGCGTAACAAAAAAGTTTCAAAATCATCTGAAACGCAAAGATATATAAGCTCACACTACTATAGTATAGTAGTCGTGTGAGCTAAAATCGTGGGGCGCTTTGTGCCATTTCTTCTTTGTATATCGAGAGCCCGACGTTTTTTTCACAATAATACTAGTATTTTTCGTTCATTATTGTTTTCAACTAATATTAAGAATTATTTTTATCTGTTTAGTTTGAAGCGTGGATTTTAGTTTTTTAACTATATTTATTTTTTAATTTTTAGTTTAATGTGCTGTGAAATCGTGTTTTTTAATTAACTATATTACGTCGGTATACTGGCAAAATACACTCAAAGTCATTTTTTTTAGTTTTTGAGCCATTGTGAAACCTGGCCGTTACAACCAAATTTAAAAAATACATTAAATCACCGACTTCACAAAAACTATAAAATATTACTAAAATTTCAAAAAATAACTTTTTTTACATACGTACTTACATACGTTCTCCAATATTCAATGCATAAACAATGTAAAATTCAGGAGTTTCTCAATGAAATCAAATTGTCAAATGTTGTTCCTAATTTCAAAACTTCTTAAAATGCGATTTTCTCAAAACTAAATTTTTGACTTAGTGTATGTTGCCAGTATACTGATGATTTATTTTCACAATAATACTAGTAATAATAAAAATAAATTATCGTGATCAGGATAATGAGAAAAACTTGTTAGCTCCCGCTAAATTTCGCGGTGTTTGTAAATTTTAAAACCACACAATTGAATGACGGACAGAGTGCATTTTCGCGCATTTTTGGACATGCGCACCAAGAATCAGGGAGATCCTTTTTCGACCGCTTCGAGAAATGGTGTGTTAATTTACTTTCTCCAACTATTTTCAAATTTCTACACTTGAAAGTACTCGATTTTGGTGTACTGAAGCATAGAACTAGAAACTTTAGCCCTTCAGCTACGTGGTGACATCATTAGATCCAAACAGGGGCCCCTTGGAAGTGGAGAAATTGGCTGCAAACTGGTGAGTGCTTTGTATCTGATTTCCGTTGTGTGGTACCCACAATTAACCTATGGACCTTTTAATTATTTCGTAATTTCATATCAATATATTTATGTTTGTTCGCGCTTTCATTAATTAAAATATATACAGTCCATTGCATTTATCGTTTTTCTTACTGCGGGCATAACATAAGTGTTCCTTCGACCGAATTATTTAAAATTTACTCCATACGACGGTATTAATAAGTCGGCCATTTTTTCACAAGGCGTGATCAAGGCCTTGAAACGAGTATTGAAACGAGAGCGATTTTCACTCGACCTTCGGTAGCGGCGCAGGTCACCTGTTTTTCGGTCCGCTGCTATGGTAACGTACCGTGGTCAATCAGTAAACAAACCGAAGCAATCAAAACAAACAAGCACATGTTCAGTGTGTTAGGTGTGTTCCATATCATTTCGATATTTAAAACAATTTTCATCAATTGCGATAAATTAGTGCATATTTTCGACAATTCGTCATTTTTCTATTTCAGAAGCATTAATTTAGCGTTAATTGTATATTTACCGACAATTCCGTCATTTCAAAGGTAAAATCATGTCTGTCGAAAAAGCCGTGCAAATATATATATATATAATATTCGTACACAACAACTTAAACGAAGAACCAGACGCATCAACGATTAGGTTTAAAAAATTTTGGATACTAAATGTATTCTTATTAGTTCGGGGCCTAATCCGGAAATTTAGGGGCTTGTCTGCATTTTCGCGGACCGTGACGAAATTTGGCACAAAGGTAGCAGACACCTAGGAATGCCGTTCTAGAAGTGGTGCTCTGATGAAACCCAGTGCACGGCCAAGATACAGGGGCGTACTTGAGATGGGAAAGGAAAAATTGATAAATTAAATATAAAATTAGTTTCGCGTACACTTTTTGTTTGTTTAAGCTTATGGCTATGTAGCTTATAAGTTGAAAAAAAGTCTATTAAAAATTAAACGTTGGAAATAAGGTTTATATTGAGGGTGAGGGAGCAAATTGTAGGAGGCAAAATTGTTCAAATCTTATTCCGTCTAAAGTGGTCGTGTGGGGTATCGATTTCTAGGTAATTTAGTATTCTTTAAACCAAAATAAATTATTAATTGAGTCAATACGTCAAATTGTTCACATGATATGTCAAAGCTGCCACCTTAATCTGGATTTACCCGAGAAGAGCCACCAACTATTCTCGGGTTTTACGCCAAGGTTTATTAAAAATACCTGACCAAGCCTTAATAAAAATTGATAACTTAAGTAAAAGTGGAATTAAGTATCTAAAATTTTGAATTTTTAACATAATCTGCCATTTCTTGTGCACCAAAGCATACTCGTTTAATAAAATTACATAATTGCATCCTTTTTGAGATTGGTTGTCAGACGTGATAATTAAATAGATATTTGAGAAATAATGATAATACTTGTGTCCAATTTCAATTAGACATAAATCTGGAGATTTATCCCAAAATAAAATAATTATAACAGCAAAACATTAACACGCCGCAGTGGATCACAAAGGATAGAATGCAGCAGTCAGCAGTTTTCACCCAGCACGAGGCACAGTATTGTTTTTAATTAACATATTTTGTATATAGTTAGAACCATATATAAACCTGTATAGTATATCAATAAAATCAGTATTAAACTTGCTATAGTTGTCCTCACTATAAACCCGTTGTTAATATCATACACACAAATACCTACTAGAAGTCACATACAAGGGCTTCACTTTAAGGGATTTGTATAAATTATTAAAAGTAGAATTTTACAAATCTTTTCATGGTCCTTCGAAGCCTTAAATTAACCAAGCGACTCCTGAACTTCAAGAAACTTCAAGCAACTCCGACTGCAAAATTTAAGTGCCATAAAATAAAATAACGCGAAAACAAAAAAAACTGAAAGTTTGGTTCTGCATTTAAATCTTATTGTCTGACCAGTCTAACGGCTAACAGACGATAATTTTTAATCAAAGATAATTGTCTTGTATTGACCAGTCTCACGGCTAACGTACAAGATAATTATATGTACCACAAAACGCTATCTTGTCTAAACAAATTAAAAGGCAACAATAGTTTCTTCTTATTCAATTCTTATTTTTGTTCCTAAGAATATCTTACGGGATAATTAAAATCTGTAAAGTGAAATCAGTTACTCTCGCGATCAGTACCTTAACAGGCGCTAACGCAAGATAATTTATCTCACTACGAAAGTTAAAATAATCAAAATCGTAACTCAATATAATAATAATTTTGTAATTTTATGGCACGCAAACAACTCAATAAAAAAACAAGGTCAACGAAGAAGACTCCTAAAGTTGGCAAAACTCATTATTATCGAAAGTGACATTAAACTGCACCCATCAGGACTTCCTGTCACACCAACTATAGAAGAAATCAATTATAACAAAGAACAGCAACAAATAACGAAGCAACCTACGGAAGAAGCCGAATTGGAGCTACACATTGACAGCAAAATAGTCGATGATATAGATATTCAAATACATTCATCAGGGTTACCCGTAACCCCAACGATTACCCCACTATGTAAAATTTCGATTTCCCGAGGTTTTAAAAAAAAAATTGTGTTCAATTCAAAAAAAAAAACTCGACAAACAATATTTAGAAATAGTTGAAGAAAAATAAACACATCAAGCTTATCAACCTAAAATATCAAGGAACTCAATCAAATCAACGGAATCAATCAATCGACTCAATCAAAGCAACCTAATCAATCAATCAAATCAACCAAACAGGTCAAAACTACCTAATCAAGCTAATCAGTCAAATCAATCTAACTAATTAAATAAATCACACAAATTACTCAATCAATCAATATAGAGGAAGTAGACAAACTCACGAGCCTGCAAGAGCAGCGAGGAAAGGAAATATTACGCATAACTAGCAACGTCAAAAAGAACCCATAAGACAAAAAAAACTGACAAATATTTCAATCTCAAAACAGCAAGTATCGAGAAAATTTGGGAAGAAATTCAACATAGCAATAAAGAAATAGAGGAGCTACAATGTGACGAACACAACTATCATCAAGTAAAATACTTCGAGCAACTTACCACAGTATACAATGACGCCATTAAAGTTATAAACAACCTACAACAAAAAATAACTCAACAAACAAATCTGTCAAGTCAGCAACAACAAAATATACCAGCAACTCAACAGCATCTGCAACAGTTAACCAATCGCATCAAAGAAGAAAAAATCCTTCTAAGACAAATGACTGAATTATTGGATAAAATCAAAACAGAAAAAGCTACAAATACTTTATCTATCCATAGACGCCAACAACTTATCACCAAAATTCCAAAAAAATGGGAAATGATAGAATTGGAAGTTCAAGATTTTCATGCATCAGTTGAGACTGAATATACAGAACTGGAAGAATTACATGAAAAAATGATTCTAGAGCTTGAAGAGAATAAAGAATCATTTACAACAACAGTAAATAATAACAACATTATGTTACCAATAGTAAAATTACCATTATTCGATGGACGATATGGTGAGTGGTCAACGTTTAAAGACATCTTCACCAAGGTGGTACACGAAAATACTGGATTATCTAACACAGAAAAAATGCAATATCTTAAAACTCATCTCAGGGGTGAAACGAGCCGCCGCATCCAGCATCTTCAGATAACTGAAAACAATTACAAAACTAGCTGAGATCTCTTAAACGATAGATATAGCAACGAGCGACTTACAGCTACAAATTTAATCAATAAAATATGGGAATTTCCTGCATTTCAACCGGAATCTGCATATCGACTGAAAAAGCTACATGATACAGTAACAGAATGCTTAAAGGCATTGGACAACCTAAACGTAGAGACATCATCATGGGATCCAATAATGGGACACTGAAACCAATAGACTTTACAAACAAACTGATGAGTTTTTTACAAACAAGATTTCAGCCTTTGCAAGCCGTAGGACAAAATAAAAATAAGTCCGAACAAACAGCGATCAAAAATGGACACCTTCCAAACCAAGCTGCAAGTATTGCAAAGAACCGCATTCTTTATAACTATGCTCTAAATTTCAAGCCTTACAACCACAAGCCAGATTTAAATTTGTAAAAGAAGAAAAAATCTGTGCAAATTGTCTTAATCATACATCCGAAGTCAGATGTACATCAACCTACAGATGCCTGAGATGCAAAAGATTTCACCATACTCTACTGCACATAGACGCAAATCAAAACCGAGATCAACACCAACCGAATAACAGATATCAACAACCAATTATCAGAAATCAACAAACAACATTTCATAGAAATAACAGGAGAGAAAATCAAGCGCAACAAACAGAACGCAACGATCAACGAGCAACATCAAGCTATGTTGGAACACCAAATGAAACGGTTGTACTAGCAACAGCAATTATAAAAGTACAAAATGTACATGGAGACCATGAATTCTTGCGTGCTTTAATTGATCCATGTTCACAATCAACGTTTATAACAGAACAAGCTGCTGACCTACTAAAATGTCCACGCCAACCAGTGCAATCAAAATGGTTAACGGAAATAACAATCAAGCCACGCTTTTCAAGCAATTTCGAATTTTCTGTGGAATGCTTAGTCTTACCTAAAATAACGCGCACTCTTCCAAGCGAAATAATTAATATCAATGATAAAGAAATACATAATACGGTATTAGCTGATCCAAACTTTTATCGACCTGGACCAATTGATATTCTGCTAGGAGCTAAGGAATATGTCCAGCTAATTTTAGATGGAATTAGAAAAACAGAAGATGGACTTTTTTATCAAAACACAGAACTGGGATGGATTATCTCAGGAAACACATTAAATCAACAAAAGAAAGAGATACAGGTTCTCAGTTTAACAACCTTTATCGAAGAGGATAAACAATTGAACAAGTTTTGGGAGATAGAAGAGATTAATCAAGAACAAAATATGTCTGAAGATGAGCTATACTGCGAAAAGCACTATGATAAAAACACAATTAGAAACGAAAACGGCACATATACTGTTTGAATTCCATTTAGAAAAGAAATTAATCAATTAGGAACTTCACGACCTCAAGCAGCAGCAAGATTATTACAACCTGAAAAGAGATTCGCCAGAGAAAATGACCTAGAAATTGCCTATCGACAATTTATGGAAGAATATATCAACCTAGGACATATGGAGCTTAATCATGATAATACTAAAACGAAATACTATATACCACACCAACCTGTTGTGAAAGAGTCAAGCACAACAACCAAAGTTAGAGTCGTATTCGATGCTTCAAGTAAGACATCGAGCAAAATGAGCCCAAATCAAGCAATGTTTAACGGTCCACGACTTCAACAAGATATATTTGAAATATTATTAAGATGGAGAACGCACAAAATTGCAATAAACGCAGGTATTGAAAAAATGTATTGACACATTAAAATTCACAAAGATGATCAACCCTATCAAACAATTATTTAGAGAGCAGATCCGCAATTTCGATTTCAAGAATACAGATTGACAACTGGAATATATGGCACCACTTCAGCCCCATACCTCGCAATTAAAACTATTCAACGTCTGGCGAAAGATGAAGAAGCAAATTATCCGAAAGCAGCTAAACCAACCTTACAAGATTTCTACGTGGATGATTTGTTTTCAGGCGCAAATAGCATTGAAGAAGCACAGATCTTACAAAGAGAACTAATTGACATGTTTAGGACAGCTGGATTTACACTAAGAAAATGGTCTAGCAACAATCGATACCTCTTAGAAGCATTAGAACCGGAATACAGAGATCAATCAGTCTACGAAATTAATCAAAACGAAACAAGAAAATCACTTGGCATTCATAGGGCGCCATATGAAGACACGCTTAAATTCAAGAGGATTATCTCCGAATCAGAGAAAAATACCAAAAGAAAAATACTATCTGAAGTAGCCAAACTATTTGATCCACTAGGATGGCTAGCTCCAGTGGTGATTAAAGCCAAATTACTATTTCAAGAATTATGGGTACAAAATTTAAAATGGGACGAAGCAGTTTCCAAAGCAATGGAAGATAGATGGAAAAAATTTCAGTCAGAACTCAAGTATGTGGAAAATTTTACCTTACCAAGGACAGGACAAACACCAGGAAAAACAATAGAAATTCATGAATTCTGCGATGCATCTGAAAAAGCATATGGAGCAGTCATTTACATGAAAGTAATATCAAATACTCAAGAAACTAAAATAACACTTCTCACAGCAAAATCAAAAGTTGCTCCAGTGAAATCAAAGACAACACTACCCACTAGACTAGAATTATGTGCAGCAGTCCTCTTAGCAAGATTAACAGAAAAAACCTTATAAGCTGTAGCAATAAGAAATATAAAGCTATTCGCATGGACAGATTCCATGATTACACTTGCATGGATAAAAGGTGATCCTACTAGATGGCTAACATTTGTAGCTAATCGAGCATCTGAAATCAATAGATTAGTACCTAGTAAACATTTGCATCATGCAAAGACAGCAGACAACCCAGCCGATGTCATATTTAGAGGAACTGATCCGTCAAAACTGCAAACTCACAACAACTGGTGGCATGGACCAACATGGCTACAAGGCACCGAAGATTTTCATTATGACAGCACTATCCCGACCACTAATAAAGAAGTGAAGCTATGCCATTCAATTATAATAAATAACTGCCTAACCAACGAAATAATTAACAGATTTTCAACATTGACAAGATTAATTCGGGTAATTGCATACTGTCAGAAATTTATAAATTACTGTTAACTATCTAATGTCAAAAATGGAAAACCACTAACAAGTGATAACCTACAAAACTCCTTGGAGCAGATCTTAAAAATTGAACATATAGAGCATACATTTTCAAGAAGAAATGGCTGCCTTAACAAAAACAAAACAAATAAATAAAAATAGTAAGTTACATACCTTAAATCCATTTAAAGACACAACTAGAATACTTCGAGTTGGAGGAAGATTAGAATATTCACAGCTATCGTATGATAACAAACATCAAATTATTCTGCCCTACAAAAGTCATCTCACCAATTTAATCATATTAGATGCTCACACAAACACTTTGCATAGAGGAAGCCAACTAACTTTAGCATATACAAGAAGACGGTACTGGATAATTAACGCAAAACGAGCGATCAAAGCAGTCATTGGAAAATGCGTATTCTGTCGCAGATACAAAGCACGCACTGCCGAGCAATTAATGGGACAGCTTCCCGCACCCAGAGTCACCGTCACACCCGTTCCTGCATATTGGTGTTGACTATGCTGGACCATTTTGTATGTCTAGCAACAAAAGCTCTGCATATCGAGGTTGTCAGTGATATGACAACTGATACATTTTTGGCAGCATTCAAAAGATTTGTAGCAAGAAGAGGTCGTTGTAGCGATTTGTACAGCGACAATGGAACCAACTTTGTGGACGCCAGCAAGATCCTTTACGAAGAAATTAAAAATACAATCATGAATGACCAAGTTCAAGATCAACTGGTGACAATGGGAACATAATGGCATTTTATACCACCATCAGCTCTTCATTTTGGAGGTCTTTGGGAAGCAGGAGTTAAGTCCATGAAATATCACTTGAAAAGAGTCATTTGAGACACCCGTCTAACCTATGAAGAAATGAACACATTGATCCACCAAATTGAGGCATGAATGAACTCGAGGCCATTAGGTCCATTATCAGATGACGTAACAGAGTTTGACGTACTAACACCAGGTCATTTTCTGATAGGCAGACCTCTAGTGGAACCTCCAGATATCATTACAACAAACATAAATTCAAATCACTGCGAAAGATGGAAACTTATTCAAAAAATTAAAAAAGAAGTTTGGAAATCCTGGATTTCAAATTATCTGAATCAGCTGCAACAACGGTTTAAATGGTATAATAAAATAAAATCCTTGAAAGTTGGAGACTTAGTCTTAATCAGGGAACAAGAAATCAATCCAAGTAAATGGCCACTAGCCAGAATAATTGAAAGAAAGTCATCCAGCAAAAAACGCGGAAGAAGTAAGAGTGGTTACATTAAGAAAATCAGATGGCAATCCAATAAAACGACCAATCCACAAACTAGTTCCTATACTCGAAAATAATTCAACTAACCAGATATCGTCAGACAAATATCAACCAGTCAGTCACCTCAAAGACACATAAAAAAACATAAAACATCCAAGCTATGGAGTATAGCCATAACAGCGATATTGTTTTTAAAAAATACATCAGCAACTGACTATGTCATTCATTATCTACAGCCAGGAATATATGTTGAACAAATTGGTCAAGCAAAAATTGACAGAGACGCGTTTAGGATGGAATTAAAATTTAACAAACTCAGAATAAGTAACGACAAGATTAACGTGAATATCTCAATATCACAATTAAATCTTTTTTGTGAGAAGGCAAGAGAATTAGCAGATAACACTCAATGTTCCTCACTAATTCATCATTTGCGAGAAAAGCAAAAAGAAATCGATTGGATGAATAAAGGAATGCAGCAAGTTATTACACATTATCATCCGAAAAGGGGACTAGTTGATAGAATACTTACTTCTCTCCTCGGAGTTAACGACGAAGTTTATATGAATATCAATGAACTAGGCCAAAACCAAAAGGAGTTAATAAAAACTTCAAATTATCAAACTAAATTCATGCTACATGCATTAGCTACGTTCAACGAAACAGAACAAAGAATTAATAGTCAATTTAAATGGAGCCAAGAAAAAATAAAGGCAGGAATCGAAGCTATCGAGAATCACTGGTTCAAGAGTATCGATCAGAACAAATTGAACATACAATTTTTCAATGCCTACCAAATAGTGATGAATTTCATTGACGAAGTTACAGAATATCATAGAAAATTACTATACGTTCACTACCATCGACGAGATCTATTTGAATTAATCTCACCTGCTCACGTCGAGAAAACTATCCTAAACATATCAAATACTCTACCATCTAACATACAAATTATATCTTATCCAATACTTCGAACAGAAGTGAAACACAGAACCGAATTTATTCATGTTTATGGATTCTTTATTTTAACGGAAGTATCTCAGTTTAACTTAGTGAAAGCAACTCAAATCCCAATTAAAAGTAAAGGCAAATACTGGAATTTTGATATTTTCAACGGATTCATAGCCATCGATTACAACACACAATCTTATTTTCAAATGACTGAAGAAGAAGTGACAAAATGCTTCAAGATGAATTATAATACATACATTTGTAGCCCGACCACAACTAGAAATATTAAGACAAGCCCGGATTGTGTAATAGATGAAATGCATCGACGAATTGAAAATACATCATGTCCACTTACCAAGATGACACTTCGATCAACCACCTGGAAGCAACTTCATGATCCCAACACGTGGATGTTTATTGTAGAAAATAAACTAAAAATTGCAATAATTTGTGATGGAATTAGAGAAGATGTAGTACTCAACCAAACTGGAATTATCTAGATTTCACAAAATTGTCGAATTAAGACAACGAAAAACATCTTAATGCCCAAAAGAAGATAGTCTATGACAATAGCAAGTACCCTTTTCCACCCGGTAAACATAGACATAGGGGCATTAAACTCTACATCTGAACAAATTACGAAGATCGACACGGAACCTGTTCTAGATACATCTGAATCAATCAACGCTTTAATGAATGAGGAAGTTCAGATAGAAGATAAGCTACAAGAAACTAAATGAAAAAAATTCATCATCATATGATAGCCAATAGCACTGTGATATTACTAATATTAGGAAAAACATCTTAATGCCCAAAAGAAGAGAGTCTATGACAATAGCAAGTACCCTTTTCCACCCAGTAAACATAGACATAGGGGCATTAAACTCTACATCTGAACAAATTACGAAGATCGACACGGAACCTGTTCTAGATACATCTGAATCAATCAACGCTTTAATGAATGAGGAAGTTCAGATAGAAGATAAGCTACAAGAAACTAAATAAAAAAAATTCGAGGTTAGTTTCCGCCTTCCTCTGTTATAAATGTAAGCTCCAGCATAACCAATCAGTACAATGAGAAGATCCTGATGAACGACGAGGTATCCCACTTGAACCTCTTCACTTATACAGCAGCGTACCTACCACAGAAGATGCCACTTTGTCGAGTGGGCAGAATGTCTAATTTCAATTAGACATAAATCTGGAGATTTATCCCAAAATAAAATAATTTTAACAGCAAAACATTAACACAACGCAGTGGGTCACAAAGGATAGAATGCAGCAGTCAGCAGTTTTCACCCAGCACGAGGCACAGTATTGTTTTTAATTAACATATTTTGTATATAGTTAGAACCATATATAAACCTGTACAGTATATCAATAAAATCGGTATTAAACTTGCTGTAGTTGTACTCACTATAAACCCGTTGTTAATATCATACACACAAATACCTACTAAAAGTCACATACAAGGGCTTCACTTTAAGGGATTTGTATAAATTATTACAAGTAGAATTTTACAAATCTTTTCAACTTGTACACATTATGTAAAAATTTTTTTTAATAAAATTAAAGGTACTGTATTTTTTATTAATGACTTAAAAAGAAAAAGTTATAAGACAGCTTTTATTTATTTATATATAAAAGAATTTCGATTGCTGGTTTGTGTATCTTTTAAAAATAATTTTTTCTACCGTAACTTACCTACGCGTCGTTTAACTTTATTCTTGTTCCACCAATTTAGAGCAGAAAAAATATTATAATTTTGCCAAATAACTTACCCGACATTCATGATAATATCAAAGTTAACAATATTACCGACTTTAATTCGAATACCCTGTATGTTTTAAAGTCTCTAACTAACAGGTATATAGGTGATTAACAGTTTAACTCTCTACTGTATATTTTCTAATTTTATAAGGGCTGGAAATAATGTTTTACGTATTAAAAAAAAATTATATTATTAATTAACGTATTTTCTTACAATTACAAAGCTAAATTAAACGTTGTACACCTTGTGAGAAAGGTGTTCTTCTAGTTTTAAAAAATTGTAAAATTCAGAAAGTATCTTAAACTAAATAACCAGTATGACCCAAAGTTTGAGACTACTACTTTTTACATTTATTTTTTAAATATCACCTTGTATCTTTCAACATATTATAAAATTATACAAACATTAACGTTTGTGTCATAGCCTATAACAAGGCGACAAATTGTGCCAAGTTTCATTGCAAAATTCTTATTAACGCAGTAGTTAAAATAAATAATGTAAAAAACAGTGAAAATGACAGCAAAGTTGTTGTCGCCCAGTATATTTATTCAGAAAAAGGTAATGATGTAGCGCTTATCACAAAAACAGAGTACAATAAGTGGTGTATAAAGGAGAATATAGTGATTGCAATGAGATGTTTATTTGACATATCTAGAGGTATTTGAATTTTCAGCACTAAAATAAAAAATTAGGAAAAAACTATATATATATATATATATATATATATATATATATATATATATATATATATATATATATATATTAGTTTAATTTGTATGAGTATTATCATTATTTCTCAAACATCTATTTAATTATCACTTCTGACAACCAATCTCAAACAGGATGCAATTATGTAATTTTATTTAAAAGAGTATGCTTTGATGTCCAAGAAATGGCAGATTATGTTAAAAAGTCAAAATTCTAGATACTTGACTCCACTTTTACTTAAGTTATCAATTTTTGTTAAGGCTTATAGTTGGTGGCTCTTCTCGGGTATAACTAGATTAAGGTGTCAGTTTTGACATATCATGTGAACAGTTTGACGCATTGATTCAATTAATATTTATTTTGGTTTAAAGAATACTAAATTACCTAGAAATCGATATCCCACACGACCACTTTAGACGAATTAAAATTTGAACAATTTATCCTCCTACCATTTGCTCCCTCTCCCCTCAAAAAAAAACTTTATTTCCAACGTTTAATTTTAATATATATTTTTTTTCAATTTATGAGCTACATAGCTATAAGCTTAAAGAAACAAAAAGTGTACGCGAAACTAATTTTATATCTCAAGTACGTCCCTGTATCTTGCCCCTGCACTGGGTTCCATCGGAGCACCACTTCTAGAATGGCATTCCTAGGTATATGCTACTTCTGTGCCAAATTTCGTCACGATACGCGAAAATGCAGACAAGCCCCTAAATTTCCGGCTTAAGGCCCTAACTATTGAATTTTGGGCCCTACAAGAATGAATTTAAAAAAACTCTATATTTTGCATTGTGTTACAAAACATAAACTTTGCTATCACTTTATATGGAAAGAAGCAAATCATATGTACGTTATATATTTCTAATTTGACAAGGAAATGAATTTTTAAAACAATGGAGTTGGCCGGTTTTAGTAAATATTAGACGATCCAATTGCTTGATACAAAACGGTAAGTTTAATGTATAGTTTTTGCAAAGTCACCTGAAATGCTCCTAATACGGGGTTCTATCAATTTCATGAAATTTTGCTTCAATCTGCCCTTCAAAATCATTCATATAAAAATCATGTAAAATCTTCCTGGTATAATTTCCACCCTAACGGCAGAGAAAAGGCTCTTTGCGGTCCGAGCACAAAGTATTTGTTTTCTCACCGACCCGGCACAGGTGGATAGACGGCATCTGATTGGCAGATTTTTTTGAGATGCGCTTTTAATTGCTTTCGGGTGTGCTTTTCGGGACCCTTATAGTCGGCAGTATGCAGAGTTAGAAAATAAATCAGTGTCGTTTCTGTAGGTGTAGGAATAAAAAGTTTTTTATCTATTTTTATTTCTTTAGTTTACGCTGTAATTAAATGAAATAATTTTCATGAGTATATCTACCGCCGCCCATGTCACTTTCTTTAAAGGTTATGCCGATGGTCGGCTTTAACCTTTGTTCAACTGACTTTGCCAAAACTATACCTACTTAAGAGCTGCAGTATTACGATAAATTATTGATCTCTTGGTTTTTGTAAATTATAGGTAAAGCCTTTTAGTCAGTAGGGCATAAATAGGGAAAATCGCAAGGCATTTTTTATACTTATAAGCTTACAAAAAAGAAACATTTTGCTAAAATTGTTACCCTAACATAAACATTTGAGAGTGTATTGGAGAACTTGGCTTTACTTTTATCTCAATTCTTTTTACGGAATACCATTTTTGCGTACTTGGCTTTTTTTTACATAAAATGTTTTTATTATGATTTCACTTTTTTTGAAGGAATTGGATAATATTTAATTTTTAAAGTAGCCAAATATGCGAAATACTGTTCAAAACTGTTGCAATGCGTTATTTAAAATTTTAAGGATTTTTCATTTTTTTCGATGGCTTTACCATAGTTCCTATCAGCCTTCAAAAAGCTCAGCTCTCTACCGTTTCTGGAAGTGGACAATGTTACTTTTATATAATTTTACATGTATAGGGAAGCGAAGTAAATTAAAATTTTGGTGATTTGCATTTTTTTTCTATAGTTTTATCATAAACTAATACAAAGACGCCTGATCCAAAAATGGCCCCTGTTACCGAAATCTCATACCAGATGGCTATACGCGACGGTGTAAATATTAATTGCTAATTGTCTCGCCTGAATGAGTCGGCGGTGTTGCCATACCAAAGACAATTATACCTATCTACTTTACAATTCTCCTACTTTCCCCAGATTGATTTTTCAATAGGTGGACAGTTAGTGAGTTCGCGTAGACAACCCGGGGCGCTTGGCAATTCTTCCGCTCTTTTGAATGTGGTGCATTAAAGAGAGAGAGCCTCTCGGGAGCCCCGGTGTGTTTGGTCGAACTCGATCATTATGAATAAGGTATTTAGAATTTGGTTGGTATACCGCGTAATTTAATCAAATATTATTCCTTTTCTAGCTACTGCCTATTTAATATGCTTAGGCGTTTACGTTTTCGACTTATACATATATAAATGTATATATACAGTATGTCCTCCTAAGTTGGAATCATATGGAAAACTTTTTTATTTATAATTTTAGAAAAAAAAGTTATTTTTCATAAAAAGTTCTGCATTTTTTTATTTTATCAAATTTTTTTAATGGTATACGAGGTTTGTCAAAAACTATGAGTTTTGCTCAAGATTAAAGTACCTTTAAATTTGACAATATCGAAAAATGTTACTAAAAAAGTTGATGAGAATTAAAAATTACGTTTAAAACTTCAGATTATTTTATTTTTTAC
This sequence comes from Aspidapion aeneum, assembly GCA_963576565.1. Classification (NCBI taxonomy): domain Eukaryota; kingdom Metazoa; phylum Arthropoda; class Insecta; order Coleoptera; family Brentidae; genus Aspidapion; species Aspidapion aeneum. Next base: position 64,553,043 of record OY755043.1, read on the forward strand.
TACTCTTTCTATTTTGAATGAATGATTTTGTGATTAGTTTTAGTTTTTCGATGTTTTCTAATAATTTTGAAATTAAAACGCGTAATAAGTGCATATTCATTTATTTTGCAAATTTAAAGGTACTTGAGTAAAACTCATATTTTTTGACAAACCTCGTATACCACTGAAAAAATTTAATATTTGATGACTGTATTCTAGACTTTAGATAATGCAGAATTTTTTTTGAAGAATAACTTTTTTTCCTAAAATTAATAATAAAAAAGTTTTTCATATGATTCCAACTTAGGGTGACATACTGTATATATTTCGCTTCCTTTGCGTTTTAATACATCCTGTATGTATATCAATATCGATCTTTTTGGGGGGTTTAGGTATTTCTAGGGGATATAGAAAAAAGTAAAAACCTCATTTTAATAGCCCTTTATAAGCTAAGTAGTCTACATTTTAAGAGGGGGTCTATAACTTTTTTATTAAAAAAAAAACAATTGATTGTAAATTGCTTTTTTATTTAAAAAAAGATAAATAATCCAACTGTCAAATTAAATTTTATCTGTCACTTTTGGCTTTTAGTTTTTGAGATTGTATCCATATAGTTAGAATTTTTTCCATGGAATTTGCATGATTAATTTTATTAATAAAAAATATTTAAACCCAAAAACAAATAAATACAAAAATGTAAAAAACTACAAATAAATCAAGGGGTCAGTCCATAAAGAAATACATTTTATCTAATCTCCATTGACGTAGCTAGCCCAAGAATTCAGAATATAAAAAAAAATCATTGTAATATAATATATCCACAATGAACTAATTTTTTGGGGCAAGGTGGAGATATTTAACCCTACTAACTACTTCCCCCTTATTTAGGCCCTTAAGCTAGCCTAGTGTTTAAGCGAGGCTGTGGCCCATGTTTTATGTGATACACATATTAGGTATATTGTTTCTGTATTTTTTATTAGTAGAGAGTAGGACATTGCTGTAGCTAGGAGGCACGGGGGGCTTTCCCCCCTCTACTATAAAAATATCTATGAAAAAATAGATCTACGCCACGGCCCCCCTGAAAACTGAGGCTAGCTACGATGCTGATAGAGGCCTGATCTTGCGAGAGGCAATTCAGTCCAGCCATACATACTTAATAAATAATAGCAATTATTAATATGTGTTAAGGTCCCACAAACAAAATTTTATGCAGTTTATGTAAATTTTTTACATAACTAGAGATTACTTGCGCGCCGCAGGCAAAACGATTTGCATTTTTGATCCATGAATTCAGGCTAAGGACCTCATTTTAAACGAATACTACTAAAATAGGTATAATTTCAGTAATAATAAAAAAAGTTTTTTGCGCTGGGGGCAAAAAAAACTGGGGGCATTTTTGTGGAAAAATTCTCACTTTTTACGAATCTCGGGAGGGGATAATTACCCCCATTATCCCCTTTCCTTGCATACGCGAATGGGCAGATAAAATTCAATTTATAAGTTGGATTGGCGGATTCAAAATCGAAGATTTTCTTCTTTACATTTTATAAATTTTAAAAATAAGTATAATTTTAGTTTTTAACAATCAATATTTAGTACTTTTTACTTTTTTTTTCTATTACAAAGCTTGGTTTTAACGACCGAAATTAAGCGGTCCGTTCAATGTCGTTATAACCGATATTTACTGTAGTAGCACTACATATTAAAGAGTTTTTAAAATTTGTTAAAGAAAAAAAGAGATTTTTGGTAATAATTTTGAGTATTTCTATTTATTTTTAAATAATTTTGCCATTTAATTATTACCCCTATTGTCATGCAAAATTTCAAAAAATATCGATTTTGTTGTAATTTTTCAGGAAGTTATAATAAAATATAAAATGTGTGTGTGTGTGTGTGTGTGTGTGTGTGTAATATGGCCTTGATCGAGCCAACTGGCCAGCATTTCTCATTGTTTATTACAAGGGAGTAAAAAATATAAAATAAAAGCTGTTAAGTTTGGCACCCTTTTTCTAAAAAACAAAGAGGTTTGATGCAAAATATAATAAGAAAAAAATCCTTAGTTTGATCTTTTCTAGCGCCTATTAGTTTGCTATTATTACACCCTGATATAAGGGCATCGAAGAAATAACTGTTATTTCTTCGATAATAAGGGCAAAAGAAAAAAATATGCCATCTATGTATATTTTATATTTATTGTGTCATACCGGGTGGGCAAAAAACCGGACAAAATGTTTATCGTTATAGCTTTCCAACTATAGATTTTACCAAAGCAAGCAGTAGTTTGCAGGGAATTGATCGGACAATTGTGTAAAAGTATATTTTTGTCCACCATCTTAAAATCCCAGATGGCAGACAGAATCAAACTTGACCTTGAAAGAGGCTCGTTTATTCTTCTGTTACGGAAATTTTAGATATATATTTTTGTTTATCGAAAAGCTCTATCTTTGCTACGCACAACGAGATATGAATCGTTTAAATCGGTTTAGGCCCCTAAAAATTAATTTTTGCTTTAACTATATTCTTTTACATACAGGTTAACGATTGATTGCTTTTAAAAGATCACAAACAAAATTTGCCGTCATTGTAAAATCCAAAATGGCGGACATAAAAACTTTACTTTTTAAAAAGGTTCGTTTATTTTTATATTCCGAAAATGTTTTGAATTTTTTTAGAACTATAGAAAAATTTTACAGAATATGCGATTGCCTTGCCATTTCTATGTGCATTTATTTCCTCATAAATTCATTACTAGTAAACCGACAATTAAATAAAAAGCATCATGGCAAAGATCAAGTTCATTAAAGATCCGTATTTAAATTTTCAGCCATCTCTAAATATAATATGGCTTACCAATTCGAATTTGACCCTCCATAAAGGGTAGTTTTTTCTTATGTTGAGAGAAATTTTTCGACCTTTTTTTGAATTTATTTAAAAGATCCTAGGTCCACCACGCACAAGTTAATCATAAAAAAATAAATCTTCGCAACATACAAAGAAGCGATCCTTCATAGAAGGACAAATTTGACTTTTGTTCAATTTTAATAGTTTTGATCAAAGAGCAATCGGGTATCACCATAATTCTTTTTTTTTTCATTGAAATCGATTCAGTGAGTTTATAACGAAATTATTGCAGACAGAAATTGAAATAACAGTTGCTATAACAATTCTAATTTAAAGAACCACTGAACCGATTCTAGAGATTTTATAGAATCCATTCAGTATTAATGGAAGAATGGATACAGAATTAAGGAATAATATTTCGGGAACCACTAAACCGTTTTAAAATTAATGTTTCGAGATCCACTAAACGGATTTTAATGATTCGTAACTAGTTGCATGAGGGTGGCGAAAACAGAGCGTTTTTAAGAGTTCCAAAAATCCGAAATATAAGAATTAAAAAGCCTCTTTGAAACGGGCAAGATTGATTCTCTCAGCCATCTTAGAATTTATAATATCAAATCTTTCTGCTTGAAAGCCTAATCAATTGGTTAGTATAGTTATAACAAAAACATTTTGACCGGGTTTTTTTGGTCCACCCGGCAGATATGAGTACCGGGTTAAATTACAGTGTTTTTTTGATTAGTTATACAGACACACCCTATAATACTCCAAAAACTTTTTCAAGACTAATTTTTAACTAGTTTTGGGTTAAATCGGGCAGGGTACACAAAACAGCGGCGCGCGGGCCTTTTGAAAAATTTGGATACGCAGTAAAAAATCACTAAAAGATGTTAAGTAGAACCGTTGTTTGATGGAGATCCATCAAACAACGGTAGAACCAACAACTTCGTAACTTTCATTTCCGATAAATTTAGAAAATACTTTTTAGGGCTGGTATAATAGGGTGGAGTTTACTTATTGTGTGCTAATTGGCTAGTCTAGGAAGGTATCTTATCCGTCATGGATCCATTTATTATTACTTAATAAATAAAATAAATTTATACTAAAAACACCTTGGATATTTATTAAAGATTCTATTATTTGATTCACCTCGTGGTTTTTTAGGACCGACGGGATTTTAAAAAGTTTGCATTTAATAAGGTAAATTACACCAAAATAAAAAAATTTGTAAATAAAAAAGTTGTAGGCCACCTTCATAAAGTCAGACTTTTCATAATCCCCTCGTATGTCTTCATATTTACATAAGTTTTTATATATTTCGACTACATCGAATTTGGCACACCCGGTAGTCCCTTTGCTACACCGACACTGTTAATTTCTAGACAGAAAGAACACACAAAAAGAAAGGCGGGCGAACGGTTATTTGAGCAAAGAGAACTAAATAGAATGTAAGAGAAAAAAAAGCGCAAAGGTATCAAATTAAACTTTTGTTTGTTAATTATTTTTATAAGAGGTATTTCATATGCAATATATTTTTCCTACGACCACACATGAAAATCATGGGTTTCACACCATTTTCATCCTCAGAAAACGTTAGGTTTCACCCATGGGCAGAAATTTTTTAAAAAATACTTTTTGCACATGTGTTGCAAAGTATCTTTCCACACATGTGCGGAAAAGCAGTTTCATTTGATTTGTGCAAAATTGAAGAACCGTTTTTACAAAAATGAGTATAGCTCATCCGTGTTCGTAGGAAAGATAGCGTACACAACTCCATAGAAAGTAACTTTCTTACACTCGCCTGTTGTTTCACTCGGCTGGCGCCTCATTCTCAACATTCACGCTCGTGTGAAATTTGTCACTCTCTTCTCTTGTTCATATGTAATAGACTATTTCGTTTTTAACCTTACCATATGAATAATAAGGTTACTCGTTCCAGACCTTACTAACTAGAAACCACAAAAAGGGTCCACTTATTACAAAAAAAGAATGAAACTGCGCCTCCTTTCAAGGGTCAGTCCCAATCCTTTTTCGTTGTTTAGGGATAAAAACATAAAAGATAAAAGTGTCACTGTTTATCCCTGGGATGAACAGGGATAGATCAGGGATAAAAAATTAAAATCAGGGATGAAAAGTGACAGGTAAGGAATTACAAACCTGGTTTTTAGCGCATTTGATATTTTAGACAAGTCATTCTTATTTGATTAAACAATCGTTTATTAACACTATTTTTATACACCCCACGCTTTTACCTTAGTCTGTTAAAAGTCACGTTAGTGTACTTAAAATTTTTTAGTTTTTTATACAGCTGATGATTTCAGTTGAACCGTTTAACTTAAAAGTGTTTTACGTATTTTTGAATTTAATATTTGGCTAAATAAAAAGTTTAAAAAATTTAGACAAATAAATGTAAAAATAACTAAATACAAAATTTTTAAGTAGTTATACTACTACAATGAAAAAAAAAAACAAATAATATATAAAACTAAAAAAAAGTTATGAAATATTCTTGATGATCAGTTTCTAGTTAGTTAGGTATCTATTTATTTATTTAATTTAATTTTGGATAATTTTGAAGTAACCAAGTGCTTATTTGTTTTTTAAAAGATTTTTTTGACCTTTTGTTCAGTTCAGATGGTAGCAGGTTAAAGAGTTATTTTCCAATGTATGTTTTTCTGTACATTTCTCGAGTTTTTTTGAACATTTTCCGTGTTTTTCTGACCATTTCCCCAGTTTTCCAGGATTTCCGAAAATTTTCCCAGTTTTTCCGAGCATTTCGCGAGGTTTTTCAGACATTTCTAAAGTTTTTTGAAAATTGTCCGAGGTTTTCTAAACATTTTCCGAAAATTTCCCGAGTTTTTTCTAATATTTCTCGAGTTTTTTTTTAAATTTTCCAAGTTTTTCCAAACATTTTCCGAGTTTTTCCTGACATTTCCGAAAATTTCTTGAGTTTTCCCAAAAAAATTCTGAGTTATCCGAAAAATTTTAAAGTGTAAGGACTGTACATTTGCCTCTGGCCTTAACTCTTGGAAGTCAGAAAATATATCTACTTTTTCTTACCTACATATCTATGCCTACACTGGGCAAGACGCGCCCACCCCTACAGAAGATTGCATGTATACTGAAAGGAGTGACTGAAAGATTTTTCCAAATGATTTTGAATTAAATAAAATATCGGCAACACTGCACTATGGAGTAATCACAGGGGCAAAAACGCTTCCTCTCTCTTTTTTCCTATGTAAATTATTGCATAAGAAAAAAAAGACAGAGCGAGCATTGGAGTTCATGTGGTTACCTGCTATTACCAAACGAATAGCGACATCAGCGCCCTCACCGGTCGTCACCGGCTGATTTCAAAGGTCCTCAGTGCGTGAATTAAAGAGTATGCTATTGGCCTAATGAAAGCTGAGCGTCTATTATATTATTGTTTATGGTTTTATCATAGTTCCTATCAGTCTTTCAAAGCTCAGTTCTTTAGCGTTTTTGGAAGTGGGCAATGTTACTTTTACATGACTTAACATTTATAGGGGACGAAATTAAATTAAAATTTTGGAATTTTTTTACTTTTTCTATGGTTTTATCATAGGTCTTATCAGCCTTCTAAAGCTTAGCTCTCTAGCGTTCCTGGAAGTGGACGATGTTACTTTTATATAAATTTACGTTTATAGGAGAGGAAAGTAAATTAAAAGTCGGTGTTTTCAAATTTTCTCCTATAGTTTTATCATAGTGCCTTTCAGTGATAAAAAGCTTTGCTCTCCAGCGTTTCTGGAAGTGGCCAGTGTTACTTTTACATACATTTATATTTATAGGGGAGGGAAGTAAATTAGAATTTTCGGGTGTTTTCATTGTTTTCTATAGTTTTATCATCGTTTATATCGGACGTCCAAAGCTCGGCTCTCTAGCGTTTCTGGAAGTGGGCAATGTTATAGTCCTTGCCATAGGCAGTTACACTTTTCTTCTTTCCAACCACTTTACTTCCACGAACAAAAAAAATCTGGAAAATGGCATGTCTTTGAGTTGTTTTTATCTTATTTTATACCAACATGACATGTTTACTTTTGAATATATTTCGGGTTAGAAAATATGTTTATTTCATGCCAAAGTCACAAAATACACTTTTGTTGTTTGTTGAACTGCGTATGGCAAGGACTATACTTATACATTACTTTACATTTATAGGGGAGGGAAGTAAATATAATTTTGGGGTTTTTAAATTTTTTCCTATAGTTTTATCATAGTTCCTATCAGTCTGCCAAAGCTCAGCCCTCTATCGTTTCTGGAAGGGTGCAATGTTACTTTTACATAAATTTACATGTATAGTGAAGGGAAGTAAATTAAAATTTTGAGTTTTTTTTTTAATTTTTACAGGAGTTTGGTTATAATTTATTTTAGTCTGACATATTTCAGCTTTGTAGCATGTCTGGAAGTACTGCAGAATTTTGATGATCTATATATGAGTGAGTGAGTGAATGGCAATTTCGACAATGTTTGAAATTTCGTAACTGCTTGAATACTTTCTGGAATTCTATGAAACTTGCAGGGGTTGTTAACTCTATTAGGATCTACAGCTGTGCAAAGTTTCAGATTCGTAGCTCATTCGGAAGTAGAGTTTTAGATAGGTCAAATATGGGCCAAAATGTGTCAAGAAAAGATGGTACAGTCGTTGCGCGAACTTGACGAGGTACTGCCGTGCCCTCAGATTTTAAAATGTATCTTTAATCAACGCTCCACTATTTTGTACCGAACTTCAAAATATATAATGTGCCATTAACGCTATTGTTAAATCTAAATTATTGTAAACAGAAATCTACCAAATTATTTCTTACTTTTTAGTGTAATTTTTTAATATAATCGATTAACTTAAAAAACTCTTTATTTATTTTCTAGTCTTAATCCAAAAGAAATAAAATGCAGGATATATAATTATTGCTTTCGTATTATTTGCATTTTTAGTAATTCCTCATTATTACAAGGTTTATTTTTTGTCAATTTTGTAGAATCGAATTTCTCAATCTTAAGTCCAATGAATTTTGGGTTTTACACACCTCAAACGCCACCTTTGTTTCGTTTTTCGTTAAATTGTATTACCACCAGTACAGATCATAAATCTGAAAACCGCATTCGTATTTGTTTGGATTTTAAAGTTCTGTATTTAACCCCTTTAAACTACTCGCCCGCCCCCTTAAATTCGTTTATTTAAAAAATTGTATTGTACCCAGATCAAATCATAAATCTGAAAATCACATGTTTGTATCTGTTTTGATTTTAAAGTTATGAATTTGCTCTTTATACACCCCTACCACAGATTTTTGTTTATAAAATTTTATTGTCTCCAGATCAAATCATAGACAATAGACAATAGACAACTGTATTAATCTTTTCAGCTACAATAATGTAGATAAGATACGTCAAATACAAAAATTATAACATTAAGTGTAAATAATAATAGTGTAAATATTTAAAAAAATAAAAACGAAAACACATTTACAAGATTTGTATTACCCACATCCTACCACCGATTTTTGTTTCTAAAATTGTATTGTCACCAGATCAAATCATAAATCTTAAAACCGCGTATACAAATCTGTTTTCGTTTTAAATATTTCGCCCTTTACACCCCTCACTCGCCCCCTTTTTTCTGAAAACCGCATGGTCGTATATGTTTTGGTTTTAAAATTTTTTCATAATAATATATTATCATCAGCTCAAAACATAAATCTAAAATCGCTTACCCGCACCCTTATTTGCGATTTATTATATTATTATTAAAATTGTATTGTCATCACATGAAACCACAAATCTGAAAACCACATGTTCGTATCTGTTTTGGTTCCAAAGTTACTAATGTATCCCCGTTACACTCCGTTACACCCCTAAACCACGCCCTAACCCACAATATTTTATTGTCATCGGACCAACATTAATTTACCAAATTCCTTTAAAATCGGTTCACGAGAAGCATGTCAAAAATGAATCACCAAATTTTATAGACAGACAAATAGACGACAGAGAGACAGCCAGGCTCGGTGAAGTTAAACAAATCAATAATGGAAGCCAGTAGGTCTATCTATATTCTGTTAGTTTGGTTTACCTTGTTAGTCTTGTACTAAAAAATTAGTTTGCTAATTAATTTTTTTTAAATAAATATATGATACTTACACACAACTTCCATTTTAGCCTCGCTTTGAGCTGATGCGAAAGAGGGAGCCTCAGCCGACACCTCGCATCTGAAAACTCCCGTTGTCTTCCAGTTGACTGGATGCAGGACCACTCGAGTGCTGTCTGATTTTGACATCTGGAATTTTAAAAAGGGTTACTAAGAAACCTAACATATAAACGCAAAACAATAATAATTGTAGGAAATACCGATAACCCTTATTGGCTATTTTCTATTTAAACGCCTTTAATATTTAAATAAATATTAAAGACTTTCTAAAAAGAAAGTTTACACATCGCTCTTATTTGGCGAATATTTTTTGACTTACTATTACTCGTATTAAGGGAATGTTATGCTACTTTTAATTAGTTATAGAGAGACGCTTAAGGGTTTTGCTTTACGTAATATAAGGATGAGCCCTAAAGTAAACCTTATACTAGAAGGGTGAAAAAAGCACAGGTATAAAATTGTCTTCATCTATTGCATTTATTAAGACTTCATAGTTTTTTTTGACCATCAGAATATAATACATTTTTTAATATTAGAAATTCAGTTCTACGGGCTATTGAATTTTAAAGTTTAAGGATAAAATTTTTAAGAAAATTAGCTTAGAGGTATTATGGTTAAACTTAAATTATTATTATGAAAAACGTATTATTGGTTATATAACGATGCTATAGTTTTTTGGACAACCTTAATGTAAGTAGTTCTGGATAAAAGAGTTCAGTTTGTCACACCGAGTCAGTTAGATGCAGTATCGATCAGAGGTTTTTCTCGTAGGATGCGCACCGACCTACCTAAGTCCTTACACTCCTCTTGTCTCGACCAATAGCGAGCAGAAGTTACGTTTTACCTCTAAGTAAGAACGGAAAATTAATTAAAACATGTTTATTAACCTTTTCCGGACTGGAAATGTGCGGCCTGGATGGCTGTCGCATATGGTCGACGGCATGTATACTTTCTCCTCGACTACTCTCGATTTATATGCGACGCCTATAATTTTTAGACTTGATATACAGACGGCTGTCGCAGCTTTTGCGTTCATTACATACTTGAGTACACAGGATGCTCGCGCATAGGTCGACACTTTCGCGCCGATATGTATGTGTGTATGTATATTTTAATAAGAAAAACATGGTTCAGAGTAGTGTCGCACATAGTCGACAGCGTTCTCTGCAACACGGTCCAAATTTTCGTTCGTACGGAACAAATTCTCGGGTAAGACCGCCGTACGAAAAGGGTTAAGATCTAAGAACAGCGCTTAATTATCTTAATCTCGTTAACTGATTTTTAACTAATCTTAAAAAATTAACATGTCATTCGTTTTAATACTTACTTAAAAAGATTGCATTTGAATAAAATAAATGTAAGCAAAGATATAATGCGCTAAAAATCCTACTAATGTAAAAAAAGAGATTATATACAAGAAAAATTACTATAAGCAATTACTTTATCTTGAAAAGGATGCGTGGAATTGTGTTGCTCTCGATTAACACCGGACCTTATCTTCTTAGATAGGCTTCAGGAAAAAAAACATAGTTGCATTGTGTGAAATGCTTAGTGGGTGTGCTTTCAGGCTGTTCGGCCGTCGTCTTTCCCGAGATTCAGTTTTGTAGTTGTAAGCGAGCTGTTTAGTGTTTTAAAGAACCGGTACCCTTGTTCTGTTAATTATAAGGGTTTCTTCAGATATGTTGAAGTTCTCCTACAAAACTGAATCTCGGGATAGTGACCAATCACCGACCAGATCTGAAACACGCCCCGCCAAGCAGAGCATATATAAGCTGCGCCCGCGACAGACTAACCACCAGTCTTCGAGAAGCCGACGAACAGTCAACATCTCCTGAAGATGCCATCAACTCGAGATGGCGAAACGTCGAGAACGAATTTTCAACGACGACGGGCGAACAGCCCGAAAGCACACCCACCATAGTTGCATCTCTTTCGACCAAAAGTGTCGATTTGAGTTTCTGCCGGAGCTTATCTTGCAGTGCATTAATATACAGTAAAACGATCCTTGAGAATTTTACAAGAAAAATATTCAAATTATTAAATATGTCAAAATTTTGAGCTTTCGATTGGCTTACTATTGACGAAAGCTCTTATGTGCTCTCAGCACGGCCTTGAATAAACAGCCTGGGGTTTATAAGGCAAACTTGCTTAACTTGCTGCCCTCAAAAAAAAAAAATATTGAGCAAAAAAATAATAAAACTAAGCCCTTATCAATTATATATTTAATTGCAATAAGCTGTTCAGTACTTGACATATTTAATCATTTACTTATTTTTTTTTGAGATTTGTTTGAAAAAGATATATTTATTTACCAGCGTGTAGGTTCTGTGGTGTTAAGGAGGAAACGCCACTTCATCTAATCTGCCACTGCGTAGCAAGACAAAGAACTAGGGCGAAAATATACAGATAGAGCCTCAAGATCTTGAGGAAATTGGGATGAGTCACAATAGACCACTTGAGTCGCAGTGGAGGGGCGACAGTCGCACCACTCATAGTCAAACCTAACCTAAGAGTCAGTAAAAGGTTTTTTGGATAAAAACCCTCGAAAAAATCCGTTTCAAGAGAATAGACCTGGAAAGGTTTGGTACTATGCTTTTTTAAAGCGACATCCTGGCATTTGTGTAAGAACACCAGAAGGAGTAACCTCAGCTAGTGCCAGCGTATCAGAAAAATATATAAGAGGTTGGTTTAAAGGAGTAGGTGCATACCTTAAAGCTAAGGGGTTTGAAACTATACTAGAAGATCCAACACGGTTGTTCAATTGCGATGAAACTTGTTTTCTGTTATGTCCCAAAAAAGTGTTGGCAGCTAAAGCAGTAAAAACGTATACACCGTTGTGGCTAATCCTAAAGCCAATTTAACAGTGATGTTTTCATTTTCTGCTTGTGACGAAGGTACAGTACCTATGGTAATCTACCCTTATAAAAGGATACCCACGAGTATTACAGATTCTGTTCCATCAGGCTATGGAGTAGGTTGTACAGATAACGGTTTGATGAACAACGTAAGCTTATATGAATATATAAGAAATGTGTTCTATAAACGATGAAAAGAGATGAATATTGAGTTTCCTATTATACTTTTTATAGATGGGCACAAGACTCATTTAACTATTCAAACAACTGAATTGTGTTCTAAGCAAATTATTTTATTAGCGCTTTACCCAAACGCAAGGATACTCCAACCAGCTGACGTCTCTGCCTTTCGGCCTCTTAAAAATAGTTGGACTAAAGCAGCTAATAAATTTCAAAGACAAAACTCCAATAATGCTGTCATAACCAAGGAAAATGTTGCCGAAATATTAAATGACGCCATTAAAACTCTAAGACCTGAGATAATTAAAAATGGCTTTAAAGCAACTGGCCTTTTTCCTTGAAATGCAAATTCAGTTGACTACACAAAATGTTTTGGAAAAAACGCAACTATTAAAGATAATCAAGCTGTTCAAGGCAAACCAAAAATAAATGACATGACTATGATTTCTTTCAAAGATTTCTCTGCAATTGTTGGACAAGAAAATTTGACTAAAATTCAAAGTGCTCCTTTAAATTTACAATGAATTTGAAAAAAAATCCTTAACTCCCAAAACCAAACCAATTGTCGAAATAATAGAAACTGAAAACTCATTCATAAATTCACCCGGTTCGCCACAGACAAGTACAAAAATTAAATCAAATGACTATTATGATTCTAAGAATGACATCAATTCAAGGAGAATCTTTTAATATAGAAATTATGGATTACAACTCGGCGGACATTCCTGTAGTTTTTGAGAGTGACGGTAATAGTTTGGAGATGGAAACTTCAGTTTCAATCATTGAAAGAGGGAATGTCGTTGAAAAAGAAGATACTTTAATGTCCGATAATAAACCCGTGGTGTCAAATGATGATATGGAAAGTGCAGTTAATAAATCCATTAATGAATTATTTTTTTGGCCAAAAACCCCAAAAAGAAAAGGTAAAAAGAACAGAAAAGCTTTCTTTTGTTCCGCAAGAAAAAACGCAGAAAAAAGAAAAATTGAGAAAAAAATTGAAAAAGAAAAATTAAAAGAAGACCGAAAACAGCAAAGATTTGCTAAAAAAAATAAAAAATTGAAGAAAGTAGTTGTAGAAAAAGCTAAAATTAATAAAAAAAATACACCAAATAAGCAAAATATTACAGAGGATCATAAGGAAACTGATGATAGGTCGGAAGAAATTAAAAGCACGTTACTTAAAAGTGGATTGAAAGTACATCTGCCAGAAAAAAGAATTATTGAGGCCACAATAAAGGCAAACAACCAAAATTTAATAGCAAAATACAAATAGATAAAAATAAAAATTTTATAGCAAAACAAGAAGTAGCTAAAAGTCAATCGGAAAAAAATTAAATTACATTAGATGCAGATAATGTAGAGGATAATAAGATAAATGCAAACGAAAAAATAGGCAATATCACGAAATCAAAACAAGAAACATGGAACAAATTTAATTTCAAAGACGAAGAACCTAAAATTAGCAAAGAAAGACAAACTGATGAAAATAATTATTTATTAGAAGAACAGGAAAAGACTTAAATTTATTTAGAAGAAAATGAAAATACCAATGATGAAGATGAAGAAAACAAAGACTTTTTATTAAATAGGTACCTGAGAGATTGCACAAACAGAAATTCAGAAAAAAAAGAGAATAATAGGTTTGATTCTGCTCAAATTCCTACTCATCTGGATGATGCCGAAACTCCACCTCAAATTACTAGCCATTTGGATGACGCCGAAACTCCACCTCAAACCAAACATTTTCCCGCTTCTACAAAAACAAAACTGTTTGTGGAATCTTCATAAAAAAAAATGTTATCACGTCAAACATATATCTTAAAAACAGTAAGCCAATTACATTTAATGTGTCAGGCACGGTTTTTAATGGCATGTGTTATATATACACCACGAACATCACTCCTTGGAGGAATGGGGTTAGATGCCAATTATGCCTCAGAAGTTTTCACTTTTCCTGTCTTGAAAATTCTGTAGGATGTGATTTGAATAAAATGAAATTATCACCTGACCAACGACTGGATTCAGATGTGCCACTGACTGATTTTGATGGCCACCGACTGGCGATATTCTTGTGTTTTAGTTTATGTAAGTTTTATGTACCAAAGTATAGTTTTTAAGTAAAAATAAAAATTTTATTTAAATTTCAACTTATTCCTCTATTCAAAAAATAAAATCTTTTTGTAAAGATGAATACTTAGTTAATTTTAGAATAAATACAAGGCAACAACCTCCTTAAGTGGCCAACGACTAGTGCCGTTACCCTACTCCATTTTGTTACAAAGCAAATTGTCTTCATATAAGTCATTCAGAATTCTTGCTTAATTTTATTTAAAAATGTCTAGCTTTAAGAAAAATAGAATCTTTAAAATTGGGTTTACCCAAATCAACCCAATATGAATTTTCTCTAATTACATCAAAAAATAAGCCGCGCGTTGAACCACAACAACCTTGTCTTGAAGTAAGAAAATAAAACTCCTGTTGTCTTGAATCGATACATCTCCCTAATATTTGTCTTGGACAAGTTTTAACACACGTTTACGCGCTTAGTTATTAACGTGGTGTAAAGCAAATATGTCTGTCCGAAACGTAAATAGTGTTTTGATTTGAACGTCTATAGAAATATGGAAAATCTGGGCGGATAAAGTACAAAAGGTCGAAAGTACAAAAGGTCGAAAGTACAAAAGGTCGAAAGTACCAAAGGTCGAAAAATAAGGTAGAAAATACAAAAGGTCGAAAGTACAAAAGGTTGCAAGTACAAAAGGTCGAAAGTATAAAAGGTCGCAAGTACAAAAGGTTGATAATACAAAAGGTCGAAAATACAAAAGGTCGAAAATACAAAAGGTCGAAAATACAAAAGGTCGAAAGTACAAAAGGTCGAAAAATAAAAGATTAAAACCTATTCAAGTCGAATTGCCCTGTCCAGTCGAGGTGGACCCGGGGCCGAAGATAGGTTAGGTTACTATCCCAACCTGACCCGGTTAGATTAGTATATCAAAAAAAAACTTTCCTGACGAGATCAGAGTAGTAACCTGGTCAGGTTAGGCTAGTAACCTAACCGGGTTAACTATCAACTATCATTGACCCCTGGACCACCTCGGCTGGGCAGGGCAATTCGACTTGATTAGGTTTTAATCTTTTATTTTTCGACCTTTTGTATCCTAATCAAGTCGAATTGTCCTGTCCAGTCGAGGTGAAACCGGGGCCGAGGATAGGTTAGGTTACTATCCCAACCTGACCCGGTTCGGTTAGTATATCAAAAAAAAAACTTTCCTGACGAGATCAGGGTAGTTTTTTTTTTGTAAACAAACCTAACCTAGTCAGGTTGGGGTAGTAACCTAACCGGATTAACTATCAACTATCCTTGGCCCCTGGACCACTTCGGCCGGGCAGGGCAATTCGACTTGATTAGGTTTTAATCTTTTATTTTTAGACCTTTTGTACTTTCGACCTTTTGTACTTGCGACCTTTTGTACTTTCGACCTTTTGTACTTTCGACTTTTTGTACTTTCGACCTTTTGTTTTTCGACCTTTTGTACTTTTGACCTTTTGTACTTTTGACCTTTTGTACTTTCGACCTTTTGTACTTTCGACCTTTTGTATTTTCGACCTTATTTTTTCGACCTTTTGTACTTTCGACCTTTAATCCGCCGCCCGGAAAATCTAGATAAAATTTAGGAAAAATGGGTAGTAAAGTACTTTTAAGTATATTGTTATTGTGGTATGTTTCTGACAGAATGAAAACAAATATTTTTTTATTTTTATACTTTTAGAATATAAGACTATGTTTCTTAAGATGTTCCCGTTCGTACTACTTTTAAGTATGTTGTTGTTAGTGCAGTATGTTTCCGACAGAATAAATTTTTATTTTTTTTTTCTTACATTTAGAAACAGTATACATATTATGTTCGTGCTTGTAGTACTTTTAAGTATGTTGTTATTGCGTTATGTTTCGAACAGAATAAATATAAGTATTTTTTGTTTGCATTTGTTTCATTTTTAAATCCTCACACATCAAATCACCTACGTAGTAAATACAAAAGACTTGATATCTTGTGAATATCAATACTTAGCACGGGCCTTATAGTCAACGTTCGAAAGGTGTAAAGTCGTCCTATATAGTAGGTATAGAAAATGCGTTATTCTTTATTTCATTCATTTTATATAAGATAAATTGGTCCGTATGCATTAAGCTCCTAATCGAACAAATAAATATATAAATTATAAATTTATTAGTCAACAAGCAAAAATTGTCAAGTCATAATTAACTAGCAAAAAACCTAATAGTGAATGAACCAATATTTCTCTATAGCAAAACAGTCTACCCTGAAGTGCAGCCAGGGTGAATGGCACAAAAACATTTTAAAAGTATATTTAATCAGCTGCTTTTAAAGCAGTTTATTTTAGTACAAAAAAATTAAATATTTTACTGTGAAAATAAAATGTTCACAAAAAAAACATTTTAATAACATTTCAAATGAGGCAAAGTTCTGACAAATTGATGTTTACTGCCCTTGCCGCTAGATGGCAAACACTAGTTAACATTTAACAGGTACACTGAGGAATGTCAAGCTTAAGGTTGTGAATGATTTTACTTGTTTTTAAATTGATGTGGGATGTTCCATAATCCTTGGAAATATCCTAATCTGATATGAAATGGAATATTAAAGATCCTTATATAACGATCAAATATTTCTTTCCATAAATATAAGACGTCCCACATAGCACCAAAAACACATCAACGTTAAATTCAAGTGAACAAAAATAACAAAGTTTTTTTTCACTTGAAAACAACCTCATACCATGTAATATTTATTTTGTTAAATCTACATGCTTAAAGATAACTTAAATACAAGGAGAAATCAAGCTATAAAAATGGACTTTTTGCTGAAGTTTGTGGTGCTGTGTGTATAACGTGTTTTTTACCCTCGTTATTTTCATGTACCAAATTCACACTTGAAAAGTCCTCCACAACATGTTCTAAAACGCCACTAGATTAAGACTTCCCAAACCTACTAACGTTCTGCGTCTCTTTTGGTCACGTTTTTTTAATAACGTTTTTTAACATAAAAGAGACGCGAAAGTAAGTTAAAAAAATTCGCTAGTTTAAGACTACAACACTTTAAGACAATTTTAAAGATGGCGCTCAAGGCAAGACAAAATATCTATATCACTATCTATATACATTTTTTTTTAAAGCTAAACAAGATTTTTCAACCGTAAACACTTTCACAGAATATTAATGTGTCTTTATCAGGTTAATAACAGATGCGTCGTGATCGTGGATCAGGGATCAGTCCCTTAACAGGTTTTTGGAGTCTAGAGGTGAAAAATCCCGACAATAGGTGGCGTTGCTGCTAGTTAGATCTCAAAAATATTCAGTAGAAATGCCATGCAAGTCGCGTTTTAAAATTCGTGTAGAAAAGGCGTGAATCTAATGTGATTTTAACGTTGATAAAAATCACTTGAAACCAATATAAAAACATTGCTGTTTTAATTTGATAAAGGCGTTATTAAAACGCAGTTTTTAGCAACGTTATTTTTTATAATGTTAATGAATGACCTATTAAGCTTATTTTCATATATGAAATAAACGTTTTTTTCTAGCAGCTTTTAAAATCAACGTTTTTTTTTCTCACGCCTTTTTTACGTATTAAACACGTGATTGTGCTATGTGGAGTGAGTGACATAATGTCCTTACAATACGTACAATCAAAGTACCTACAGATTTTTTTTGTACAAAATTTTTTTATAAAATACATTGTTTAAAAGTACTGGTTTTTTTGTAAAAAAAAGTTCAAAAACTGAAGAAATACATTGCTTTAAAAGTACATGCTTTTGTGTACAAAAAAGTTTTAAAAAATGCATTGCTTTAAAAGTACAGTGTTTTTTGTATTAAAATATATACTTGCTGGCCTGATTCAGGCCGTTGTTCCAAATCAATACGAATTAATACTTAGTACTTTGCCGTTATGGGCTGTAGTGAAAGTCATTGCTTAAAATGTACTTTTTTTGTAGTCCATGTTTGCTGGGTAGCTTATTTTTCATAACATAAATATACCATTCTTTAGTAAATCTTACTTGATTCAAGATTCCACAAAATATGTGGTAAGTAAATAATTACATGGGCGCCGGAGATCGATTTTTTCTATGTACACACCATCAATTTGAAACAAACATTGTGAAATACCCTGTATACTGACAAGATAGCATTAAAACGTCTTCAATAGAATTAATGCCGCTTTTAAGAAACGCGAACCCCCATTCAAAAAGAAAAAGGTCACTTTAATTCAATGAACTTGTAAAAAGCGGGAGAATAGGCGTCAACCTGCGCGAATAATGTAATCGTAATTGCAGCCATCTTGGCGGCCATTTTGAGGGAAACCTTGGAATACCGGTTATACTCACAATTCAAACTTACTTAAATTAGTATAATGTAGCCTACCTTTTTATAATTTTTTTAATTTTGCATCTACCAATAAAAATTTATTAAAACAAAGCCAATAATATTTCAAAAAGAAAACGAAAATCACAAAAAAGTCTTCAAAACTAAACACATTTTTGATCCACATAATTTAAGTTCATTTTAAAATTCATATGTAAACATATTTTCAAATAGATAAAGATAAAAAGAAAAGAAAAAGACAGAAATAAGTTAAAATGGGCTAAAGGACAATTGGCCATTTTTATGTTCGAGGGGCCGCTCAAAAACTAGGAGATAGTTGTAGTAAGAGCAAAATCAGTTTATATCAGAAATGGCTTACTTAAAATAAAATTATGCCAATACATTTTTCGCACTTTAAAAATAAAAAGTGGCTTTAATCCCTTAATGAAGAGACAAAAGTGTCACTTTCTATTATTACAAAAAAGTTGAGAAAGTTAAAATGATGATGAAAAGTTTTAAAAAATCGACACTTATATTGCTTAATAGTAATAGCTATAATCAAACTAATTTACATCATAAAATTGTTGAATTCGGTACCTAAAAAAAAACCCTACCGTAAACCGGGTTAAGTTTGTAACTTGGGTATAACTTCGGGACACCCTGAATTTTTTTACATTTTATTTTTGTACAAATTCATAAGGTAATATTCTGTGAAATTTTTAGGTTTTGGAATTCCTCATTTGTTTGGACTGCAGTTATAGTGTGATTTCAAAGATTATGGTATAGCAGGTGTTTTTGAAAAGTCATAAATAACATTTTACTTGTGTGGCCCAAACCACTAAATATATTTGGTTTTTGGTAAAGACATTTTAGTTAAAGTAATATTTTGGCCTGCTGTTAATAAAATAGTTAAAAAGATTATTCGCATCTAAAAATAAATATTTACAATTAAACAAAAAATGGTAACATGCGGAGGTACGATACAGACATACTTTTAAAATATTCATTAAAAAAAGTCAGCGTACCAAAGTTACCCCAACTGGCATGGTAACTTTGGGACACTTTTGGAGCTCATTTTCTTAGGTTACACTATAAACAAATCATTTCCCTGTACTTTTGTTTACATTTACAAGTGTCGGAACTTTAATTATTGAAGTGCAGTAATTTTTTAAAGTTTAAGAAAAATCATGCCAAAGTTACCACGGTTTACGGTAGACAATATGACAACAAAAGTTAATTGTTAGTTATTATTATACTTCTAAAGTTCCACCAGTTCCACGGAATAGTTTTTAATTTTATTATCAATGAATAGAGTTTAGAACATAGACGGTTTAGAACTTGGTACTGATAGCTCTGATCTGTCCACTGTCAGGTAGTACTGTACAATTTTCACCTTCTCTACCAATTCTGGAAAGACATTTTCGTGTTAGAACTACCTGATTGTAGCTTATTTTGGGGTCTAATTTAGACAATATTATAGTGGGAATATTATTTTTAGGAAATCTTTTAGTGTATGGCTCGGGCTATTTTGCGTATGATTAGAGCAGCTGCAAAATATTTTTAAAAAAACGTTTTTTGTATGATTTGTAAGGGCTATTAAGCGGCGATCTCAGCATTATTTAGCATTTGGTTTTTAAGTTATCCTAAAACAAAAGAACCATTATAATTTATGTAGATTTTTTAAAACTAATTTCAGTTTAACAGTTTTTGGGCAACATTTTATTAAAAATGTTTAAAAAGGCAAACCTCCGTTTTTTTTTCAGCTTGAAAATAATTTGTTGCTAAAAGCACTGTTTTGTCAAGTAGTGCTTTGCAATACCCCCCTTCTTCACTAATTCTGGACAGACAACTTTGCGTTAAAACTTTTATGTCTGTATGATTGTCACCTATTTCGGCGTCAATTTGGCAAACATCCTGCTGTGAATAATTTTTGAAAAAACTATTAGTGTGTGGTTTGTAAGGCTATTTTACAGTAATCGCAGCATTGTTTAGCATTTGGTTTTTATGATATCCTGAAACAAAAAAAACCGTTATAACTTATGTATATAGATTTTTGAAACTATTTTAGCCCTACAAGTTTTTAGGAAACTTTTACTAAAATATTTTAAAAAGACAAACCTTGGTTTCTCTTTGTACTAGCTTAAACAAAACTTGGTGCTTCTTTACACATTCTGGAAAGAAAACTTTGCTTTAAAACTTTACATCAGAGCTTTAGTGGTACCAATGCTATAGCTAAATTCTATCTGATTGTCACTTATTTCGGCGTCACTTTTGCAAACATCCTGCTGTAAATTTTTGAAAAAACTATTAGTGTGTGATTCGTAAGGCTATTTTACAGTAATCACAGCATTGTTTAGCATTTTGTTTTATAGTATCCTGAAACCAAAAAAACCCTTATAATTTATGTATGTAGATTTTTTAAACTATTTTAACTCATCAAGTATTTAGGAAACTTTTACTAAAAATATTTTAAAAAGACAAACCTTGGTTTCCCTTTGTACTAGCTTAAACATAACTTGGTGCTTCTCTACTAATTCTGGAGAGACAACTTTGCTTTAAAACTTTACATCAAACAGAACTTTTGTGGTGCCAATGCTATAGCTAAATTCTATCTGATTGTAACTTATTTCGGCGTCACTTTTGCAAACAGTAATCGCAGCATTCTTTAGCATTTGGGTTTTATAGTATCCTGAAACAAAAAAAATCACTTATAATTTATGTATGTAGATTTTTTTAACTATTTTAACTCTACAAGTTTTTAGGAAACTTTTACTAAAAATATTTTTAAAAGACAAACCTTGGTTTCCCTTTGTACTAGCTTAAACATAACTTGGTGCTTCTCTACTAATTCTGGAGAAACAACTTTGCTTTAAAATTTTACATCAAACAGAACTTTTGTGGTGCCAATGCTATAGCTAAATTCTATCTGATTGTAACTTATTTCGGCGTCAATTTAGCAAATTTCCTGCTGTGAATAATTTTTGAAAACACTATTAGTGTGTGGTTTGTAAGGCTATTTTGCAGTAATCACAGCATTCTTTAGCATATGGGTTTTATAGTATTCTAAAACGAAAAAGTCCCTTTTAATTAATAATTTTTTTAACTATTTTAACTCAACAAGTTTTTAGGAAACTTTTTCTAAAAATATTTTAAAAAGACAAACCTTGGTTTCCCTTTGTACTAGCTTAAACATAACTTGGTGCTTCTCTACTAATTCTGGAGAAACAACTTTGCTTTAAAATTTTACATCAAACAGAACTTTTGTGGTGCCAATGCTATAGCTAAATTCTATCTGATTGTAACTTATTTCGGCGTCAATTTAGCAAATTTCCTGCTGTGAATAATTTTTGAAAACACTATTAGTGTGTGGTTTGTAAGGCTATTTTGCAGTAATCACAGCATTCTTTAGCATATGGGTTTTATAGTATTCTAAAACGAAAAAGTCCCTTTTAATTAATAATTTTTTTAACTATTTTAACTCAACAAGTTTTTAGGAAACTTTTTCTAAAAATATTTTAAAAAGACAAACCTTGGTTTCCCTTTGTACTAGCTTAAACATAACTTGGTGCTTCTCTACTAATTCTGGAGAAACAACTTTGCTTTAAAATTTTACATCAAACAGAACTTTTGTGGTGCCAATGCTATAGCTAAATTCTATCTGATTGTAACTTATTTCGGCGTCAATTTAGCAAATTTCCTGCTGTGAATAATTTTTGAAAACACTATTAGTGTGTGGTTTGTAAGGCTATTTTGCAGTAATCACAGCATTCTTTAGCATATGGGTTTTATAGTATTCTAAAACGAAAAAGTCCCTTTTAATTAATAATTTTTTAAACTATTTTAACTCAACAAGTTTTTAGGAAACTTTTTCTAAAAATATTTTAAAAAGACAAACCTTGGTTTCCCTTTGTACTATCTTAAACAAAACTTGTTGCTTCTCTACTAATTCTGGAGAAACAACTTTGCTTTAAAATTTTACATCAAACAGAACTTTTGTGGTGCCAATGCTATAGCTAAATTCTATCTGATTGTAACTTATTTCGGCGTCAATTTAGCAACTTTCCTGCTGTGAATAATTTTTGAAAAGACTATTAGTGTGTGGGTTGTAAGGCTATTTTGCAGTAATCACAGCATTCTTTAGCATATGGGTTTTATAGTATTCTAAAACGAAAAAGTCCCTTTTAATTAATAATTTTTTTAACTATTTTAACTCAACAAGTTTTTAGGAAACTTTTTCTAAAAATATTTTAAAAAGACAAACCTTGGTTTCCCTTTGTACTAGCTTAAACATAACTTGGTGCTTCTCTACTAATTCTGGAGAAACAACTTTGCTTTAAAATTTTACATCAAACAGAACTTTTGTGGTGCCAATGCTATAGCTAAATTCTATCTGATTGTCACTTATTTCGGCGTCAATTTAGCAAATTTCCTGCTGTGAATAATTTTTGAAAAGACTATTAGTGTGTGGTTTGTAAGGCTATTTTGCAGTAATCACAGCATTCTTTAGCATATGGGTTTTATAGTATTCTAAAACGAAAAAGTCCCTTTTAATTAATAATTTTTTTAACTATTTTAACTCAACAAGTTTTTAGGAAACTTTTTCTAAAAATATTTTAAAAAGACAAACCTTGGTTTCCCTTTGTACTAGCTTAAACATAACTTGGTGCTTCTCTACTAATTCTGGAGAAACAACTTTGCTTTAAAATTTTACATCAAACAGAACTTTTGTGGTGCCAATGCTATAGCTAAATTCTATCTGATTGTCACTTATTTCGGCGTCAATTTAGCAAATTTCCTGCTGTGAATAATTTTTGAAAACACTATTAGTGTGTGGTTTGTAAGGCTATTTTGCAGTAATCACAGCATTCTTTAGCATATGGGTTTTATAGTATTCTAAAACAAAAAAGTCCCTTTTAATTAATAATTTTTTTAACTATTTTAACTCAACAAGTTTTTAGGAAACTTTTTCTAAAAATATTTTAAAAAGACAAACCTTGGTTTCCCTTTGTACTATCTTAAACAAAACTTGTTGCTTCTCTACTAATTCTGGAGAGACAATTTTGCGTTACAACTTTTACATCAAACAGAACTTTTGTGGTGCCAATGCTATAGCTAAATTCTATCTGATTGTCACTTATTTCGGCGTCAATTTAGCAAATTTCCTGCTGTGAATAATTTTTGAAAACACTATTAGTGTGTGGTTTGTAAGGCTATTTTGCAGTAATCACAGCATTCTTTAGCATATGGGTTTTATAGTATTCTAAAACAAAAAAGTCCCTTTTAATTAATAATTTTTTTAACTATTTTAACTCAACAAGTTTTTAGGAAACTTTTTCTAAAAATATTTTAAAAAGACAAACCTTGGTTTCCCTTTGTACTATCTTAAACAAAACTTGTTGCTTCTCTACTAATTCTGGAGAGACAATTTTGCGTTACAACTTTTATATCAAACAGAGGGTTTGTGGTGCCAATGCTATAGCTAAATTCTATCTGATTGTCACTTATTTCGACGTCACTTTAGCAAATATCCTGCTGTAAATAATTTTTTTTAAAGATTATTAGTGTGTGAATCGTAAGGCTATTTTACAGTAATCGCAGCATTGCTTAGCATTTGGTTTTAATGGTATCCTGAAACAAAAAAAACCGTTATAATTTATGTATGTAGATTTTTTTAACTATTTTAACTCAACAAGTTTTTAGGAAACTTTTACTAAAAATATTTTAAAAGGCAAACCTTGGTTTCCCTTTGTACTAGTTTAAACAAAACTTGGAGCTTCTCTACTAATTCTGGAAAGACAACTTTGCGGTAAAACTTCTATGTCAAACAGAGCTTTTGTGGTGCCAATGCTTTAGGTGAATTCTATTCGATTGTCACTTATTTCCATATACGTAATATTACGTAAATGCTTATTTCGGCGTCAATTTAGCAAATATCCTGCTGTGAATAATTTTTCAAAAAACTATTAGTGTGTGATTCGTAAGGCTACTTTGCAGTAATCACAGCATTCTTTAGCATTTGGTTTTTATAATATCCTGAAATAAAAAAAAATGGTTATATTTTATATATGTAGATTTTTTTTAACCATTTTAACTCTACAAGTTTTTAGGAAAGTTTTATTAATAAAAAGACAAACCTCGGGTTCCCTTTGTACTAGCTTAAAGAAAACTTGATGCTTCTCCACTACTTCTGGAAAGACAATTGCGAGTTAAAACTTTTACGTAAAACAAGACTTTTCTGGTGTCAATGCTATTTCTAAACTTTTACTGATTGTCTCTTATTTCGGCGTCTAATTTAGATAACATTCTGCTGTGAATATTTAAGAAAACTATTAGTTTGGGGTTCATTAAGCCTAAGCCTAACAAATGTGGATTGAAGCCATTGTTGTCCTATTGTCCTACTACTCAGATCTGCATTATTTTCATTGTTTGATGGCGATTATTGGTGGCTAAATAAAATCAGTTTTGTAAGCCGTCTTCTCAGATTTTTGCCTTGCGCAGTTGTTGAAAATTTTTTAGCCAGATTAAAAAATCTTATTCGCACATAAGCTGCCACAATGTTTTTTATTAACATGAAACAATGATTTTCTTGCAATGGATGGGTCTCTCTAAAATGAGCCTCAAGTTTATAAAATAGGTTTTGTCCAGTGGAATAAAACTGCTGGCTAATATTAATGACAAATACTTGCTGGAAACCAGTGTCGGCAGGGATTTGGTTATCAGTAATTGCCATTAATTTCCGAATAATTTTTTCTACTTCAACACAAATTTTAATGACTCCTTGTGAAGGTCGCTGCAATCCTCCTAAAACAAAATAAATCAATAAAATTAATCTTTCATAAAAAACTTTTAACTTTTTTTAAACAAACCTCGGTTTTTTCTCTGTATTAGCTTAAAGTTTTGGTGCTGTTCATCAATGAATTCAGATTCAAGTCCTTCAAAACACTGTTCACAAAAATTCCTCCTTTTGAGCATCTTTAAGACATATCCAGACATGTATGCCACTATGTCTTCTGATATTTCACTTAAAGGGATAAATGATTCAGTTACATCAAAGTCATCATCTTGTAATCTAATTTCATCAATGTTCAGGTCATATCTTCTGAGAAGTGACATATCTATCACTTCATGTGATTTGCCAGAAGAACTTGGTACTGAAAGCACAGTTGTGTCATCTAGTACTCTACAATTTCCACCTTGTCCACTAATTCTGGTATGTAAAAGCATTCTTCTAAATGCATATTTGAACAAAAGTGGAGATGGGTTGTTGTTCCATCCATTGCGAGCCCTGATTCCACAAAAAAAGGTTTCCAAATGATCTTGACTCATTTTAAAAGTTAACAGATACTTCAAAATGTTCAACTCCTTTACATATAGATCGAATATTCCCATTACTGATTTTATTGTAATAGCGAAGCCTTTGAATGGGGTTTTGTTGTTAGTCATGTATAATGGTCTTCCATTTATATTGCTACATTTTAACAGATATACCACCATTTCCTCTAAAAATGGTCTCCATGTTTGCTCTGTTGACTGGCGTAAGGCGCTGCAATCACCCCAGGCAAAAGGGCTCTTGGAATTTAAAATATCAAAGAGTCTGTTTATCTTTAAAATGAATGCCTCAGTTGCTTCACTATCTTCAAAATCAGGATGTTTGATATCGATACGCAAATATTTTAAAGCATCTGCCACACTTCTTGACAAGGTCTGAACTGCCAAAGACACCTGAAAATATAAAGGTAAAAAACAATAAGAAAAAATTGTGATTTAGTCGTGACCAGTTACATTAAAATATTTAATTTTTGACCGCCTCTCATATTACAAAAAAACCAATGAAATTTAATAAAGAAATAACTTACTTTCATTTTATTGTTAGCAAACTCTATGTGCCTCTTCCTTAGCTTATTTCCTAAATTTAAAGTTTCCTCTTCTTGCAGCTGCTGAAGTTTTACCAAGTATTCCCATTTTATCAATTTCCCATCAGGGTCCTTAAAAACCTTTAGAGCTGCTAGGTTGTTTCTAGCCAACTTTGCCATATGACACGCATCCAATATAGCAAAAACTTTTTGCCCAATGTCATTTTCAAAACTAGTTATTAAGTTTCTTCCTCCATCAGATGCATCAAAATTGCACCCTAGCTTTTCAAACATGGCAAAATGGGCATTTGGACCATCGCATGTCACTGAAGTCACTAATATTTTTATCTCTGCCAGTCTTTTCAGTGCTTCATGAACAATATTCTCTTTTTCTGAAGCATTTAAGGCTTTAATTAAAAAGTAAGCTATAGGAAGCTTCCATGCAGCTTGGTGGCATACAACTGTCATAACCAAAGCTTCTCCAGCAACATCTAATTGGTCATTTTCCACTGGAACACCAACATCTACATACCCCCACATCTTCTTTCCATCATACTCTATTTGTTTCCTTAATGACATTTCATCAAACATTAAAGCCACAACAAGTGGTCTACCAGACTTTAAACTTTCTTCTGACTGTTTTTTTAAAATCTCAAAAGAAGTATCGAGGAAACCTGGATCACAATCTACATTTGCATACCACTTTCTTACTGTAGACTGATCAGGTAAAGCCAAGGCAAACTCCTTCCTGACAGCCTCATAAGCTTTGCTTGAATAAAATTGAAGAGTGGCTGCAAATTTTCTTAGAGGTTCTGGGTATTTTTCATGTGTTGTGGTACCACTTTTTACATTTTTAAGGTATCTTGACATAAGTAAATGAGGCACATCACTTATGGTTTTGTCAATGTGATCCACACCATCATTCGAAATGTCTTGATTTTTTAAAAATTGTATCACATTTTTCATTTCAAAAACTTTTTTGGTTAAAGTAGCCACTTGTTGGTTTTTTCGGTAAAGTTGCTTCCTATACCTCTCATTTGATTTAAATAATTCCTGTTTGTGCCTCAATATATGACTTGGCGATTTGCTACAAAAAGAAATAACATGAAAACAATATTGTTCACAATTTAGCTTTTTCAATATATTTTAATAATGAAAATTTTATTAAATGTCAAAAAAAGTTGTGTGCAAACAGCTAATTAGGTTTTTGATATATAGTATATATAGTCTAGCTAAATTGGAACCATATAGAAAAGTTTTTTATTATTAATTTTGGGAAAAAATGCTATTCTTTATTATATATTATATTGTCAAAAAATATTAATTTTGCCCAAGAGCAATGGCTTCATTTTTGACATTATTAAAGATTGTGTAAAGAAAAATGAATCAGAACTAATAACTACGTTTAAATACATCCATTTATAATAAAAAATTATATTTAGGTATTTTTTACTAACTTTTCTACATTATATATTGAAAAGTTATTAATTATAATAAAATTAAATCATTTTTATGTATTTTATAAATTCTAACCCGCTTTGACATTGTAGAAAAATAACATTTCAAAAATATAAAAACTATAATAATTATATAATATAGAATTATTTTTTAATGTAAATAAGCGTAATTTAAAGATAGTTTTAGTTTTAATCAATTTTTTTTAATCAATTTTTAATATTGTCAAAATTAAAAAGTTATCATTTATATTTTCACCATCTTTTGATGCTTATCTCTCAATAAGTATTTGGGATAGAAGAATGATTCTGGTGCCCATAGGTACATTTTATTATATGTAATTAAGTCCAGTCTACACAGCAACTAAATATACTTTTTTGACACTAGTTGTCTTTTTTTAAATTAGACCCTATGCTTTGAATACATTTTCTAAATGACTTCAAAAATCCTCTTTTTAAATATATATTGGTTTCCGTTAAAACTTTCTGAGACTCTAAAATAGACTAAATTAATAAAAATCGACGCCAATGTCACGAATACCTATACCTAGTAAGCAGATGTGGCACAAACGCATTTTTTCTAATCAATACAACTGATTGACATGTTTTGACAAATAAATGGGTATGACTTTTTTCATAGTCACAGTACATGAGTGTCTCATACAAATATCTTGCAAACTATCAATGAAAACCCATTAATGCAATATATTTTTGGGAATTGTATCGAAGCAATTTAAAAAATGATTAGAGTCAAAAAACTATACTTAGGTGCTGCATAGACTGGAATCAATAACATAATTATACTAAAATCATTCTTCTATCCTAAATACTTATTTTGATGTATGTAAGAATTTAAACATGGTCAAAATATAAATAATCTTGAGCAAGATTCGTATTTTTTGAAAAACCTTGTATATGACTAAAAAAACTTGATATCTGATCAATTTATTTTAGGTTTTAGAGCATGCAGAAGTTTTTATGAACAATATTCAAATATACAGTGTGATCACAAACAGCTTTTTAAAAATTACTTTTTGTCATGAAATCAATATTAAAGATTTCTATAATCAACTTAATACACTTTGTTAGAATTTTAGTAATTAATTTAGATTTCTTTTTTAAGTTATCTTTTTACCATTTCTGAAGATCTCAAAACTAAAAAGAACATAAACTAAAATGTCACAAAGTACATAGCGAACAATCAAAAAAACAATCAAACCAACCTGTAATTATGATATGTCTTTATGTGCCCCATGACGACTCTCCTTCTTTTGGTACTGCTGCTAGTGCTGCTACTAGATTCAGATTGTTTTTGAAGATCTTCATTTAATCTAAAAAGTTAAGTTGTGCTTAGTTCTTACCTTTTTTTGATAGCGAGACCTCAGGATAGCTTTAAGTTTATTGTAGGATGGTAAAATATGTTAAAGGAAGCAATAAAACTAAAAAAATTGGGATCAACATCAAAACTATAGGCATTTTTTAATGAGATTTTTATTAGAAAAGTGAGAACTGTGTTTTGCTAAATGTTATGGTTTGCAAGTTTTGTTTTGTTTCTTATAATTCAAGCAGACTTCCCCATTTTCTGCAGCAAATTATGTTAAAAATGTAATTATGAATATAAATTTGAAACCAAATTTTCCTGGCTACTGTAGTATTTGTGTTTCTTTATAAATGAAACCCCCTCTACCACCTCACAAACCATCTTAAAAAAATGGTGTTATCTGCAGGTACCAAAAAATTTTTACACTATTTGTAAATTTGTTAATTTTTTATCAGAATACCTGACTCATTTTGAGTGAAAATAAAAACACCTACTTACTGTATAATATATAAAAATAGTATTAAAAAGGCAAACTTACTTTCTTTTTCTTTTAATCCTAAGTAAAGATGTGTCTCTTGACATATTACTTGATGAGGAGGATTGTATTATTGAGACTATGTTGGTTTTTTCAATACTACTTGACGAGGAAGAAATAACTGCCAAGCTAGAACTTGTCTCTGTACCTGCTTCATTGGAATGTTCTAGGTCTGCTGAAGAGCTTGGTCCCAATTCTGTAGTTTGGGTAGAACTTAAAAAGCTAACATTCGCCTTGTTGCTGGAATCTTGATTATTGTTATACAATAATGATGGCACAGCAGTTTTTGTAATAAATTTTTTGCCATTTTTAAAAAACACATCTTCTCTCTTAAAATGTTGGGAGCATATAAGTTTATGTTTAGTCCATTGCCATTTGTCTGCATCAACACCTATAGCTTCTAACCATATCCTATGTCTCGGATATTCTTTTGGAATTCTATAAATAAAACCAACAAGTTCTACTTTTTCTAGATTATGTTTTAAACACTTGTTAATAGCCATTTACAATGAGTGTAGGTAGGTAGGTAATGTATGAATAATGTATAGGTACTAATACAAAGTAATATGTAAATCCCTCACCCAAAAAATTTGATTAACACACTCTAACAACAAGGGGCTGATCAATCTGTAAGGACTTGTACAAAATCTTAACAGAACTTTTACTCGTAAGGACTTGGCAGGACGCATAAGGATTTGACAGGGTCCTTAAGGACCAAACATGACCCATAAAGACTGACAGGACACAAAAAATATGGATATAATCTTGGGTGTACCTGTAAAAAGTTTTTGCTATTTATCAGCCCCTTGCAACATAAAATCTTGGTACTTATAGTATATATAACACAGCCCCTATGTAAGAAACTAATTTTCTTAACATACCTGCAGATGCACTTTAAGCACATTTCTTGGATTAGACCCTTAATCGCGATTAAGTCTTTGTTGATCACATACAAAACAACAGAGAGAGATTGGATTAGCTAAGCTGTGTTACAGTCCATCTAGGGGATAGGGTCTTTAAACACTACATTTTTATATGATATATAACAGGCCTCTTAAAAGGGGGCTGTGGATATATTTCTCAGGTTGATAAATTAGGCTTTATACTTACAAATGGAACGATATATTCCTATTCTGGTTAAGCCGCGCACTTAAATGGCAGCCTTTTGCCTGACACGTCATTGTCTATGAAAATAGTTCACAAAATGTTTTCAGCACTATTATCAATATTTATGTCACTAGAAACACAGCGAAACGCACGTGAAAATATGATAAAAATCACAAAAAATCGAAAAAAGGAAATAAACGACCGTTCACTTTCCAAATCGAAAAAGTAGGGTTAGATCTACAGAACACAACAGAGACGTTTGATCAAGGCCTTTTGGCCATCAAATCACGCCCAAACAAAGTTTAAAGCCGGCTGTCCATAAAACTCATTTTCCGCGCCGATTTTTTTTCTCAGTCAAATCAACCAATCAGAGCCCAAGAAAAGATAAACCCAGGGGTATAATAAGGATTATGGACACCCTGCCTTATATCTATCCTCCCTCAAAATGGCGACTGAATGACACTAATGACAGATAAATGGCGGACCCATTGCGTCGCACGAAATTAGGCTGCGCAGTGGTTTTCACCTGTTCTCAGCTTTTTACAAGTTCATTGCTTTAATTTACCTAACTTTAATCTCTTTTTATTCAATAAAGATCGCGTGTTTTATACTAAACCAATTTGTAACTATCAGAGAGCCCATTTAATTTAGGTAATGTTACAGAAAAATAATCCTTCGATTTTGAAAAATACAGTTTGAGACAATATACACAATTAGGTACAGTTTAATTACTTACACAAAGCTTTTTGTATTGATAGTCATTACGGCCATCGCGTAGGTAAAACAATTAGCTTTATTTTTGATGAACATAATTCAGTGAAAAGACAGCAATATGGATTTTTTACTTTACCATTTTTTTACCCAACTGCAGCACGGCGAAAGAAAGGGTAATGTTTATCGCTTGGTATATGTATGTATGTAAATATGTATGTTTGTAACGCGCTAGAGGCTAAACGGCTAAACGGATTGTGGCAAAAAAAGTGGCGTTAAATTGCTACTATGATATAGGCTATATTTTTTTTACACAGGAGTCAACATGGCGATCGTCAGACGCCATTTTGTTCAGGCGATTTTAATAAAATGCCTTTGATAACCCATTACAAATGTCCTCTAATTTGCTTTACCTTGTAGTCTTCCCTGATGCAGCTACCCATCTCTCATCCTGTCATTCCTCCCCACCCTCTTAAAAAACCATACTCGCATAATTTTATCAAATATAGGGCGATTTCAAAAATTCTTTCTGCACACGTTTTAAGAAGGCTTTTTTCCCAACACAGTAATAGTTGTAGCTAAAACTTTCAAAAATACAGGGTGTTTCCTAAACATCGCTCAAAAATTCGTGGTGTGATTCCTGGAGTATTTTTATGAAAAAAAGTTCCTAGAAACATTTTTCGAAAAATGGTTCCTAAGGAAGCTTCGACCCTTTAAAAAGGGCACCCTGAAGACTGTTTTTCCTCACAGAGAAATTTTACAATTTTGAGGTCATAATCGAATTTGCCGTCATAATTTTATGATGTGTACCAAATTTCATTATGTTTTTATGAGGGGTTTCGAAACTATTGAGGAAAAGTCCTCTTGAGGGTGTTGGTGCATCACTGTCGAAAATTCTGATTTCCTCGAAAACTACTCGCTCTATCGATATGAACTAGGAGCACCTTCCTTACGTGAAAAACCTTCAAGTATTATATTCTAAAACCTCAATGTGAAAAAAACTATCATAGAAAACGTGGGATTCTTCTTACCCTTAACCCCCTGATATGGTCCGCCCCTGTTTAAAATGTTGCAATTCTGAGCTGAAACTCTGATGCAGCTTTAAAAGTTTATAATTGTACCAAATTTCATGATTTTACCATGGACGGTTTCGGAAATATTGAGGAAAAACAGTCTTCAGGGTGCCCTCTTTAAAGGGACGCAGCTCCCTTAGGAACCACTTTTCGAGAAATGTTTGTAGGAACTTTTTTTATGAAAAAACTCCTGGAATAACACCACGAATTTGTGACCAATGTTTAGAAAAGACCCTGAATAGAGCGATTTTAAAAATTCTTTTTGCACACGCTTTAGGATTTTTTTCAACACCATTTTACTAGTTCCCTCCACCCTCTCTTCTCCATCACCACCACTCAATGGAACGTAACACTGTTCGCCTCCATAGAAAATCTACACGTATTTTTTGGGTAACGCTACATAAATGGTAAATGCATAGTGCTTTTTATAAGAACGAATAAGAAAAAACCTAAAAGTTAAAAATAAACATAAATAAATCAAAAAACACCCAACTTCTAAATTTACGTGTAAATGCTAGTGGCAGTTGGGTACAAAATTAGCCAATAACCTGATTCATGAGAATACAACACTGTGTAATTTCGTAAGTGCGCTTTGGGCATCATAGGTATACCCATTGAGTTGTATAACGCCCTGAAAGGGCGTTAGAGACGGAAAGACAAGGCATTTTTTATTGACCCTATCCAATTTGGTTCCTATGGGCGGGTATTTCTTTTACAATAAAAATAGAGATAGACATTATTGAACATGTGAAACGGACAAAGATGGGGTGATTTTGCATGCTAATAATACCCTAGATAATATATGGGTACTTTTAATCTCTTTCGCACTAACGGCATAAGTGCGACAGAAAAGCAGCTGGCTACCTTTAATCCACCTGCTGTATTTTGAGTGATTCTACCTGCTAGTCGGTTTATACAGGGAAAACTGATAGACAATGTTGTCTAAGTACGGAAATTAATTTTTTTGAATTTTGTGCGGGAATATTACAAAAAGAAATCTTAAAACGTTTAAAAACAAGTTTAGAAGTAACTCTTTGAGTTCAAACATGGTCCAAAATTGTTTTTTGTGCAAAAGAAGAAAAATACTCTGCCAATCTATGGGCACCCAAGCTCACACTAGGTACTATAGTTGTAGTGTACGTGTGAGCTAATATAACTAAAAACTGAAATATATTTTATTGAACTCTAGACTCAATTACCGTTCGTTTGATACCACACAAGCCATGTTTTGACTTAAACTTTAATTTTTCAAATCTACCCCCACCTTTTTTTTTAAACTAAAATGTATTTTGTTTAACTCCAGACTCAATTACCTTTCGTTTATTACACGCCATATTTCCACATAAACACTAATTTTTTTAATTTACCCCCACCCTTTTTTAAAAAGTAAAATGTATTTTATTTAACTCCAGACGCAATTACCTTTCGTTTGATATCACACACGCCATATTTTTACATAAACTCTAATTTTTGAAATATACCCCCACCCTTTCATTTGGCTTGTCATTAAAATCGGGCAAGCGGTTTTTGAGTTATGCGCGTTGGTCGTTACAGACAGACAGACATACAGACAGACAGACAGACAGACGGCGAAACAAAAAAGTTTCAAAATCATCTGAAACGCAAAGATATATAAAAATTTTTAAAATCGGAGCAACTTTTTTTTTTTTTCGAAAAAATTAGGATCACTATAGCTCACACTACTATAGTATAGTAGTAGTGTGAGCTAAAAATCCATAAAAAAACGACATTTCATGGGTAAGTCGTCTTGACGGATAGTTTTTGCTAAAACACGAGAAAGTTCAGTAGCGTCACGATAGATAGTTTTTTCTGCGACCGTGCGATTTTACCCTCACACATTTTGATTCAGAAAGTGTCACTTTCCCGCACTTTTTTTTGCATTGCATGAAAATTAACAAAAAGTATTTGATTTTCTTAAAAATGATTTTTTTTTTAAATGCTTACATACCGATTTTTATCCAGTTGTTTTTGTTTTTTCGATTCAAACTTTTGACATGTCACGGTCGAGTTTCATACATCTTGATGAATTGTTACACACACTGATCTATGTTTTTATAAATTTCGATAAATTTAATGTTTTTGCGAAAGTATATATTTATTATTATATGACCACCGCGACCGGTCTACAGGCCGCTATCATATGTGTATGTCCTTCTCATGTCATTTGACCATCATGCTGTCTTACTTAATAAGGTCACTTAGTTTAATTAATAATTTTGTCCTACATAATATAGAAGAAGAATAGAAACCAACAAAAAATTTGTGACACTTCGATTACCGATTTTCTTTGATTGCGATAGATTACGGTGACCAGATTACGGTTTATTAGGGTGCCCAGAGTGCGGAAAAAAAGATTTGGAAAAATTTCCCTAAAAAAATTTGAAGACCAAACACTCACGCCCCACTCAATGTTTATGGTCGCATACACTAATCCTAACTCGATTTCCGACGATTATGGACAGGGGTTACCCCCTGGACATAAACCTAACAACTTTTACTATATTTATTAACAACTAGGTAGGTTAGGTTTGGTTAGGTTGGGTTAGGTTGCGTTAGGTTGGGTTAGGATGCGTTAAGTTGGGTTAGGTTGGGTTAGGTTGGGTTAGGTTGGGTTAGGTTGGGTTAGGTTGGGTTAGGTTGGGTTAGGTTGGGTTAGGTTGGGTTAGGTTGGGTTAGGTTGGGTTAGGTTGGGTTAGGTTGGGTTAGGTTGGGTTAGGTTGGGTTAGGTTGGGTTAGGTTGGGTTAGGTTGGGTTAGGTTGGGTTAGGTTGGGTTAGGTTGGGTTAGGTTGGGTTAGGTTGGGTTAGGTTGGGTTAGTTTGGGTTAGGTTGGGTTAGGTTGGGTTAGGTTGGGTTAGGTTGGGTTAGGTTGGGTTAGGTTGGGTGAGGTTGGGTTAGGTTGGGTTAGGTTGGGTTAGGTTGGGTTAGGTTGGGGTAGGTTGGGTTAGGTTGGGTTAGGTTGGGTTAGGTTGGGTTAGGTTGGGTTAGGTTGGGTTAGGTTGGGTTAGGTTGGGTTAGGTTGGGTTAGGTTGGGTTAGGTTGGGTTAGGTTGGGTTAGGTTGGGTTAGGTTGGGTTAGGTTGGGTTAGGTTGGGTTAGGTTGGGTTAGGTTGGGTTAGGTTGGGTTAGGTTGGGTTAGGTTGGGTTAGGTTGGGTTAGGTTAGGTTAGATTGGGTTAGGTTGGGTTAGGTTGGGTTAGGTTGGGTTAGGTTGGGTTAGGTTGGGTTAGGTTGGGTTAGGTTGGGTTAGGTTGGGTTAGGTTGGGTTAGGTTGGGTTAGGTTGGGTTAGGTTGGTTAGGTTGGGTTAGGTTGGGTTAGGTTGGGTTAGGTTGGGTTAGGTTGGGTTAGGTTGGGTTAGGTTGGGTTAGGTTGGGTTAGGTTGGGTTAGGTTGGGTTAGGTTGGGTTAGGTTGGGTTAGGTTGGGTTAGGTTGGGTTAGGTTGGGTTAGGTTGGGTTAGGTTGGGTTAGGTTGGGTTAGGTTGAGTTAGGTTGGGTTAGGTTGGGTTAGGTTGGGTTAGGTTGGGTTAGGTTGGGTTAGGTTTGTTAGGTTTGGTTAGGTTTGGTTAGGTTGGGTTAGGTTGGGTTAGGTTGGGTTAGGTTGCGTTAGGTTGGGTTAGGATGGGTTAAGTTGGGTTAGGTTGGGTTAGGTTGGGTTAGGTTGGGTTAGGTTGGGTTAGGTTGGGTTAGGTTGGGTTAGGTTGGGTTAGGTTGGGTTAGGTTGGGTTAGGTTGGGTTAGTTGGGTTAGGTTGGGTTAGGTTGGGTTAGGTTGGGTTAGGTTGGGTTAGGTTGGGTTAGGTTGGGTTAGGTTGGGTTAGGTTGGGTTAGGTTGGGTTAGGTTGGGTTAGGTTGGGTTAGGTTGGGTTAGGTTGGGTTAGGTTGGGTTAGGTTGGGTTAGGTTGGGTTAGGTTGGGTTAGGTTGGGTTAGGTTGGGTTAGGTTGGGTTAGGTTGGGTTAGGTTGGGTTAGGTTGGGTTAGGTTGGGTTAGGTTGGGTTAGGTTGGG
This sequence comes from Aspidapion aeneum, assembly GCA_963576565.1. NCBI lineage: Eukaryota > Metazoa > Arthropoda > Insecta > Coleoptera > Brentidae > Aspidapion > Aspidapion aeneum. The sequence continues at coordinate 64,589,520 of OY755043.1, forward strand.
TTAGGTTGGGTTAGGTTGGGTTAGGTTGGGTTAGGTTGGGTTAGGTTGGGTTAGGTTGGGTTAGGTTGGGTTAGGTTGGGTTAGGTTGGGTTAGGTTGGGTTAGGTTGGGTTAGGTTGGGTTAGGTTGGGTTAGGTTGAGTTAGGTTGGGTTAGGTTGGGTTAGGTTGGGTTAGGTTGGGTTAGGTTGGGTTAGGTTGGGTTAGGTTGGGTTAGGTTGGGTTAGGTTGGGTTAGGTTGGGTTAGGTTGGGTTAGGTTGGGTTAGGTTGGGTTAGGTTGGGTTAGGTTGGGTTAGGTTGGGTTAGGTTGGGTTAGGTTGGGTTAGGTTGGGTTAGGTTGGGTTAGGTTGGGTTAGGTTGGGTTAGGTTGGGTTAGGTTGGGTTAGGTTGGGTTAGGTTGGGTTAGGTTGGGTTAGGTTGGGTTAGGTTGGGTTAGGTTGGGTTAGGTTGGGTTAGGTTGGGTTAGGTTGGGTTAGGTTGGGTTAGGTTGGGTTAGGTTGGGTTAGGTTGGGTTAGGTTGGGTTAGGTTGGGTTAGGTTGGGTTAGGTTGGGTTAGGTTGGGTTAGGTTGGGTTAGGTTGGGTTAGGTTGGGTTAGGTTGGGTTAGGTTGGTTGGGTTAGGTTGGGTTAGGTTGGGTTAGGTTGGGTTAGGTTGGGTTAGGTTGGGTTAGGTTGGGTTAGGTTGGGTTAGGTTGGGTTAGGTTGGGTTAGGTTGGGTTAGGTTGGGTTAGGTTGGGTTAGGTTGGGTTAGGTTGGGTTAGGTTGGGTTAGGTTGGGTTAGGTTGGGTTAGGTTGGGTTAGGTTGGGTTAGGTTGGGTTAGGTTGGGTTAGGTTGGGTTAGGTTGGGTTAGGTTGGGTTAGGTTGGGTTAGGTTGGGTTAGGTTGGGATAGGTTGGGTTAGGTTGGGTTAGGTTGGGTTAGGTTGGGTTAGGTTGGGTTAGGTTTGGTTAGGTTGGGTTAGGTTGGGTTAGGTTGGGTTAGGTTGGGTTAGGTTGGGTTAGGTTGGGTTAGGTTGGGTTAGGTTGGGTTAGGTTGGGTTAGGTTGGGTTAGGTTGGGTTAGGTTGGGTTAGGTTGGGTTAGGTTGGGTTAGGTTGGGTTAGGTTGGGTTAGGTTGGGTTAGGTTGGGTTACGTTGGGTTACGTTGGGTTAGGTTGGGTTAGGTTGGGTTAGGTTGGGTTAGGTTGGGTTAGGTTGGGTTAGGTTGGGTTAGGTTGGGTTAGGTTGGGTTAGGTTGGGTTAGGTTGGGTTAGGTTGGGTTAGGTTGGGTTAGGTTGGGTTAGGTTAGGTTAGGTTCGGTTAGGTTCCGCTAGGATTGTTTAGGTTAGGTTTAGCTATATTCGGTTAGGTTCGGTTTAGTTTAACCAAATCGAACCGAACCAAACCGAATCTAACGGTTCGGTTTGGTTTGGTTGGTTCGACTCGGTTCGGTTCGGTTTGGTTCGGGTAGGTTTGGTTCAGTTTGATTATGTTTGGTTAGGTTCGGCTAGGTTTAATTTGTTTTGGTTAGGTTCAGCCAGATTCGGTCTGGTTTGGTTGAAATCGGTTGGTTCGTTTCGAATCGGTTAGGTTCAGTTTTCTTCGGCTAGGTTTGGTTCAGTTTGATTATGTTTGGTTAGGTTCCGCTAGGTTCAGTTTGTTTCGGTTAGGTTTGCTACATTCAGTTAGGTACGGTTTAGTTTAACCAAATCGAACCGAACCAAACCGAACCGTTAGATTCGGTTTGATTTGGTTCATTTCGATACGAATCGGTTCAGTTTGGTTTTGTTCGGTTAGACCTTCGATAAATTTAAAAAAAGTAAATAATTATTAATTTTTAGTGTTTTAAGGAATAAAAATTGATATAATGTTCAATTAAACTAATTTTTAATTGTAAAAATGTAGGAATTATAATTTTCCTGATTTTGTTTTGAATTTGATGCTTTTTTAAAAATTGTGCATTTTCATAAAAGGACCAAAAAAACTGACCCGATTTCGATCAGTGACCTTAGTTATTTCAAGTTTTTGTTAACAGCTGATAGACGTCAGGGACCGTTTTGTTTCAGTTTGAAATGAGAAAATGCTTCTTTTGTAGCAATTTGTATGGGTTTTAATGGGGTTTTAAGAATTTTTCAATTTCAATTTTTTTAACAAAATCAACGATTTTCCGCAATTTTTTTTTTAGAAATCACTATAAAATGGTCTAAAATTATCATTTTCCAAAAACTTCGTAGTTTTAAGAAAGGTGGTAAAACGTACCAGACCCCTGAAATGTGTTGCAGTCTAGGACAACTGGGCGTCGCCAACTCGGCGCTACCAACTGGGCGGCACACCAACTGGGCGCCGGGCCAACTGGACGCCGAGCCAACTGGGCGCCGGACTAAAATATTTTTTCTTGATAAAATGTGCAGATGAAAAACAAACTTAAAAAAATTAAAATGGCGGATCCAAAATGGCGGACTTTCTTATTTATGCATCGATATATATCGAATATGGAACTTGGCGGTGTTTCAAGTCGCAGAACACTACACCTACCAAATTTCAACACTCGACTTAATAGATGTTGAAATTTTTGTATAAATAACATATTTATTTTGTTTTTTATCTGCACATTTTATCGAAAAAAATATAGTCCGGCGCTGAGTTGGCCCGGCGCCCATTAGGCCCGGCGTGGCGCCATGTTGGCGGCGCCGAGTTAGCCCGGCGCCCAGTTGTCCCATTCCGAATTGAAATTTTTAGTTCCGAAATTTCATCTGACTCGAGCATAACTTGTAGTCCACCCAAGAAGAGAAGAGTTGAAGAAGACCCATGTTCAAAGAAAGAAAATATTTTACCTGGAAGGTACAACATTTGTAAAGTTCTAAGCACTAAGCATGCTTAGAAATTCTTTTTACTCTTTTTTTTTACTGAAGAGAATTTTGTAAACACAGTATACACAAGTAAGTATTCATGAATTATTTATTATTCAAACAGAAAATTGTTGATAAAAAAATTCTAGTAGAATTCAAAATTTTTATTTTGCGCCGCCACTGCCCTTGTTTATCCAAGACAAGCAAGTAGAATATTTTTGCGATGTTGCATGTGTCCGGACTCACCAAACCGAAATTCTATTTTCATCCCTATCTTGCTCATTAAATTCTTACTTGTATTTGGTCAATTGCGATAAAAGCTTGATATAATGGCAATTTTGGCCCATGCCGGGTCTACCCGTAGGGTATAGAAGTCAATGGGTATACCTATCAATTTTGTACCCAACTGCGACTAGTAGGTACAAGTACATTTGGCAGTTGGGTGTTTTTTATGATTTTTTTTTTATTAGTGTTACCAAAATTGGTGCAATCACATTTTCGCCTAAGCCTGTAGTTTGGACCAGAGATATGGGAGGGGAATAATAGATAGCTTTTAGACGAGTGCGCAGCCTAATTCGATGGGGACACCATGAGTATTTATCAGTTGGCCATTTGTGGTATTTTTCCCTGAATTTTTCTCCGGTACCAGCTTACTAAATAGACTAGTCACAATCAAAAAGAAATAATGATTTATATTTTTTGCCTACTTCATGATTGCAAAAGGATAAATACTTCAATTTTTATTTGTTAAAGTATTAGAAGAATAACAGTTTTTAGTGTTACTGCCGTGCCCTGAGATATCTTGTGTGTTTTAGAACCTAAGATGTCTGGTTCCTTTGGTAATGGACATTTGCCTAATCCACTACAATTTAAAATAATTGCAGAAAATTTTAAAATATCACCACCCCTTAGTGTTTCCCTAATTTGCTTTTCATTCTTTCTGCTATTTTGAAAAGCCACCATCCGAATTAATGCGACTTTTTAAGCGAAATGAAATATACACCCTCGACATCTTTTGCTTGACAAAGTGGTTTCATTCCGTTTGTGCACGTTTTCGAGGGTTGTTTAGAGGTTTGTACAGTACGCAGGGCTCACTCTGCATTCGGTAGGACACTGGGTATTTTATTCGGAAGAATTACTTTTTTTATAATTTTTTATGGGTTACCTAGAGACCAAAATCTAATGCGGGTGGTGATCATCAAAAACTATTTGGGTATTTATTTTTTTTAGGGGAGTGGGGTAGAAACCGCCCCCTTCAAATCCGCGCTTGCTGTAACCTAGAAACAGTCTTTATAAATCAGAGGGCATGGCAGTGCCTGGCCAAGTTCGCAGCGTAAGCTGCTGTACCATCTTGTCTTGAAATATTTCAATCCAAATTTGACTCATCTAAAACTCTACTTCAGAATGGGCTACGAAACTCAAACTTTGCACACTCGTAGATCTTCATAGAGTTAACAACCCCTCCAAGTTTCATGGACTTCCATAAAGTATAGTTTGTTTTTTTTTATTTTGGCGGTTACGTCATGACATATTTCCTTTATGTTAAATGTGAAAATGTCTATGAAAAAAAACAAATTATAGTAAAGTAGCTAAAAGGGCTCTGTAACGAAATAGCGCGTATCAAAATAGCGCGTATCAAAATAGCGCGCTCATTTGAGCGCGTGTTCAAAATAGTGCGTATCAAAATAGCGCGTATCATAACGGCGCGTGATCAAAATAGCGCGTATCATAATGGCGCGTGTTCAAAGTAGCGCGTATCAAAATAGCGCGTATCAAAACAGCGCGTCTCAAAATGGCGCGTGTTCAAAAGTGTTCAAAATAGCGCGTAAACCGAACCGAACCGATTCAAACCACACCGAACTGAAATGAACCGAACCAAACCGAAACATTTTTTCAAAAAATTATTTCTCTAAATTAGCTTCTTGATCCTTATTTTCGTAGGTTTCTATTCTAACCTATGATGACTTAGGGACATTTTTTTGGTGGAAAAAGGTCAGGGAGTTACTGGAAAAAATGTTTGGGTTCGGTTCGGTTCGGTTCGGTTTGGTTCGGTTCGGTTCGGTTCGGTTCGGTTCGGTTCGGTTCAGTTCGGTTCGGTTCGGTTCGGTTCGGTTCGGTTCGGTTCGGTTCGGTTCGGTTCGGTTCGGTTCGGTTCGGTTCGGTTCGGTTCGGTTCGGTTCGGTTCGGTTCGGTTCGGTTCGGTTCGTTCCTGTTCGTTCCGGTTCGGTTCGGTTCGGTTCGGTTCGGTTCGGTTCGGTTCGGTTCGGTTCGGTTCGGTTCGGTTCGGTTCGGTTCGGTTCGGTTCGGTTCGGTTCGGTTCGGTTCGGTTCGGTTCGGTTCGGTTCGGTTCGGTTCGGTTCGGTTCGGTTCGGTTCGGTTCGGTTCGGTTCGGTTCGGTTCGGTTCGGTTCGGTTCGGTTCGGTTCGGTTCGGTTCGGTTCGGTTCGGTTCGGTTCGGTTCGGTTCGGCTCGGCTCGGTTCGGTTCGGTTCGGTTCGGTTCGGTTCGGTTCGGTTCGGTTCGGTTCGGTTCGGTTCGGTTCGGTTCGGTTCGGTTCGGTTCGGTTCGGTTCGGTTCGGTTCGGTTCGGTTCGGTTCGGTTCGGTTCGGTTCGGTTCGGTTCGGTTCGGTTCGGTTCGGTTCGGTTCGGTTCGGTTCGGTTCGGTTCGGTTCGGTTCGGTTCGGTTCGGTTCGGTTCGGTTCGGTTCGGTTCGGTTCGGTTCGGTTCGGTTCGGTTCGGTTCGGTTCGGTTCGGTTCGGTTCGGTTCGGTTCGGTTCGGTTCGGTTCGGTTCGGTTCGGTTCGGTTCGGTTCGGTTCGGTTCGGTTCGGTTCGGTTCGGTTCGGTTCGGTTCGGTTCGGTTCGGTTCGGTTCGGTTCGGTTCGGTTCGGTTCGGTTCGGTTCGGTTCGGTTCGGTTCGGTTCGGTTAGGTTCGGTTAGGTTCGGTTCGGTTCGGTTCGGTTCGGTTCGGTTCGGTTCGGTTCGGTTCGGTTCGGTTCGGTTCGGTTCGGTTCGGTTCGGTTCGGTTCGGTTCGGTTCGGTTCGGTTCGGTTCGGTTCGGTTCGGTTCGGTTCGGTTCGGTTCGGTTCGGTTCGGTTCGGTTCGGTTCGGTTCGGTTCGGTTCGGTTCGGTTCGGTTCGGTTCGGTTCGGTTCGGTTCGGTTCGGTTCGGTTCGGTTCGGTTCGGTTCGGTTCGGTTCGGTTCGGTTCGGTTCGGTTCGGTTCGGTTCGGTTCGGTTCGGTTCGGTTCGGTTCGGTTCGGTTCGGTTCGGTTCGGTTCGGTTTGGTTTGGTTTGGTTCGGTTCGGTTCGGTTCGGTTCGGTTTGGTTCGGTTCGGTTCCGTCCGGTTCGGTTCGGTTTGGTTACACACCCTCTAGGACCCCGGAAAAGAAGCCAGGGAAGTTTTTTTTTTTTTAAATATGTTAGAAAGAGACCCCTTAGTTTATTTAACGGTTAAGTAAGTATAACTTATCTGACGTTGTTCAAACTCAACTCACTCATGTATAGATCATCAACATTCTAGTGTACTTCCAGACACGCTACAAAGCTGAAATTTGGCAGATTGATAGAAATTATGACCAAACCCTTGGAAAAAATCAGAAAACCCCAAAATTCTCATTTACTCCCGACCCCTATACTTGTTAAGTTATGTAAAATTAACATTGCCCATTTCCAAAAGCGCTAGAGAGCTGAGCCTTGGAAGACTGATAGGAAATATGATTAAACTAAAGGAAAAAAATGCCAAAATTTTACTTTACTTCCCTCCCCTATAAATGTTAATTTATGTGAAAGTAACATTGCCTACTTCCAGAAACACTAGAGAGCTGAGCTTTGGAAGGCCGATAGGAACTATGACAAAACTATAGAAAAAAATTTACAAGCCCCAAAATTTTAATCAAATTCTCTCCCTTTAAATGTGAAGTGGGCGAGAAACGCTAGATAGCTGAGCTTTGGAAGACTGATAGGAACTGTACTAAAGTTATATAAAAGTAACGTTGTCCACTTCCAGGAATGCTAGAGAGCTAAGGTTTGAGAGGAACTATGATAAAATCATAAAAATTAAATAACCTCAGAATTTTTAGTAAGGCAAATTTTTTAACAATATTCCGCATATTTACTACTTTAAAACTTAAATATTAATATTACAAAAGGAGTGAAATTATAACAAAAACATTTCATTTAAAAAAAAGCCAAGTTGGCGAAAATGGTATTCCGTAATAAGAATAAAAGTAAAGCCTAAGGTTCTCTAATAGAAATTTCAAAATAAAAGGTTCTTACTAGTTTGGAAATGTTGTTCTAAACTTGGCTATTACGGCTGCAAATGAATCTTAGGCATAGTGCTAAATTAAACATAAAGAAGTTTGGCTGGAATACCAATGTTAAAAAAAAACATTTCCAAACTAGTAAGAACCTTTTATTTTAAAATTTGTATTAGAGAACTTGGCTTTACTTTTATCTCAATTCTTTTTACGGAATACCATTTTCGCATAGGGGAAGGTGTTGTTCCTTGGGACAATTTTTGGTTTTTATTTTTTTTCTTCGACATTTTTCAAAATAAATCAACTTTTACACTTCGAATATTTATGAGGCTATGTTACTTACCTACAAAAAATTAACCAAGCAGCTACTATCACGTAATCAGATAATATTTGAGCACATATGACAAGTTGCAAATTGTCCCAAGGTACAAACATGGGTTCTACCTTGGTACGGTGCTGATTGTACCTTGGGACAATACTTACAATACAAATAAACAAAAAAAACTTGTTAAGAATATACAAAAAACTATATTAAAAAGCGAAAATACAAATTTTCTTCTACAATATCACGTATTGCATGTTTAGGATATATTATCTGACATAAAATCTATAGAAAACGATAGTTGTTCGTTTCTGCGTTCAGAGCCTCCAACAATCGTTGGTTTTGGTAATTTTGATAATATATCTGTTCCAGAAACTTCGTACTCCTGGTCCGTTCTCACAAATTTCTGACTACCCATAACTTTTTTCAAATAAACTCCCTCAAAAGAGTTTCCTCCCAAGACATTTTTTATTTCAGCAATGTAATGGCGAACCGACTTCTTCCCCTGTAAGGACAGCAATACAAAATCCCCTTTTAATATTGTGGACCTTTCTTAACTTTTTTCCTCTTCTTGTTCTAAGGTTTCTTTATCCACTGGCTTATCTAGAAAATCTTCTTCATCACTTGAATCATCTTGGAGAGGAACTTCAATGTTTTCGTCATCGGAGCTTTCATCGCAAACCTTTCTTTTCACCTTCTGAATTCTGCTTTTATTTTTTTTGCTTGCCTCTTAAAATATTCAATCTCAATTTCTGTTTTTTCTGGTGTTTCTGTCAAAATACGAGTTTTCCCTTTCTTTCTTCCACCTGTGGTCTTTCGTGGGGCAGCCTTAGGAAACGGTCTTATCATTTCAGGACTTACAAACTTCTTCTCTTTTGGCGTGTCTTTATGAGATGGTCCTGGTTCGTCATCGTTTTCGGCTAATTCTGTTGGCGTAGCTACTACTGGCTCGGGTCGGTCTGTTACAAATGCGCTAAGGAATTCATCCTCACCAAATATATCCTCGTTTAAGGGACAAATACCTGTCACAGAAAATCCCTTGGTTATATTTTGTTGTGTGAAAGCTTTTGGTAAGCTTTACCGACTATTTCACCAACTTGGTAAATTGTCATAGCTTTGCCTGGGTTCTGGAGCATCCATTCACTCATAGCTTGGTTATAGTAGGTCTTATAGGGACCGAACACTATTCGGTCTAAAGGTTGCAGTTTATGTGAGGTGTGGGGTGGAAATGTAAGCAGGATAATACCATTAGACTTTGCCAGATCTATCACTGAGACAGACATATGGCTCTCATGATTGTCATATATTAGTAACACAGGTTTTTCCTTTGTTGGTTTAACATGCGTAATAAAATGTTCCATATACTCTAGGAATTTTTGTTCATTGGACCAGCCCGACGGATTTGCAGTTCCCTTTGTACCAAGGGGAGTCCCATTTATCATATGATGATGACCCTTGGGAAAATAAGCATCGGTGGAATGTGGTTTCGTATAGCGCTGATTCCGGCAGTCATGGTGACATTTATTCCTCGTTCTCCAGAAGTCATGGCACCTACTTGCTTTACACCTTTGGGTGCTACAATACGTGGTGGAACGTGAACAGTACTATTTGAAGTTTCATCTACGTTGTAAATGTCGCTTGGTGAAAACTGGTACTTTTCTTGACACGTTTTAAGTTTGGAAAAAAATTCACTAACGTTCTTTTTGTTGAAACTAGTTGAATGGGATAGACTAGTTGCTTCAGCTTTTCTCAGCGACAAATTTTCATGTCGTTTCAAGAAGTAACGAATCCTTTCTCTGCCTGCCCTTTTTTCTCTCTTCCATAATTCCGGGATTTCTTTATTATTCTTAACGGCGTACTGATAAGCCAACCCTCGAATTTCTCCTTTTTTTAGGCCATTATGAAGTCGAGATGAAAACAGCAAATATTTCACCAGCTGCAACTCTTCTTCGTGTGTAGAAATTTGTTTCACCGCATTGGAAGCAGAATAATGATAGTTTGGTTGGGTGTATTCACAGCTTTCTCTAGATCGGTAACATCAACAGCCTTCCTTTTCTTTCCTGTTTTACTACGTGGCATGTTTCTGAAACAGTAAGCACAAAATATTGGTTTTCCGAAATATAAAATATAAATAAAATTTTATTTTTCAAGACAATTATAATTTGATAATAATTTGTTTAAAAACAATTAAAATATAAAAAAAGTAAAAATATGTAAATATTTGAAATGCATGTACCTTGGGACTGTCCAAAGGTACATGCATGTCGATGTCCCAAAGTACGTGCTTTGCATCTTAAATTTTTTTTTTTACCGAATTGCCTTAGGTTAGAAAAATTCATTTTTTTATTTTGCCATAAAAAGAAAGGAACACTCATGATTATACTTACATAATTTTGATTCACAAAAACTGTAACTTTTAATCAAAATACACACCACAAAATGACTAAAAAATTTACATGGAGGTCTAAAAAAGGGCAGTCACGCAATAACAAGTCTCTTGGGCTTCGTATCGACCACAGAAAACAGAAATAGGGGAACCCCAGATATCTTCAAAATATAACAAAAAATTGTTGGATTTAAACAAAAGGTGGCGCTGCGAGGGCGTTTGTGCCAAGGTACAAGCGTCCCGAGGTACAACACCTTCCCCTACTATTTTTACAGGAAATGTTTGTGTTATGATGACATATTTTAAGAAATTTCACTTACCGATAAAAACTTAAATAATTTTTTCCTGCGAGCGCGAGAAAAATAACTCTTCATGCACTCATTTGCATGCGGAAACTACCAATGTATCGCAAGGCGTGCGTTTTACCGCACGGTGTGAACGTAAATTTTTTTGTATACGACTGTCTTGTAAAAGGGGGTTTTGCGCACGGAGAACACGATCTGAAATTGGCATTTTGCGCAAGCTGTGTGCAAAACGTTTTGCACACGCTTATGTCATTTTTGCGCACGCCTATGTCATTTCTGCATACGGGTCTCCCGTCATTGTGATTGTGATTTTTGTTGTTGTCACCCATCAATATAAGTTGGCTTAGTTCCGTAGCAACCGTCACTGCTCGTATGTTTTGTTGATTAGACACGTCAAAAAATTGTTGAATTTTTAAACTTTTGTTGTAAAAATGTCGGAAATATAAACAAGTTAAATTAAAATTTGATTTTTCTTTCTTTATTAGCAGTCGTATAAAAAATATTGTAAAAAACTCGTTTGAAAACCTCTTTGCACACTCCCTCGACTTGTAGACCTCGCCTTCGGCTCGGTCTACCAAACTGTCTCGATCGTGTGCAAAGAGTCGTTTTCAAACCTTGTTGTTTAAATAACTATTACCGCACACTCTGTTATTTGTTTTTACATCATCACCCCATGTATGACTTTGACTTTCTTTAATGGTTGCTATATCACAAGAGAGTAAACGGCGCTATATATTCTTAAGCGAACAGCATTGAAAATGTTCGAAGAGATGGAAGGACCCCTAAAGAAATACAACTTAAGCAGTGGCATGTTCAATGTTCATGTTACTAATAATTAATGTATCATTTAAAAATAAGCTAATTTTTTTATGCTTACTTGTTCAAGTTTTGTTAAATAAAATACATAAATTTTAAAGTTTTGATTATTTTTAACTTAAATAGGCTAATAAAAAAGTTCAGCAAAATAAAATTTTTGACACGCTCGTAAGAAAAATATTTTACCAAAAAATGTGATCTTTAGTGACCTTAATTAGTTTATCGCCTCTCTATTTCTTACATCGCCTATTAACTGCACTAAACAAAAAAAATACACAAATAGTTTTTTGTCGCCCATGACCACCTCCATTAGATTTTGGCCTAGATCCGCGCTTTTCCGATATTTTTAGGGAAGACTCACCCACTCAAAAGTGAGCCACAATATGCCCACTGGTGATTGCAGTGGAAGGGCTGCAAGCCCGACTCACACATAAATCATATAGTCATATTAATATAGAAAGATCTGTCGCTTTTTTTTAGGATATTAAATGAAGAAAATATTACGACGATTTTATATACAGGGTGCCACAGATAAAACTAACTACATGAGGGTTTCGGAAGCGGTAAGAGATAAAATTTTGATTAAATGAGAAAAAAGTTGCACTGTTCCTAGCTAGCCTATTAGCATAATTCAAGTAAAGCTATGATAATCAGCCTTAAAAACAGTTTTTTGTAAATATCGCGGAAACTAAAGATCCTACGAAGTTTTTGGTTAAAACATAAATTATTGAACAAAATGTGGATCTACTATATTCCGAAAACCGCATATTGATATCATTAGCATTAATGGATCTTGACCAAAATCTAATCAGCTCGTTAGAGTATCGAACACTATTTCATCTAAAAATTTTACGAAAATCGGTCCAGCGGCTTAGGAGCTATCGTGTTATGAACAGAAAAAAAATACACACACACACACACACACAGACAGACAGACATCCTGACGATATTGCTAGGATAGGTCAAAACACACCCAAATAACCCATTATCGGCATTATCTAAAAAAAAAAAATTCGTCCAAAACAATCCCTTCTCTAGCCATTGCTGCGCAAGCTAGGAAGGTAAAAATATATATACAGGATTTTACAAAGTATTGAGCAAAAAAGCAAAATTGTGTTTTTTTTAAATTTAAGCCATTTTGTACAAGAATTTAATAAAATTTTGTGGTTCTGTAATACCCACTACGGCCAATCGAATGACGTTCCAGAGTTTTTGTTAAGCCTTTAAGTTTTTTAGAAATTATAGCCAGCTTTGTTATTTGTTATGACCGCCATATTATATTTATAGGTCATTAATTAATAGAGCTTAAAAAGTGCTTTTCAACGATGTAAATTAAGAGTAACTTTAAACGAAGAAAAATGTCAATGTATTAAAAAACTGTTTTTTACTTAGTTAGCAGGTTAGCAGTGAAACAAATGCTGTAATTGTATTTATTAATATAACTATCTGTCAAAACCTTGTCATTTATTTAATTTATCTATTAAGAGTTTAATGCCGGTATGCACCAAGGCAAAAATTCGCCAATAAATTTTTTTTCGGCGATTCGGGCTTACAAAGCCCACTGTCGAAGACAACCTCCGGACCAACTCGCCATCAACCCGACTCGCCATTGCCCCAACTCGCCGCCGCTGTAGTTTTAGTTTGCAATTTTGTCTCGGATAAGTACCTACTAAGTAAATATTGAAATTTTTTTTTAGTAAGAACATTTTTTTTGCAAAACGGTGGTGTCTGGACTTATTAGAGTAAGTAACAATCAATTGTCCAAGATTAGCTAAACATCAATTTTGACCTCTCAGAGAAGCTAATTTTGATAAAACAAGATACGTTAGGACCCTCAAATAAGTAAAAATGCAAACTAAAATCGTGGCGATGGCAAGTTAGGTCGCCTAGGAGTTGACCAGGTGGCGAGTTGGGTCGGCAGCGACGAATTGTCCTATGTGACCTATACCCTACTGACAATTTTTAACCATTTACTACAAAATTATTGTTACATAGAGAATTTTTATTTTGAGAAGCTACGAGAGTCCAATTTTCTTTACTGAGTGAGAATAAGTTCACCAAAACCTCAATGGATTTGCTCACCTGCATTTCAAAAGTAATAGTTATTTATGATACTAGAGTGTTATGTTAAAAATAAGTCACGCGGGAAGATTTATTATTATTTACAAGGCCGTCAGGCCGAGTGGTATAAATTCTCAAGTGACTTAGGAAATATAACACCCGAGTGGCACATAATGTTTTAACCAACAATTTGAAGAAATCGTTTTGTTTATAAGATAATAATTAATAAGCTTTGCGATCAAATCAAAGCTACTTGCAGTACCGTATAAATGTCAGAATGACTTGAGAGTGACTTTTATATTTTGGTCAAAGTAGCTTGTTTGTTTGGTTACCACGGGCATGATTCATTGTTAACAAATGTTTAAATAAATTTTGACACTTGTCAGTTTTCCCTGAAGCGGAAGAAACAGCGATGCAGATTTTGCCCGAAAATCCCGAGATGCTTACGACAAGGAGTTCAAAATGGTTGAGTCTTGGATGAATTTACGGAAGATAATGCTATCGATAAAAGTGTTCTATTTTTTACATTTGCAAAATAAAAGTGTTGCGGACCAAATACTTGATGCATCGCTCGACTATTTACCTTTTTGAAGCCTTTTTGAAAAGCGAATCACAGGGATACAAACCAAAAAAGTCCAAGATATTAGAACGCCATAAAATAGAAACGTTTTTGAACGAAGCTCCTGACGACGGACGCACAGAGGGGCCAAATGGAGCTAATGTTGGAAATAATTATTTAAACATCCAACATATTAGAAACAAAAATAATGTGTATTGGTTATTGTGATATAGGTTAAAATGCACCTGTTTAATATTTTATAAAGCTTTAATATTTGTTTTTTTTACAGGGTGATTTAAAAATAGATTGTTTAAAAAGAAATTTAAGTACTTTTACACAAAAAAGTAATTAAGACTTAAACATTTATTAAAAATGAGTTTAAAAATTCTACATTTTATAATATTTCTGTTTAAGTTATTTAACTTGGCTCATAATATACAGTATATCCCAAAAGTCTGGAATCACCTTTTTTTTAAACTTGGAGATAAAATCATGGACACGTCAATTTTAAAATAGGAAGAGGAGTCACCTAAAAATACTATATTGTACAGAGTGTCCTCAATAAGACATATGCATGCATATTTTTTTTACTTATATTGCATCTAAAAACTAATTTTACCATTTTCTAAAAAAAAAGGAATTTACCATAAAAATGACCACGTAAAAGTCTAAAGACAAATTCACTTATAATGTCATTCTTTTCAGTTCATTAGATAATATACCGGGGTACCTACCGAATTTTAAAACTATCAAAATGTATTTTGGCATGAATTAATAGTTTTATACCATATTGGAAGAAAGTTCTTTTGGGTTTTTTGTCATACTAGGATAGAAAATATATTCGTTTCTGTGTTTAGCGGGTTATAGTTAAAAATATTAATTCTTATATTTTTAACTATTTTTGAATTTACCGAACGGCACCATAGGAAAGGGTATTTTACTTCCAATTTTTACTACACATACTAAAACTATAAAAAATATATGAGCTATAAACAGAAAAAAATATATATACTTATATATGTGTCTTAAGAAAAAAGCTTGCAATCAGCAAGAACTCATAAGTACTTATTAATAAGTTCTTCGTTGGTACTGAAAAACTAATGCAATAAACAAGGTTTTTTCCTGGGACACCCTGTATATATATATTTTTTCTACTGTTTTGGTCCATATTTGTTTATAGTTTTGGTCTGTCCAGCAAAAAATTGAGGTGAAATACCTTTTTTTATGTTGCCGTCCGGTAAATCTAAGAATAGTTAAAAATATAAAAATGAATAACTTTAAATCTAAAAACGAAAAGTGGTTTAATAAATCTGCAATAAACAATTAACAACTATAAATGTAGAGCCAATCAAAAAACAAAAGTAACTTTTTTCTTGCAATATGGTATAAAACTAATAATTCATGTTAAAATACATTATGCTAGTTTTAAAATTCGGTAGTAGTGCTGATATAAAAAAGTTGATTTTTTGACTAACCCCCATATATTGTCTAAGAAATTAAAAAAAAATTGCATTACAAGTGACTTTGTCTTTAGGCGTTTACTAAGCCATTTTTATGGTAAATTAATTTTTATCGGTCAAGATGTAAGAGTTAATATTATTAAAACATACAAAAAAACGACCATTTCACGAATTTTAACCGTTTATATCTCAAAAACTGTACATAGAAAAACTTTACTTACATTTTTTTGTCACATACCCGACTATAACATACTAAAATTATAGCCAGTTCAACCGAGACAAAAATTCCCCATAAGGCCTGTGTAAACTAGTGCGTGGTCCTTTGATAATCCACTTAACCCTTTCAAAAACAAAGATCTGTCAAAATGATATTTTTGAAAAATTTTCGGGCACCTTTCCTAAGTTAAAAATACGAAAATGGAAAGTTTGTAAAAGTTTTGTTTCAAAATTTGACTTTCGAAGAATTATCCTCACCCCACTCCTTTTAACTAAAGTAGCTGTAACCGCTACCATAATTCACTTGGCTTTTTACAGGCCTAAAAATTTGTTTATATCAATTTGATTAAAATCCTTTATTTTAAAATTTTTTCAGACGAAGCTTTTCCTAATTTTTCCGCGTCCGCCATCTTTAAATTTAATCAAATTTATGTTAAAAAACTATCAATCAAATTTTTAGTCAATTAAACACTTTTTATTTAATAAAAATTCGTTAATAAACAAACAAGTTTTATATTTAAGATGTATAGTTTAATTTATTTTATTTGGGTCGTATGTAGGCACTTTATTTTTAATATTAAAAATCTCAAAAAGGCGCAAGAAAGCGCAGGAATTTTTTTTTCTATTTTGTTAAGAAACATTCAATTAACAAAAAAGTGACAATAGTTTTGCTTAACAAAATTGTATCACATACTAAATTATATTTTTTATATTTCTTTAAGGTAAATTCTAATAATAATTGACTTCTTAGTTTAAAAAATATGATTACTCTATGACAACCAACAGCTAGATATTGGTATTTAGTGTTTTTTGGTTAAATTACCTGTGCCGGATGTCTCCATCGTAAAAAAAAAAATTCAAATATAACACTTCATATAATTAGAGAAAGTAAAACATAATTATTCAATAATTTGTATGTAATTATCATAAAAATTAAAAAGACGATTTTTAAAGTGCCAAACTTACGTCATACTAAAAAACAAGTGAAAATACTCTGTTGCATTTTCAGCGCCCACTAATTTGCTACATAATCTGAGTTCCAGATATTGTATATGTCTATTTGTGTTTTTTTAGTTTCTTCCACTTTTACACCCGATTGGCCCCTTTGTGCGACGGGTACCTGTTCCAATGAACCAACGAATTTTACAATGACTTCAAATTCAAATAAATCGTTAGCGTTAAGCCTCATTACCGAGCCACGAGCCTCAAACAACGAACCTATATTCGCTAATGTAGACGTGAAAAAGGAATGAACGCGAGCAGGCAACAAGCCATTCGCGACGAGCCAAACGTATTCGGTCGTCGTTCAATGCGCTTCAAATTAAAAAAAATACCATGTATGATGAAAAAGTATTGACCTTAATTGAAAATTACAGGAATAGACCTATCATATGGGATTCAATGAAGAAAGACTTTTTAAAAAACATTTGAAAGAAGATGCGTGGTTTATATGTTCCTAGCCTAAAACAAAATGGCTTTGCCAGTTAGCCCGACCAGTGGCGGATCCAGGATGTCCGAGGAGGGCAAGGAGGAAAAAAACATAAAACACTTTTTTTGCGGGATTTAATAAGAATTAGCTTTAAAACTTGCCACTACTTGCAAACAAAATGTGACACAGGCGAAAATTTTAGCAAAATCAAAATTTCAAAAAATGATATTTTGATTAAATTTGCGGCCTATTCATTGGTTATTTTTTTTTTGGAACTAAAAATTATAAGCTTTATGCCAAGCAGGGGGGAGGGCCGGACCCCTCTGCCCCCTGGATTCGCAGCAGCGAGCAGCAGCGTAAAAAAATTGCCTTAACCGGACAAAATAACCCCGAGAACATGTATAGGTCATTATTGAAAAAGGGTACCCCTTTCATGTTACCATCCAAAATTAAATTAGTGTTTAGTATACAGTGAAACCTCTCCTTGCGGACACCTCTATTAAGCGGACACTCCCTTTAGGCGGAAAAATTTTTTGGAACCAAGTTTTTCCCTATTTCTTGACATGGAAAATTTACTCCAATAACCGGACACTCTAATAACCGGACGCGGACAATTTTTTTCGGTTAAGAAATTCTGAAACCTCCCTTACCCGGACGCGAACCTCTGACAACGGGACGGAGCGCTGCACGACATGAGCATAAATATTATGTAGTAGTTGGTAACAACGCACTCTGCAGCTGGGGAATTACCTCTTTCTTTTTAATGCGGTGACTAAATACTTCTGTGGTCTTTACAACATATTTTATTCGGCGGGGGCGGGACTGCTGTTTTATTTTTATTGTTCAATTGAGTAGTAATAGATCTCTTTGAAATGGTGCCTAGTAAAAAACTTCTTAGTTTACGTGAAAAAATGGAAGTTGTTAACTTTTCGGAGAAGGAACATCTATCAACACGAAAGATCGCTGAAAAATTTAATATTGGAAAAACTCAAGAAGCGGAAATTGTTAATAAATATATATTAAAATTTCGCAGTTTCCTCTTATAAGCGGACACCTCCAATAAACGGACAAAATCGACGGAACCGTGAGTGTCCGGTTATGGGAGGGTTCACTGTATTAGTCATTTTTCTTTAACAAATAAAATTGCCTCCAATATTACTCTAAAGAACTACATATAGTAGTAGTTGTCATCAAACGTCATACTTTGTTATCATAACCGGATAGAGGTTTGCATTCATTAAAATAAAAAAAAAACCTAATGCATCATACGAATTTCAACATTATATTGCTATAAGTCTAGTTTATTGTTTATATATACAAAAGTATCGCCGTTTGTTAAAAACTAATATTATTTTTTTTTTATAAAATACCATTTTATACGCGTACTATGGTAGAGCGTCCTTACCGTTATCAGTTTGTATTTGCTAAATATCTACCGCTAGAGGCGTCTAAAAGTGGGTATTGACTTGCAACAAAACACTACAAACACTCCAAACATTTTCGCCGAAAATGTTCGCTCAGTGAGTACGTGTCTATGCAATGCTTATGTAATTTTGCAATCTGGGAACACAGCGCGCATCAAACACTACAAACAGGACAAACATTTTCGGCGAAAATGCGCGGAGTGTGTGTGAGTGAATACGTGTACTTCAAAAGCACAGACCGCGCTGCAACAAATTTTGCAAGTCAATACGTCACGGCGAACGCGCAAAACATTTTCCGAGGCTTGTCGGTAAATCGGAATACCACAAAGAGATTTATTCCTTCTTGTTTGTTCAGTGGGTGCAGTCGTTTTTTTTTACTTGGCAATTAAAAAATTGAATGGACCATCCATCTCCCGCACAACGCTCAAAAAGTATTGAACCTTCATATCCTTAATTTCAATACGCATCTGATTATTCAGCTGACAAAACATATGTAAACTACGACATTGAGGAAATTTTTTTAAATTAATTTATGCGGTTCGGTTCATTTAGTTAAGTTACTAAGTAAAAAAAACTTTACCACTAGTTAATATGTTTGAATAATAATAAATAAATATTAGTAGTATATATATATTCCTTCTGGCTCACTTGAAAATTAAGGTTAAAATCAATCATAAAATTATGAAAAAATTAGGGTTAAAAGTCACCCTAAAAATCCTATAACTCTTAGGGTGACTTTGATCCATTAA
Organism: Aspidapion aeneum; assembly: GCA_963576565.1. Classification (NCBI taxonomy): domain Eukaryota; kingdom Metazoa; phylum Arthropoda; class Insecta; order Coleoptera; family Brentidae; genus Aspidapion; species Aspidapion aeneum. The sequence goes on from OY755043.1 coordinate 64,608,324, forward strand.
TTTTTTTATCAGTAGCTTGTTTTAATGCTTGTAACAGACCATTAAAATTTAGACAATCATTCTGTATAAAACTCCAAATAATGGCAAAAAGTAACCATTAAAATTATGACAAAAGAATGGTTGAAATAGACCATTAATAAATTAAATCAATCTTTCTGAACAAAACTCCAAATTTAGGGTTAAAAGTAACCTAAAAATGATAACAAAAGTATGGTTGAAATAGACCATCACTAAATAAAATCAGTCATTCTGTATAAAACTCCAAATAATGAAACAGAACATCACTAACATTTTTTAAAGCAGTTCCTTGCTTTAAAAAATAACAAATTATGTTTATCTTAAAAAAGGAAATAGTAACGGATAATTTGATGGATCATTATTCAGTTCTATACGCTCCGTTAGCTGTACGGCAAACTTATTCACAGCGTCTCGTTCAGTTTCATTTTTAGGAGTTGGTAAACGAAAGCAGTATTTCCCGTTAGGTGCTTTTCTAACATCTTTTAATATTTGATCTATGGTATCCGCACTAAGTGCTTTCAATAGATTTTCAAAATGTTCAATATTCACACATTCCATTATTGAGGTTTATTATATGTATTATATAATATAAAAAAGTTAGTAATTCTTTTTATTCATTCCATTTAAGTGCTCTATAAATTTACTTCTCTCAATACCTAACTTATGATGTCCCCATGCAGTTGTCTTTATACCACTTTTATGAACATGTCTCTTATCATCAAAGGAATTTAATGCTTTCTTGTTCATTTCAATTGTGTATAATTCATGACCCTTACTACGAATAAGGTTTTGCTTTCTATAAACCTGTGTTTTTGTGAATAAGCATTTCTTGTAGTCAGCAAAGGTAATTTCATTTTTAACAACCGATTTCTTAATACCCTTCACTTTTTTAAATTTATCATTTAAGTTTTTATTCTCAAATACATTCAAAGCATAACACTTACTTTTTAGACCAACAAATTCCTCAAGAATCTTTCCGTTAAGCTCATCTTTAAATTTTCCTAGAACTTTCTTATTCACACGAGGTAAACCATAAATATTATCTATAGGGTAGTCGGATGTATCTAATTTGTCTATAATATCGTGTAAATCATGGTAGAAATCTTCAGTTCTAACAGAAAATATTAACGAATCAGTGTCCTCGTAGTATAACCTAATTTTTTTACCATATTTTCTTTTCAGTACATCATACCAAAATTCATACAAGCACAACTTGGATGTTTCTAATATTGTCATTCCAACATAAATGGGTTTGTTCAAAATTATTTTTGATTTTTCCATATGAACTGCAACAAGATTTTCATCAAAAATAGTTCTTCCCTTAAAGTTTGGTTTGGCCACTAATTTTTCTACTTGTTTGTTGTTATTACAAAGTCTTATGTCAACCCTGTTTCTAATGTTCTCCATAGTTTTTCCGTACACAGCATTATTCATCAACTTGAAGAAATCTTTTTCAAAATCATTTTCCGCTTTAGATCTTAGTTTAGTGTTTAATTCAACATAAGGTCGTAACCAAGGTCCTTGTTTGAATTGTAGTACTTTATGTACCTTGCTTAATTTTAAACCATGTGCCAAATAATATTTTAAAGCAGAGTAATGTATCACATAGTTTGTTTTATCGTATAGTGTAGTGAAAAGTTTTGGTAGTTGCTCACCTTCCATCATGTTTTCAGGTGCCAAAGGAAAGTCCGAATGATCGTTATGCAGTTCTTTTGGATATTCTAAATCAACTTCGAGAATATACCCAACATTTGATTCATCGCTAATCTTTGTAACATCAATACTTGTATTTGTCCATTTGAAGTCACCATAAGGGAGATATTTCATCATGCTCCAACCATACTCATTGTTAGCATCGAAATAACCTAAATAAATTGAATCATTCTTCGGGTTATATTTATCACCCATGTATTTATTGTTGGCTTTGGCATATCGATTACTACATTGGGTTATTCCACCTCGTATACCTTGTTCAACCATTAAAAATTTCTTAATATCAGTGAGTAGCTCTAGTTCTACCTTTGTAAGCTTTAGCATAGCATCCCATGCAAGTCCAGGAGTTGTAAAGTACCATGCTGGGTCTAGTTTGTATGTTTTTAAAGAAATATCTCTAAAGTTTTCCATTATGTCTGCTAAAAGGAGCACATCCACTTTGTTATATAACTCAGTGAATTCTTGTAAATTTTTAACTTTAAATTTCTCCCATATATCTTTGGCGTTCTGATATTCTTTCTCGTCTACACCTTCTTTATTTAGAGTACTGTAAAACTTTTCAATTGGCGGGAGTTCCGTTTCTAGATATTTCTCTTCAGAATCCATGTATTCGTAAGGATATGCCAACTTCTTTGTGACCAAATCTAACAGGTGATTTGGAAAGAATTTACTCAGTTCTCTGAACTGATCCTTTTGTAAAATTTGTGATAATTTATCAAGTGATGCACTTAAGAACTTAAAGGAATCAATAAACCTTAGTTTAATACTTTTACTTTCACCAGTTGCTGTATTGTATGGAATATACTTGGTAAAAGATATATAGTTTTCTTCTGTATTTGCAATTGTATCTATCTTTCCATCATCTTGATTAAGTTCCTTTATAAATAGATGGGCATCGTATCCCGCCAAGTTATGAAAAAATACAGGTATAAAGTTAGGATTTGAATAATTTAGATTACATATGGAATGAGCTGGACCTCTGAATTCTCCTGTCAAGTGATCATGATCCATTACTCGCCTCATATTATTCGCACAGTCATTCTTCAAATTTTGCAAATCGTTAGAATACTTCTCAACCCTCTCAATGTCTTCCAAATATTTAAAATATTTTATTGTCTTTTCCAGAATGGATTTTCTCCTCTCAAGTATCGGTGGGAGTTTATTGAAACTTTTATCACAAATATGACAGCTCTGTGGTATGGTGTACCTATACATTTCATTATTTTCTAAGGGTATCATTGGAACCACTTGATCGTACACCCTTGCAATTTTAATAGCATCGTTCTTAAGATTTTCATAAAATACTTTCCCTGCATTCTCACCTAAATGAACTACTGGTGGTTTGTAATCTTTATTGCAGTATTTTATATAATAAACAGACCCCCTGGCTTCATGCTTTTGAGTAACTTTTGTGTAAGAGTCTTCAGGGTTAGGTTGAGTGGTACTTACTTTTCGCAACATACTTTCAAAATCAGCGTAAACAACAAATGGAACTCTTAATGAGTGATTCCAATTTTTAAAATTTAGGGTGTTATCATATGGTTTTGGAAGTATTGCTTTGCAAGGTTTATGTAATCCACAGTCAATCATGTGATCATTTAGAACTTCTTCAGAATTAAAGTGGTTCAAGCATCTTTTGCAAATATAACGCTTTTTATGATCTTTTGTTAGTTGCCTTCCTACAAGTCGCCATAAATCCTTAATCCAACAATAATGTTCTGTTTTGAAAGTTTTAATGTAAAGCAAGTCAATATGTCTGTCCTTTTCATCTTTAGTGATTCTTAATGGTAAAACTGTTTTAGTATCATTGTAGTAGTAAACATTAATGGAAATATTTGTTCTTTTCTCAATTTTATCAATATCGGTAACTTTTACTGGAAATTCTATGCCTTCAAAGGCTTTATCAAATTCATGTTCGTGTTTCTTGTAATGCGAGACTCTTTCTGAGTTTTTATTAACCGGATGTAAAGCTGCTAAAATGGACCACAAAAAGCATTTATTGTCCTCATTCTTAATATTAATGACAGCTTTCTTGGCAGCAATTTCTTTTGGTAGTGGAGTATAAGATCCTCCTTTGAATGGTACATACTTATTTATTCTCAATTCCAACCCATTAATTTTATGCAATACCCATTGAGATCCCTTTGCTTCAAATGTCTCCATTTCATTTAGAATGATATCTTTTGCTTCACCATAATATTGTACCAGATTTGTTGACTTCAAAATTACTTCATTTTTTGTTTTGAAGTTTTTAGGTTCATGATATTCCATACTTTCTTCGTCAATCCCTTTTTTATATTGTGTGTCCAGGAACAAATTGACCTTTAGATCCATAATATTTAAATTTCGCTTAATGTTACCTATAACAGCATTTTCGATACGACTTAGAAACTTTTTAGGGTCTTTATACTCTTCTACGTTTTGAATGTAATATGTTTTAATCCTACTTTCGAATGCGGTTTCCTTTTCTTCTAAGTTGATGCGTTTCTTTTGGTTCTTTTGGTCCTTAAATAACAATTTGCTGAAGTTAAAAACTCTATGTAATTTTTTATGTTTGATCTCCTTAAGTGTTGTCATTTTTGGTTTAGTTTTGCTCAAGTGTTTTTTTGTTCTTAAATGTCTAGGCCAATTAGCTTTAGTTATCTCCACACTACATTTATCACATTTTATATAGTTTTCAAGATTTCTGTTGACGCCAAGATGTTTCATTGATTTATTATGACGACTCCAGTTAGCGTACGAAATATCCATACTGCATTTCTCGCAACGCTTTTTTTCTCTAGCATGATGCTCCAAATCATGCGGTTTAGGGAGCATTATAGTTTTGTTTTGTTTGCACATACTCTTTATTTAATGTAAAATTAAAAAAAAAAAAAAGTAACTTCTACGCTTGAGTTTTTTCAATAGTTTTTGTTATTAAGTCTGAAAATGAATTAAAATTCACTAACAACCTATATATATTTTAAAATATTTAATGGTTATTAACAACCATTAAAAATTATTCTTTTTTTTATAAATTCAGGGATAAAGTGAAACTTCCAAACACCACTATTAAATACCACAGTTACAGATGCGTTAGTTCTGGTAATTAATATATCAAGGGTATTACAGTCCATTATCAAGGCATTAACAAAATCGTCAAATGTATTGCGATCCAAACGATTTAACCTGTAAATCACGTTGTGATATGTTTGATTATTGATGGTTACTTCTCTATCAAAAGGCCATTCCAAATGAAATTCTATTTCCCTGTCAATCAGGTAATTATTAATATAATTAAATTCCATCTCTTTATTATAGACAAAATTTTAAAACCTTTAGTAGGTTGACTGTTTAACGTTGGAAGAGATTACACGATGCCCTACAGGCAATAAAATTGAAGTTTCTTTTAAGCTAATTTAAAATTAGAATTAAATTACTGTATGAAGGAGATATATTGTTGTTGATTACTTACCTCAAAATAGTGAAGTAAGTCTTGCTTTAAGTATTCAGGAATAACGATATCTCGATCAAAAATCCAATACCAATCTATTTTATCTCTATTTTGATGAATGAAAGGTACTGTTAGACTTTGATATCTAGATATATTCTCCCAGTTGACTCGACACCTATAATGTTGTATAAATTGCTCACTTAAATTTTGATATTGTGATACAGCGTCCCAATTTACCATTTCGTTCCAACGTCTTAAAAATGACTCACTCAGATTTTGTTTTATACAAATACCTTCCCAATTAACTAGGTTTGAAAACTCCTCAATAAAGCATTCTGATAAAGTTTGTTCACTGGATATCAACTTCCAATCTACGTAATTTTTATACTTTCTTATAAAATCTTCAGAAAGTTTTTGACCAATAGATATTAATTTCCAGTTTACCCGATCTTTAAATTCAATTATAAAAAGCTCGGATAAATGTTGACAATATGATATTTTATTCCAATCTACTTTATGTTTAAATTCTCTTATAAAAGGCTCGGATAAATGTTGGCAATATGATATTTTACTCCAATCTACTTTATGTTTAAATTCTCTTATGAAATTTTCACTAAGCGTTTGATACATAGAAATTTTGTACCAATTGACTTTATGTTTGTACTTTCTAATAAAATTTTGGTTTAATTCGATTTCAGAAATCTCATCCCATGTTTTCTTATTTAGTGATAACAAATAAATATCAAACTTTGCACTTGATACAGTTGAATTGTATCCATTTAATAAATTGTTTATATCATATATTTTTAGTGAGGATTGTGCAGCTGTGCTTATGCATATTAATATAAATAGTATTTTGATACTCATTTATTATATGGAAAATAATTTTAATAGATGTGGTATCTATTAAAATTTAAAACTAACCTCATCTTTACATTTTAACATTGTCTCAGTTGTAAAAGGACTACCTGTGCAAAGCGCATTTAGAACAAGGAGAGATAGGTGACCACAGATAGGTGGATCGTCATAATATTGAATTCTATCTTTATTGTAGTAAAGATTATCTTTTCCAAGGTATTTGATTATTTCAACAGGAGGTTTTGCGTCACCATATGAATCAAAATAATATTTTTTATTTTCTTGTTTAAAGTATGCTATCCAATGACTACCAACTTCATCAGAATTTTCAAGGTTTAGAATACCACACTCGTTTTGTTGGACATGTATTGGTAGCTCATCTTTCATAAACACACCTCTGAAGTTTGTTAATTTAAACTTTTTAGCATATTGTATTATGTCAAAGTTGGATAATGGTCAAATGATACCTTTCAGTTTATTCCCCTTTTTTAAACCTTTACCAACGGCAATTTTTCGAACACCGGCTTCAATGTCCTCAATTGAACGATTATGTCGTTTAAGTTCTTGAAACTCTGCATCTTTTGTTTTGGCATTTATAACTGAATTAGCCACTGCTGCTCCACCACTTATTAAAGCACCCAAAGCACCGAGTCCGGCAAATACTAAGGGTAAAAATCCGCCAGTGTGATTAATTTTCAACTGCTCATAGGAAAGATTCATATCAATACCTCTGTTTTCATATCTGGCTTTTCCTATCTGATTAGCTTGCTTAGGGGTCAGTAACACCTCATGTTTTCCATTTATTAATTGATTGTGTTGTAATCTGGCTCGGACAAAATCCTGTCTTTTATAAGCCCTCTTTATTTTTAAGAGTTGATTATCGGTTAATGTAATTTTTGTTGAACTCATTTATTATATGCTTTTTCTTATTTTATTATATGCTTTTTCTTATTTTATTATATTAAATAACATTTTAGAGGTTAATGTAAAAGACATAAGTCTGTTCAAGAGTTAAAATTTTAAACCCATACCGAGATATCTTTTTGCTTTCATTGCGTTTGTAGTTACCCATGCCCATGATTTTTCGTTTAAATCAGCGTCTGGTGCCGTGACTCTTTCCCAAGCCCTATTTTCAAGGATATAATCTGCTTTGTGACGCTCTTTAGTGTCTTTGTTAGTTTTATAGAAAATGTCATGATGTTGAGCATGTTCGTCCAATTTATTAATAGGTTTATCCCCACGTTTTAGCCGTTCTTCAATTTTAGTTCCTGGACCAAGGTAGTTATAGCCTGGGGCATGCAATTCAAATGGTAAATTGTTAATTAAATCATTGAATAGACCTGAACCATTATTAATACAACCTTTTGGTAAGCTGGGTACAATTCGAATTAAATATTCCAAACCTTTTGGACTATCCACTATTTTTTCAAGTGAGTTTTTAATAAATTCAATCACTCCTAGTTTCTCATTATGAAAGTTATTATTGCCTGCTTGCTCTTGTGCATAAAGATATTGCAACCTTTTTAACAGTTCACTGAGGTTTGAAACATATTTGTATTCAATAGGGTTATCTTCATATTTTAAGATACCCTGTCCAGTATGCTCTCCTTGTTTAAATTGTGTGTATATGTTTTTTATTAAGGTGGTATATTTTTGACCAGTACTAGATTTGGGTTTATTGCTCTTTCTATCATTATTTTGATATACAGAGTCTGTCATATAAAGAATTGATTTATATTTATCTAGATCATCTTGTGTATAAAGATCTAAATCAGGCGCATTAGTAAAGGTGAGTAAACACCATAGTCCTTTAGTTCCTTTAAAGGTATCATTCTCTATTATGATGTCATCGTTGTTTAGATCGATTGTTTTATTTCCAATTTTATACTGCTTTTGCTCCTTGTCATACCATATTCCAAACTTGTTATCATTGGCTCGTGGTAAATACTCTTTAGCTATCGGGCCTAGAATAATATTCCTTTCTACACTAGGTGAAATTGTTTTTTGAAGTGGTTCAACCCTGGGTGAGTGTGTGGGTGTTACTACACTTTGGTCCAAGCTATGTGGTCCGGCAAAGTCAGACGTAGAGGAAAAGTCGAGTTTAGTAGCCATCGGCCGCGGCCCAAAGACCATAGGTGATATCGCCAATAAATCTTTATGTGATGTTTTAAGATGTTTTTCAGAGTCATGTATACCTTTGTTAACTTTTTCAACAGCATGTTCTACCTTCTCTAATGCTGATGTAATCGGTTCATATAATTTAACCTTCTCTACGTCATGAATTATTTCATCTGCTTTTTCATTTTTAAATTTCTTTATTAAAGTTTTCTTCATTTGTTTGTAATTTGGCTGTTTATTGTGTAAAACGCTGGAACTATCAAGCTGATCAGGCAAAGCCGGACTACCTAGGATGCTTTGCGCTCGTAGTTGAACATCATTACCACCTTTATTCTTTAATTTACTCTCCTTAATTTCGTTTGCCTTTGCTTGCTTAAATTTTTGCCTTAACTGTTCTTCAATTTTTTTCATTTCTTGTATCTCTTTGTTCGTTGACATTGTTTATTTATTATTATTTCTAGAAAAAAAAATAATTTTTTACGTCTCAACAATCGTATCTCAGAATACGTTAAACATACGTCACACGTTACGTTAAACATACGTCACACGTTACGTTGAACATACGTCACACGTTACGTTAAACATACGTCACACGTTACGTACAACGTCCAGCAAAGCATGACTACATGATATCTTTAGAGTATCCAAGGCTAGTAGCTTAAGTGTATTATGGTCTTAGTACGCCCGAACTCGTAGTATTAAATCGTTAATTTTTTAAATAAAAAATGTCATCAAATTTATTTTTATATTTGCCATCGTTACTTTTTTTGGTTAAGTCAATGGTTAAAAATCCGAAGTCCTCTTTCCAACACTCCTTACAAATTTCTAGAAATTTTGCGAGTGACATATCAGACCCAACAAAGTCATCATATATTTTTCGGGTATAATGGTGATTTTGGCTAAATACACAAATAAAATTTAAATTATTTCGAATAACCTGTAAATCCACCATTGCGTAACATTGACTCAAATAAATGCATGATATATTTTTATGCCTCCCTCTTGTGTAGTACGATTTAATTGGCCCTTGACTCTCTAATATACAATCGTCAAATATGATAAGACTATTTGGAGAGCAATCATCAACGGATATAATTTCTTCACAGTTGTTGAAAAAGTGAGCTATTTTATCATTTTCTGTCAGTTCGATAGATTTATAAATATCTTGCAGCCTTTGATAGACCATTTGTTCTAGAGATTTGGTAAAAATATATAGATTTTTGAATGGTATCCAGTCCTTTGTTATTAGATTCCACACCAAGGTGGTTTTTCCACAGCCAGACGACCCTATTATCAAACATCTTAATGGTTTAGGGAACATTCCTACCACAACTTTTTTCTCAAACGGTACAGGTGTTATTTTGTATTTTTTCATAACTGATATCTCTTTATCTTCTATTAAATAATATATTTGAATAAATAAAGAAACGAATTAAACATGGTATTTTTTAAAATAGCCGGAAAGTCCACTAAGTTAAACTTAAGGTTTGAACAACCAATAACGCTTAAATCAGACAAACAATATAAACTGGGGGTTGTTAAAATGTTGCTGAATGATATATCTGTTAAAAGTATACTAAGTTTTAAATTTCAATATCAAATAGAAATTGGAGGGAAGAACCTTAAGAGTCAACTTTTTGAAATTAATGGATGGTATTCTGTTGAAACAATTAAGGAATATTTCCTGGAACGTATGAAGGAAGTTATTAACATGATCAAAAATGGTTTCCATAAGTCACAATCAGAAATACCTAAGTGGATTGATCAATTTGATTATTCAAAATTTAAAATGGATATTAACTGGGTAGCACCACAAGTTTGTTCATTAAATTTTCAAACTCCTCTACAAATAAATATATCTGATTGCGGAAATTTTTGTGATATATTTGGTTTTAAAATGAATAACACATTTTTACCGAATCAACTTTACATATCCTCGTTCAATCCTAAAATTTTAAAACCATTACATTTAATAGAAGTGCATACAAATATAACTGAGTTTAGTTATTCCAATCATGATTCAAATCCACATGTGCACAATACTCACGAACTTCTTTACCCCTTCTTAATTGATAAAATACTCCTGCCAAACGTCGAGTACAATGAAGTTCCAAATAATGTGATTTATATACCATTGAGAAATGATCTACGAAGTATTTCTAACATCAAGGTAACAATCACTGATGGTAACACAGTGATTGATGATATTGAAAATGTTGTATTATACTTGCATTTGATCGAAGAATAATAATTATTATTTTTTACATAAAATAAATGAAAGTATGACGAACGAAGAACCAATATATTGCCATAAATGCAAAAGAAGAACTGAAAACAAAAATGTTTTGACTGTGCAAACATCAAATGGTTTATGGAGACTTGCAGCTGAATGTAAAATTTGTGATGGAAAGAAGAGTAAATTCATAAAATCACCAATAGCCGTAGTTACACTTGAACCTAACTCCAAGCTACCCAATAAAGAACAAGTAACCGAAGATATGAAAATACAAGAGGCAAGAGAACTTCATAAAGATTATCATAAGAAATTTAAAAAACGAAGAATTGTAACTTTAGGAATCGATGATTTATGGGCTGCGGATTTAATTATTATGAGAAGTTATGCTAAAGATAATAACGGTTATCAGAATATTCTCATTGTTGAAGATACATTTTCGAAATTTGTTTGGGGTGAACCTTTGAAAAGAAAGAATGGCGTGGAAACAGCAGAAGCATTCGAAAGAATTATAAACAAAGCAAAGATGGTTGGTCATAATCCACCACGTTTACTACATACAGATAAAGGGTTAGAATTTAAGAATGGAACATTTATGAATATGTTAAAAAAATATAATATTAAATTGTATCATACCGAAAATGTAGAAAAATCAGCCATTGTAGAACGATTTAATAGAACATTAAATAATAAAATGAAAATATCTTTTCAGGTGCAAAACAACCATAAATGGGTTAAAAATTTACAAAATTGGTTAGAAGAATACAATTACAAGGATTATCATAGAACAATAAAAATGACACCGGCGGAAGTAAGTAAAGCCAATGAGGACCTTATCCTAAAGCAGCTTAATAAATATAATACTCCAACCATTGAAAGACCCAAATTTCAAATTGGCGATCGTGTAAGAATTACCCGTTACAAAAACACTTTTGCTAACAAGTACGAACATAAGTGGACACAAGAAATATTCATAATAACTCAAGTGCAGCCCACCAACCCTATAACATACAAAATTAAAGATTTAAATAATGAAGAGATTCAAGGTTCCTTTTACAAATATGAACTTCAGAGTACTTCTTTCTAAAAAGTTTTTTAAAAAAATATATAAAATAAAGAGATAAAAAATGAATGAAACTCAATTAAATGAAAGTATTGCTTCTGCACCTCACGAGAATGAGGTAATTTTCTACGAACCATTTCACAAAAATCTTTATCCGAAGCTTCCTTTTCCAGAATACAACTCACACAATTATAAAATTAATCGAATAATGCACCAATACAAATATTTAGATGAGGAGAGAATAATGAGAAATAGGTTAAAAAAGAAATATAAAAAAGTCTCTGGTGCTTCTTTTGGTATTGAATGTTTTATAACAGTTTCTGAGTTAGGAACTGTAGCTGCTTCATTTGTAGTCCCTATATTAGTGCCAATAAGCATTCCTATCTCTGTTGGACTTACTACAATAATGGCTGCTCTAAGAAGTACTGGTGGTATAATTGACTCAAAAATTAATAAGCATTCAGCCATCGAGCTACTAGCCGAAAGTAAATTGAATTCAATTGAAGAAAAGTTTGGTAAGGCCATTAAGGATGGTAAAATTACTGAGGAGGAATTTAATGACATTGAAAATGAAATAAAAAATTTCAACAAAATGAAAGCATCTATTCTGAGCGAGTTTAAGAAAGGTAAAAGAAAACCATCTGAAATTGGTAATGAGCTAAAATTATCGTTACTTGAGAAAGGAAAAACAATTGGTAGGGCTGAAGCATGGGACAGTTTTAGGAAGGAGTTACATAAGTGAAGAGATATCTGGTTTTAATAGGAAAATTTCCTATTAAAATTAAAAAAAATATATAGTAAATAAAGAGATAAATAACATAAGAAATGAATAAACAAGTGTTCTCAAAATATGCACAAGATATTGTTCGGGCTGAATATAGACATTTTCAACCCACATCAATGCTGAATGTTAATAGTGATAACAAAAAGACATTATTTCAAATAGATATTGGTGACAACTTTTGCGGTTCAGAGTTTCAGTACTATATTACAGGTACCTATAAGCATGCAGACGATACCAAAAATTATGGTGCAAAATCAAACGTAAAGTTAATCGATAATTTTGTAGGTCATTTGTTTTCCCAGATTGATGTCAAGAAGCATAATAAATTAATAGATGAAATAGAATTTCCAGGCATTGTTGGTTTAATTAAAGGTGGTGTTTCTCTGCCTGGTAGTTTTTCTAATAACGGTGTTGCAGTAAATTCAGGCTTCGAATCAACATTTAGCGGAGGTGGTCACTTCTCAGCAGTGGGCAAGTTGGGTGATCTTGGACTTGGTTTCTTTAGTGATGTAAACATTCCAATATACAAGGGTGGCTTTGAAATTACTTTTACACGAAACAGTGACAATGATGTGTTATACAGATGGAAAACCAAAAAAACGGATGGTAGTCTAGACGACGCTACTTTACCTCACCAAGGTAAAGTTGTAATTACAGAATTCATTTTAAGAGTTCCTGTAATCGAATATGATGAAAATCCAAAACTTGAACTTCTTAATCACATCACAACAACTTCTTGCAAATACAGCTTTAAATCATTGCAATGTATCCAACACAAAAACGTGTCGGGGAAAACTTTAAATTTGGACATAACTAACATCTATAGAAACAAAGACAACCCAGTCTTTGCATTTGTTGTCTTTCAAACTGATAGATTTAATGATCAATTAAAAGACAATAGCTTATTTGATCATGTAAATGTTAAAAATTTATACTTTGATATTAATGGTAAACGCTACCCAGAAGAATATTTGGATTTAGATTTCGAACAAGAAAAATACTGTATTGCTTATGATATGTACAGTAGTAGCTATAAAAAAATATTTGCATCACAAGACACAATACCTATGTATAATCCGCGTACGTTTGCAAATGGTCATACAATCTTTTGTGTCGACTTATCTAGACAGCCTGTTAATATCTCAGGTTTTAAAAATAAAATAATACTTCATGTAGACTTTAATAAAACAGTTAGTGCACCAACTGCGACGTCTGAAGGTACTACTTGTTATGTGGTGGTGGTCTCTAATGTGATTTTTGTGTATGATATTTTGAAAAATATAATAACTGAGGAGATATAAATAATTATTTTTGAGGTTCTACCACGGATGCTTTGCACCCTACATATGCCTTTTCCCGAACTGGTAAAGCTAAACGATGCCCTACGGTCTTGGGGCCGTGTTTCCCTTTTATACCTTTATGGTATAAAAGAGTTAATGAATTAATTTTAACCTTTTCAAGGTTAAAATTAAAATAAAATTATTAACAACCTTTATTTGTCTGGACTATTATTATTCATAGTTAAAATATAAATAAATTAAATCATACAAGTATTTCCCTCTATAAGGCAATGGCATAATTTAAATAAATTGCATTAATTAGTTTTGTAATCAAACAACACTATAACATGACCCCAAGACCCTGGGAGTGCAGCAGATAAGCATATGATGTCACCACTATCAGTTTATATTTTACTGCTATGTTCCCACACAATTTAAGTTCAAATACAAGTTTTACTTATAAGCTGGTACGTAAAAGAAATTGGGTGGTGTTTTATAGGAAGTTCATTTTTGTGGAGTGGCCATTACACATTAGTGAACCCTTAAAGACTATCCCGATTTTAGGTACCGTTTTTACGAAAACTCCATGTAGTTTCTGCTTATTTTCCATCATTCACAACGATGCTGGTGTGCCATTCGAAGTATCTTCTCTATAAACGGGAACAGTATACGTTAATGAGTGGACGTTGGAGCTTAAAAGCTTAACGATACCTAAAGCATCGTATGTGAAAGAAAAATAAGTTTGAGACATAAACAAGGAAAGTTTCGTACGTTTTGCCAATTTTTTATTTAATTTGTTTACAGTTTGTTCTAACCATACTTTTGTTATCATTTTTAGGTTACTTTTAACCCTAAATTTGGAGTTTTGTTCAGAAAGATTGATTTAATTTATTAATGGTCTATTTCAACCATTCTTTTGTCATAATTTTAATGGTTACTTTTTGCCATTATTTGGAGTTTTATACAGAATGATTGTCTAAATTTTAATGGTCTGTTACAAGCATTAAAACAAGCTACTGATAAAAAAATTAATGGATCAAAGTCACCCTAAGAGTTATAGGATTTTTAGGGTGACTTTTAACCCTAATTTTTTCATAATTTTATGATTGATTTTAACCTTAATTTTCAAGTGAGCCAGAAGGAATATATATATACTACTAATATTAAATTTATTTATAAAAAAAAAAACACCAAACTGCTAGTTTTACTTGTGCCTACTATAGTCGCAGTTGAGTATAAAAGTGATAGGTATCACAAACTGTAATAGATATACTTATAATGTACGATATGCTTCAATCTTTAGTTAGTTTTGATGCCCAAAGCGCACTTACAAAATTATACAGTTTTGTATTTTCATGAATTAGGTTTTTGGGTAATTTTAGCAAGTAGATTTAGCAGTTGGGTGTTTTTTGTTAATTTATTTTTTACCTCTATTTTTTAATTCTTATTCAGCCTTATAGAAAGAATGCATTTATCATTCATTTAGCATTACTCGTAGATAGGTGCATTTCTACAAACATTGAGTCAAGGTGGGGGAGGGAGAGGGAGAGGGAAGTAGTAAAATGCTGTTGAAAAATTCCTAAACCGTGTGGAGAAAGAAGTTTTGAAATCGCTCCATATTTGTGAAAGTTATGCGAATATGGTTTTTGAAGAGGGTGAGGGGGAATGACAGGCGGCGAGATGGCTAGGACATGACATATTTTAAATAGAGACCCTGTATGTATGACATATTTAAAATATGTCATACATACAGGGTCTCTAGCTAGGACCAGGGAGGACTACAAAGTAATTACAGCAAATTTTGTATGCCTTAACTCCTACATCATGTGACAAAATATGTACCTCATATATATGTAAAAAGTGCCGTTTACAAACAACCAAAAGTTTTTTAATTTTAGGGATTTGTGTCATATTGTTTTTGTATGTCTAAAGTTGTAGCTATTGACAGAACAAAAAAGAAAACAATTGAATCAGCTCAAGATTTTTTAGTAGCACATTTATAAAAAGTGGGCAGTACCCGGTCTACCCTACCTTTGATTCTGTGTGCCATCTTGGAATTTGATAGCGGACAAAAAATATTTTTGGTCAAAACCCAGACCAATTCGTTCAAAAGTGATAATAAAAATCATGTCATGCCTTTTTTTTGGGCCACCCGGTATATTTACCTTTATTTCATGTTTCAATTTTTCAATAAGGGCATTGCAGGTCTCTATAACTATAAAACCAACTCGTTGTTTTGATACTTTAAATAGGTAGTGTAGACTAGTGAAAGAGTCCCCTGTTGCTAAAAAAACGTAGAGCAATAGCTAAGCGATCTTGAACAGGTATAGCATGTCGAAGTTGGGTATCTTTCTTGAATATTTTAGGACCCACTAGACAAATTAAGTTTTCAAAATCCTCTGCAGATATTCTGGTAAAGTTTTTGAAATGTAATTAGTCCATATCTCTCAGTAAACTTAAATTTTGTCTTTGTAAATACAGACGTCTGGACCATTCTTTTCGCTGCTCTTTTTTTTTCTCAAACTCTCAATAATCAGAAGAGCGCCGGCCGCTACAACCGCGTCGTCATCGTCCATCACGGTTGACGGTGATACTGACTTAAAATAGCGAGAATACAGGACGCAGAGCAAATGCTATATACCAATTAAAACCGTAATTTTAGAAAAATGAGCCAATCACATTGCATCTGTACACCTGGTGCATTGCAGATTTTCACTCCACGTGGACTACGATAACCTACTTGCTATTAGGGAAGTGTTGAATTGATTAATAATCACTTTTAAAGAAAAATAATCAAAAATAATTTGCCAATAAAATACTCTCCCAATTTTTGGGCACCTAAGCTAACACAATTAATGTATGTATAATATAGGTAATTTTAACTAATTTTGGTCCACAAAAAAAACCTCTTTGCGACACCCGGGGACCCGACCAGTGGACCAGTGTAATACCAAGTATAATGTTTTAGCTCACACCTATACTATAAGTAGGGTGAGCTATGGTGTCTGTCTGTCCGTCTGTCCATCTGTCCGTCTGTCCGACTGTCCGTCTGACCGTCTGTCCGTCCGTCTGTCCATCTGTCCGTCCGTCCGTCCGTCTTTTTATTTTGCAGCTGTTGTGTTATCTTTATTATTTAATATTGTTATTATCCTTTTACCAATACCTACAGTTTTATTCTAAATGACTCTAAATATTGAATAAACTTACTTAATTTAGATATATAGATATATATAATATATATATATATATATATATATATATATATATATATATATATATATATATATATATATATATATATATATATATATATATATATATATATATATATACATATATATATATATATATATATATATGTCTGTATTGCTGTATGTCTGTAAGTCTGTCTGTCTGTATGTCTGTATGTCTGTATGTCTGTATGTCTGTATGTCTGTCTGTCTGTCTGTCTGTCTGTCTGTCTGTCTGTCTGTCTGTCTGTCTGTCTGTCTGTCTGTCTGTCTGTCTGTCTGTCTGTCTGTCTGTCTGTCTGTCTGTCTGTCTGTCTGTCTGTCTGTCTGTCTGTCTGTCTGTCTGTCTGTCTGTCTGTCTGTCTGTCTGTCTGTCTGTCTGTCTGTCTGTCTGTCTGTCTGTCTGTCTGTCTGTCTGTCTGTCTGTCTGTCTGTCTGTCTGTCTGTCTGTCTGTCTGTCTGTCTGTCTGTCTGTCTGTCTGTCTGTCTGTCTGTCTGTCTGTCTGTCTGTCTGTCTGTCTGTGTGTCTGTATATGTGTATGTCTGTATGTCTGTATGTCTGTATGTCTATATGTCTGTAAGTCTATGTCTGTAAGTCTGTATGTCTGTATGTCTGTATGTCTGTATGTCTGTATGTCTGTATGTCTGTATGTCTGTATGTCTGTATGTCTGTATGTCTGTATGTCTGTATGTCTGTATGTCTGTATGTCTGTATGTCTGTATGTCTGTATGTCTGTATGTCTGTATGTCTGTATGTCTGTATGTCTGTATGTCTGTATGTCTGTATGTCTGTATGTCTGTATGTCTGTATGTCTGTATGTCTGTATGTCTGTATGTCTGTATGTCTGTATGTCTGTATGTCTGTATGTCTGTATGTCTGTATGTCTGTATGTCTGTATGTCTGTATGTCTGTATGTCTGTATGTCTGTATGTCTGTATGTCTGTATGTCTGTATGTCTGTATGTCTGTATGTCTGTATGTCTGTATGTCTGTATGTCTGTATGTCTGTATGTCTGTATGTCTGTATGTCTGTATGTCTGTATGTCTGTATGTCTGTATGTCTGTATGTCTGTATGTCTGTATGTCTGTATGTCTGTATGTCTGTATGTCTGTATGTCTGTATGTCTGTATGTCTGTATGTCTGTATGTCTGTATGTCTGTATGTCTGTATGTCTGTATGTCTGTATGTCTGTATGTCTGTATGTCTGTATGTCTGTATGTCTGTATGTCTGTATGTCTGTATGTCTGTATGTCTGTATGTCTGTATGTCTGTATGTCTGTATGTCTGTATGTCTGTATGTCTGTATGTCTGTATGTCTGTATGTCTGTATGTCTGTATGTCTGTATGTCTGTATGTCTGTATGTCTGTATGTCTGTATGTCTGTATGTCTGTATGTCTGTATGTCTGTATGTCTGTATGTCTGTATGTCTGTATGTCTGTATGTCTGTATGTCTGTATGTCTGTATGTCTGTATGTCTGTATGTCTGTATGTCTGTATGTCTGTATGTCTGTATGTCTGTATGTCTGTATGTCTGTATGTCTGTATGTCTGTATGTCTGTATGTCTGTATGTCTGTATGTCTGTATGTCTGTATGTCTGTATGTCTGTATGTCTGTATGTCTGTATGTCTGTATGTCTGTATGTCTGTATGTCTGTATGTCTGTATGTCTGTATGTCTGTATGTCTGTATGTCTGTATGTCTGTATGTCTGTATGTCTGTATGTCTGTATGTCTGTATGTCTGTATGTCTGTATGTCTGTATGTCTGTATGTCTGTATGTCTGTATGTCTGTATGTCTGTATGTCTGTATGTCTGTATGTCTGTATGTCTGTATGTCTGTATGTCTGTATGTCTGTATGTCTGTATGTCTGTATGTCTGTATGTCTGTATGTCTGTATGTCTGTATGTCTGTATGTCTGTATGTCTGTATGTCTGTATGTCTGTATGTCTGTATGTCTGTATGTCTGTATGTCTGTATGTCTGTATGTCTGTATGTCTGTATGTCTGTATGTCTGTATGTCTGTATGTCTGTATGTCTGTATGTCTGTATGTCTGTATGTCTGTATGTCTGTATGTCTGTATGTCTGTATGTCTGTATGTCTGTATGTCTGTATGTCTGTATGTCTGTATGTCTGTATGTCTGTATGTCTGTATGTCTGTATGTCTGTATGTCTGTATGTCTGTATGTCTGTATGTCTGTATGTCTGTATGTCTGTATGTCTGTATGTCTGTATGTCTGTATGTCTGTATGTCTGTATGTCTGTATGTCTGTATGTCTGTATGTCTGTATGTCTGTATGTCTGTATGTCTGTATGTCTGTATGTCTGTATGTCTGTATGTCTGTATGTCTGTATGTCTGTATGTCTGTATGTCTGTATGTCTGTATGTCTGTATGTCTGTATGTCTGTATGTCTGTATGTCTGTATGTCTGTATGTCTGTATGTCTGTATGTCTGTATGTCTGTATGTCTGTATGTCTGTATGTCTGTATGTCTGTATGTCTGTATGTCTGTATGTCTGTATGTCTGTATGTCTGTATGTCTGTATGTCTGTATGTCTGTATGTCTGTATGTCTGTATGTCTGTATGTCTGTATGTCTGTATGTCTGTATGTCTGTATGTCTGTATGTCTGTATGTCTGTATGTCTGTATGTCTGTATGTCTGTATGTCTGTATGTCTGTATGTCTGTATGTCTGTATGTCTGTATGTCTGTATGTCTGTATGTCTGTATGTCTGTATGTCTGTATGTCTGTATGTCTGTATGTCTGTATGTCTGTATGTCTGTATGTCTGTATGTCTGTATGTCTGTATGTCTGTATGTCTGTATGTCTGTATGTCTGTATGTCTGTATGTCTGTATGTCTGTATGTCTGTATGTCTGTAT
The DNA here is from genome assembly GCA_963576565.1 of Aspidapion aeneum. Taxonomy (NCBI): domain Eukaryota; kingdom Metazoa; phylum Arthropoda; class Insecta; order Coleoptera; family Brentidae; genus Aspidapion; species Aspidapion aeneum. Next base: position 64,627,937 of record OY755043.1, read on the forward strand.
GTCTGTATGTCTGTATGTCTGTATGTCTGTATGTCTGTATGTCTGTATGTCTGTATGTCTGTATGTCTGTATGTCTGTATGTCTGTATGTCTGTATGTCTGTATGTCTGTATGTCTGTATGTCTGTATGTCTGTATGTCTGTATGTCTGTATGTCTGTATGTCTGTATGTCTGTATGTCTGTATGTCTGTATGTCTGTATGTCTGTATGTCTGTATGTCTGTATGTCTGTATGTCTGTATGTCTGTATGTCTGTATGTCTGTATGTCTGTATGTCTGTATGTCTGTATGTCTGTATGTCTGTATGTCTGTATGTCTGTATGTCTGTATGTCTGTATGTCTGTATGTCTGTATGTCTGTATGTCTGTATGTCTGTATGTCTGTATGTCTGTATGTCTGTATGTCTGTATGTCTGTATGTCTGTATGTCTGTATGTCTGTATGTCTGTATGTCTGTATGTCTGTATGTCTGTATGTCTGTATGTCTGTATGTCTGTATGTCTGTATGTCTGTATGTCTGTATGTCTGTATGTCTGTATGTCTGTATGTCTGTATGTCTGTATGTCTGTATGTCTGTATGTCTGTATGTCTGTATGTCTGTATGTCTGTATGTCTGTATGTCTGTATGTCTGTATGTCTGTATGTCTGTATGTCTGTATGTCTGTATGTCTGTATGTCTGTATGTCTGTATGTCTGTATGTCTGTATGTCTGTATGTCTGTATGTCTGTATGTCTGTATGTCTGTATGTCTGTATGTCTGTATGTCTGTATGTCTGTATGTCTGTATGTCTGTATGTCTGTATGTCTGTATGTCTGTATGTCTGTATGTCTGTATGTCTGTATGTCTGTATGTCTGTATGTCTGTATGTCTGTATGTCTGTATGTCTGTATGTCTGTATGTCTGTATGTCTGTATGTCTGTATGTCTGTATGTCTGTATGTCTGTATGTCTGTATGTCTGTATGTCTGTATGTCTGTATGTCTGTATGTCTGTATGTCTGTATGTCTGTATGTCTGTATGTCTGTATGTCTGTATGTCTGTATGTCTGTATGTCTGTATGTCTGTATGTCTGTATGTCTGTATGTCTGTATGTCTGTATGTCTGTATGTCTGTATGTCTGTATGTCTGTATGTCTGTATGTCTGTATGTCTGTATGTCTGTATGTCTGTATGTCTGTATGTCTGTATGTCTGTATGTCTGTATGTCTGTATGTCTGTATGTCTGTATGTCTGTATGTCTGTATGTCTGTATGTCTGTATGTCTGTATGTCTGTATGTCTGTATGTCTGTATGTCTGTATGTCTGTATGTCTGTATGTCTGTATGTCTGTATGTCTGTATGTCTGTATGTCTGTATGTCTGTATGTCTGTATGTCTGTATGTCTGTATGTCTGTATGTCTGTATGTCTGTATGTCTGTATGTCTGTATGTCTGTATGTCTGTATGTCTGTATGTCTGTATGTCTGTATGTCTGTATGTCTGTATGTCTGTATGTCTGTATGTCTGTATGTCTGTATGTCTGTATGTCTGTATGTCTGTATGTCTGTATGTCTGTATGTCTGTATGTCTGTATGTCTGTATGTCTGTATGTCTGTATGTCTGTATGTCTGTATGTCTGTATGTCTGTATGTCTGTATGTCTGTATGTCTGTATGTCTGTATGTCTGTATGTCTGTATGTCTGTATGTCTGTATGTCTGTATGTCTGTATGTCTGTATGTCTGTATGTCTGTATGTCTGTATGTCTGTATGTCTGTATGTCTGTATGTCTGTATGTCTGTATGTCTGTATGTCTGTATGTCTGTATGTCTGTATGTCTGTATGTCTGTATGTCTGTATGTCTGTATGTCTGTATGTCTGTATGTCTGTATGTCTGTATGTCTGTATGTCTGTATGTCTGTATGTCTGTATGTCTGTATGTCTGTATGTCTGTATGTCTGTATGTCTGTATGTCTGTATGTCTGTATGTCTGTATGTCTGTATGTCTGTATGTCTGTATGTCTGTATGTCTGTATGTCTGTATGTCTGTATGTCTGTATGTCTGTATGTCTGTATGTCTGTATGTCTGTATGTCTGTATGTCTGTATGTCTGTATGTCTGTATGTCTGTATGTCTGTATGTCTGTATGTCTGTATGTCTGTATGTCTGTATGTCTGTATGTCTGTATGTCTGTATGTCTGTATGTCTGTATGTCTGTATGTCTGTATGTCTGTATGTCTGTATGTCTGTATGTCTGTATGTCTGTATGTCTGTATGTCTGTATGTCTGTATGTCTGTATGTCTGTATGTCTGTATGTCTGTATGTCTGTATGTCTGTATGTCTGTATGTCTGTATGTCTGTATGTCTGTATGTCTGTATGTCTGTATGTCTGTATGTCTGTATGTCTGTATGTCTGTATGTCTGTATGTCTGTATGTCTGTATGTCTGTATGTCTGTATGTCTGTATGTCTGTATGTCTGTATGTCTGTATGTCTGTATGTCTGTATGTCTGTATGTCTGTATGTCTGTATGTCTGTATGTCTGTATGTCTGTATGTCTGTATGTCTGTATGTCTGTATGTCTGTATGTCTGTATGTCTGTATGTCTGTATGTCTGTATGTCTGTATGTCTGTATGTCTGTATGTCTGTATGTCTGTATGTCTGTATGTCTGTATGTCTGTATGTCTGTATGTCTGTATGTCTGTATGTCTGTATGTCTGTATGTCTGTATGTCTGTATGTCTGTATGTCTGTATGTCTGTATGTCTGTATGTCTGTATGTCTGTATGTCTGTATGTCTGTATGTCTGTATGTCTGTATGTCTGTATGTCTGTATGTCTGTATGTCTGTATGTCTGTATGTCTGTATGTCTGTATGTCTGTATGTCTGTATGTCTGTATGTCTGTATGTCTGTATGTCTGTATGTCTGTATGTCTGTATGTCTGTATGTCTGTATGTCTGTATGTCTGTATGTCTGTATGTCTGTATGTCTGTATGTCTGTATGTCTGTATGTCTGTATGTCTGTATGTCTGTATGTCTGTATGTCTGTATGTCTGTATGTCTGTATGTCTGTATGTCTGTATGTCTGTATGTCTGTATGTCTGTATGTCTGTATGTCTGTATGTCTGTATGTCTGTATGTCTGTATGTCTGTATGTCTGTATGTCTGTATGTCTGTATGTCTGTATGTCTGTATGTCTGTATGTCTGTATGTCTGTATGTCTGTATGTCTGTATGTCTGTATGTCTGTATGTCTGTATGTCTGTATGTCTGTATGTCTGTATGTCTGTATGTCTGTATGTCTGTATGTCTGTATGTCTGTATGTCTGTATGTCTGTATGTCTGTATGTATGTATGTATGTCTGTATGTCTGTATGTCTGTATGTCTGTATGTCTGTATGTCTGTATGTCTGTATGTCTGTATGTCTGTATGTCTGTATGTCTGTATGTCTGTATGTCTGTATGTCTGTATGTCTGTATGTCTGTATGTCTGTATGTCTGTATGTCTGTATGTCTGTATGTCTGTATGTCTGTATGTCTGTATGTCTGTATGTCTGTATGTCTGTATGTCTGTATGTCTGTATGTCTGTATGTCTGTATGTCTGTATGTCTGTATGTCTGTATGTCTGTATGTCTGTATGTCTGTATGTATGTATGTCTGTATGTCTGTATGTCTGTATGTCTGTATGTCGGTATGTCTGTATGTCTGTATGTCTGTATGTCTGTATGTCTGTATGTCTGTATGTCTGTATGTCTGTATGTCTGTATGTCTGTATGTCTGTATGTCTGTATGTCTGTATGTCTGTATGTCTGTATGTCTGTATGTCTGTATGTCTGTATGTCTGTATGTCTGTATGTCTGTATGTCTGTATGTCTGTATGTCTGTATGTCTGTATGTCTGTATGTCTGTATGTCTGTATGTCTGTATGTCTGTATGTCTGTATGTCTGTATGTCTGTATGTCTGTATGTCTGTATGTCTGTATGTCTGTATGTCTGTATGTCTGTATGTCTGTATGTCTGTATGTCTGTATGTCTGTATGTCTGTATGTCTGTATGTCTGTATGTCTGTATGTCTGTATGTCTGTATGTCTGTATGTCTGTATGTCTGTATGTCTGTATGTCTGTATGTCTGTATGTCTGTATGTCTGTATGTCTGTATGTCTGTATGTCTGTATGTCTGTATGTCTGTATGTCTGTATGTCTGTATGTCTGTATGTCTGTATGTCTGTATGTCTGTATGTCTGTATGTCTGTATGTCTGTATGTCTGTATGTCTGTATGTCTGTATGTCTGTATGTCTGTATGTCTGTATGTCTGTATGTCTGTATGTCTGTATGTCTGTATGTCTGTATGTCTGTATGTCTGTATGTCTGTATGTCTGTATGTCTGTATGTCTGTATGTCTGTATGTCTGTATGTCTGTATGTCTGTATGTCTGTATGTCTGTATGTCTGTATGTCTGTATGTCTGTATGTCTGTATGTCTGTATGTCTGTCTGTCTGTCTGTCTGTATGCATACATGTGAGCTAAAAATTAAAAAATATCAAAGTGCGAAAAATTATTTTTTTAAATTTTACGCAATTTCAAAAATCATATCGAAAAAAGTTTATTAAAGATTAACTTTATGTAAATCATCATTTCATATTCTACAGAAGCGCACCTTTTGAGGATATGCCCACATACAAGGATCCTGGAATTTCTGTTCGATTTATATTTACCTGTAGTTTATGTGATTTCCGCGAGGGAAGTGTTGGAAATCTTGTTTTCATTTCTTTTTAGTGACGTCGCGGCCTACAAATACTTTGGTCGGACCCGAAAAGAGCCGCGGCTGCTTGTGTCGGTAGGGTTGAAATTATACCAGGAATATTTTATATGAATTTGGATAACTTTTGAAGGGCAGAATCAAGCAAAATTTCACGAAATCGTTAGAACCCCGTATTAGGAGGTATTTCAAATGACCTTGCAAACACGACGATCTTTTGCGCGCGAATGTTTGTTGCATTCGGAGGAAAAAGATCGGAATGTTCGTAGTGTTTTGCGCGTTTGGAGTGATTTGTTGCAAGTCAGTACGAACCTTTAGGCGAGCGCGTGTGAATTGTTCGTATTCCTTCAACATCTCTCAATACAGAGATCGTAACGCCCGAGTAAAACCACATCTGTTATGTGCAGTTTTTAGCGTTAATACGTGCATAGGTAAGCTTGTCCGATCATAAGTGGTAATTACCGTTGTCAGTATAGTGAGGCAAATAAAATATATATATATATTTTCCATTTTATACATATTTTATGTATAAAATTTTTGTACAAATAAAATTGCTTCCAATATTGCTCTAAAGCACTACATTCCCATTACCTTTAGATAGGGAAAGTGAGTAAAGTGATACCTTGTATAAAAGAGATTTTTTTCATTCTTTTAGAGCATTGATATTATTTAAAAAATTAATAGATTAGTTTTTGAGATATTCGCAGTTTAAGAAAAAAATTAAGACTGACTGATTTTCTTACAAGTAAACTATAACAAATAGATTTAGCTAATTTTTTTTAAATGTTTTTTTTATTTTATTTATGTAGGTAAACTTTGTGTATGTGTATTTATGTTTCAAATTTAGTGGGTACTTTGTTTTAATTTAAAAGTTTCGATATCGCGCTGCGAGCCTCAAACAATGCGGTCTTTGTGAATCGTACTAGCGTCCACATTAGCGAATAAAACGCGCTCGTTGATCGAGGCTCGAGGTTCGTTAATGAGTACCAGGCTTTAGAATACTACTTTAAATGTTACCTTGAAATATAATCCATAACTCACTAGTTTATTATATGATAGTTAACTTGTCGAAAAGGACATTAATAATGACAATTATAACTGTCATGAGTTGGCTAAAAAAAATGTATTTGCTTTATTTAAATTTAAGTTACGTTATCTTTGGAGATATTTGAAAAGAAAGAAATAAAATAGATATTTTTTCAATGTTTAAAAAGCATTTTTTTTCACTGTACTAAAAATATTTAAAAAAAAAACATTAGTTTTTTGATGTTGGAGAAACATAAAACCATTTTTCGAATGTCAGAAAATGAGATTAAGCTTATTGTTTACTATAAATATTACTTTAGAACTATCATCGAAACTAAAATTATATTTTCCAACTATACATTATTTTAAATTGTTTTTGTGTTTAGTGGGAAGAAATAATTGGTGTCTTCTGTTTTTCTAAACTTGTCTCTATCATTCTATACAGAAAAAATAAGACGTTTTTTGTCTGATTTTCATGAGTGCTTGTAGTCCTCACTTTCCTTGGTGCATTTGTATAAGTAAGAATCAGCATACATATTACACTATACAAGAAAATATTCATTATTACTGCCGCTTTAGGCGGCCGATTTTGGGGGCGGCCAAAGTGCATCTTTTACTTTTGAATTAGGGTAATTTTCGGTAGCCGCCACACTTACTTTAGATTTAAAGTGTACAGTACGATCCCGATTTCCGAAATCCGGTTTATCCGAAACAAACTTTAAAAACAAAAATCTCGATTAACCGAAAAAATTCGCATTATACGAAACGTGTCTGGGATTCACCTATACTGCTAGGTGGTTCCCCTCGGGGTTTCACGGCAATACGACGGTCTAAAATACGAATTGTTTTAGTTAGCCGACAGAGTGTTACAAATCTTTTTAAGTCGAGCTAATGATATACGCATCCTAAACTCCTATTTTCCAACAAAAAAATCGGATGAACCGAAATTTCGATTATCCGAAATCCCTTTGGTCCACATTATTTCGGATAATCGGGACTGTACTGTAATATGTTTTATAAAGCCATTAAGCTACTTTATTTTGAGACGTAATATCTCGAAAACAAATGAAAGGAATTGTATGGTATATTTCGTGTTATTTAAAAAATTTGTAGCAGAAAATAAAAAAAAAAAGAAAAAAAGAAAAATTAAAGAAAATCAATGACATGAAAAATACTTGGTTAATTTTCCACATGAAGAAAAACGTTTTGTGCCCAACGAATGTTTAGGCAATATTCTTTTATCGGTTGTTTGTCTAAACAATTTAAAGCAAAGGGTGATTTCATAAACAAATTACAGTTTATGTAATATTTTAAAAACTAAAAGTGACATGAATGAAATTAATTTCGACAATTGGATATTTTATAAAGAAAAACATTTGAAATAATTTTGTATTAGGTATTTAAACTTTAAATATTTTACCACGGCCCTTTTGCTGTCGAATCCGGCCCTGTATCCAAGGGTGGCTGCTAATTATTTTTATGCTACACAAAACCTTTTAATCCCTTTTTGAGTGAATGAATACAAGAGAAGAAAAACGAAATTTATTTTCACTAAACGGGAAGGGAAGATTTGCTGCAAGATATACTTTAAAGTTTCAGCATCAAAAACACTCACAGAGAAGAATTTAAGGAAAATAATTTGCAGGACATGAGAAATAAGATAATAAAATATTTTATTTATTGCAAATTGCCTTAAATATAGAGCTACTATTTTGTCTGTAATTTAGCGCTTCAAATTTCATCATGTGGGAATATACTTGTAATATGCTCGATATATTTTTACTCCCTACATATTTTATTGCAATTTATAATCGATAGTATGACTGGGCGCAAAGAGAATGGGTCACTAGCTTTTAGCATTTTGAAACCATTTTGAACTAAATAGTAACCTAGATGAAAATATAGTAATTATTTATTAGATACTTCCGAACAAATTAAAGGTTGTTGAGGAATTACCATTTTAGCTCACACGTATACTATAACTTTAGTAGTGTGAGCTATGATTATCTTGTCAAAAATTAGAAAAACAAATTTTTTATGTATCTTTGCGCTTGAAATGATTTTGAAACTTTTTTATTCGCTCCGTCTTGTTTGTATGTCTGTCTGTAATGACAAACCAACTCGAAAACTACTTGCGCGATTTAATTGAAATTTGGTACCTAGTTTGGATATTGGGTAAAGCTTTTTCTATCAAAAAATATCAATATAATATTATGTTATTGTTTTGTTCACCTAAATACATGTTTCTCATAACATAAAACATTAACAACAGCGTGTAATATGGCATTAATAAGAGTTTATACCAACAAAACAGTTTTTATTTGGCCATATAATTTTTAAATTTCACGCTCTGTATCTCGGAAAAAAAAGTTTTCACCCCCATCTAATATAAATATTTTTTCCTATTTTGAACTCCTCTATTACTCATTAAAATATTGTGATTCATACCATTTACACCCTCTATAACTTTAAAATGGGTCTATAAAAAGACTTAGATACCATTTCTTTAAATTAAAGTTGAAAAGTACCCAAAGGTCCCAAATCGATAGTATGGACTTCTCGCCAGCCATTATTTTAAATTTCCCTGAACCATATGCGTCGCTTGGTCTATAACACTCCTCGAAATAAATTAAATCAGGTCACCAAAATCTGTTATCTAAGACAAGATGCAGGGTGTAACGGCCGTCGGGAAGTCTCGGTTATATTTTGTAGTGGTGTACGGAGGGGAGGGGCTTGGAGGCTAAAGCCCAATTATATTTTGGAATATTTAAATTTTTTTTGGCAGAACGAAATACAAAATGAAATATTCTTTAACAGTTTTTAAAAAATTATTAGTGGCTTTGTTTTCTGTACCTACCAATTTTATGATGCCGCAAATGTACTCTGGTATATTAAATCCTCAGGCGAAAATTTTTTCATCCAAATGATAAAATATTATTTTAAAATGAAGACGATATTATCTTCGTAATGTATTATGTCGTCGAGAAATTTGTATTCTTATGACGTTGACGGTTTCGATTTTCATACGACTGAAAATTTTGAACGGTGGTTTTGGAGCAGTCGACTGAACCACGTGGCTTTTAGCCTAAAAAAATTGATGGGAGTATGAAAAGACCTTTTTTTATTATTATATAAGGTCTGATATTAAGTTTTTGTCCGAGTTTAAAGATATAATCTTTTATTGCTTTTATGTCAGGTGAAAGTACTTACCCCACTAAAATGGTGTAGGAGCATTTTATTAAATAATTTTCTATATAACGCGTAACTAGTTATTCTAGGATTAAAATGTTTCACCATCTAAAATACAATAGGTAAGTTACAAACTCGTTTAAGAAAAGTTTAAGAACAGGAAGGACCAAAATTACAAAATCATTAAAAACGACTTTTATTTAACCCAAAATACTAACACAAATTATTCCTAAAATGGAATAAATAAAATGCAAACTAAAATAAATTACCTTTAAAAAACCAAAAATTTTTTTTTACAAAAAAAAACAAAAGAAAACATATTTAGAAATGGCGTAAGTGCCTCATATAGCCATTGCACGCTCATACCCCTTCCACGCATTTTAAAGGGTAAGAGGGTCCACGACCAATTTAAAAGCAAGGCAAAACAAATGTTATTTAGCATATCGTCGCCCGGAAACTAAAACCTCGTATCTCAGTATGAGTTTCATTAAAAATATGAATTCATATTTCATCGATTTCAAAATTTAGTAAGTCAGATGTTAAAACTTCATATTTCTCATTTCCCGAAAATTGTGCTTTTTCTCGGCTTTTTGAGATACGAGGTTTCAAGATCTGGGCGACGATATTAGATTTTTGTTACGTATAACCATAAAACTAATAGTACCCATTTGTAATAAATCTTAATAACATACAGTTTTTTTTTCTTTAAAATGCATACTTACTCGCTCTACAACTTTCAATGACACTTTCAAAGATTATAAATTATAATATATATTATTGACACTTTAAGGTAAAAATTTTGACAGCTGACTGATGGTTTAACGGACACTTGCCATATGACAGTGGCCTAAGAAGTACTATATATATTAGTCATGTTTTTACAGTGTTGCCACCTCTTAATCTTGTTATTGTTTATTATTTTTACTCTTCGCACTTAATCCATAGACACTTATCTTACTTTAGAAAATACAATCTTACTTTATTAAATACAATTATATTTTATAGTATTATTTTTGTATATCTGACTAAGTTTTTACCAGAGCTGATACATAGTTCATTAACGAATACGTAGTTCGAATGCTTAGACGCGAGTGTCATAAAATCAAAATTGATATTGAAATTGTGGCCTTCCAAATTACCTTCATCAAGTTTTTAAGGTGACAGTTGGATTTCACAATTTAAGGAAATTAGGAAAATTAGAATTGGAGGGTTCGACGACGGCAGGCAAAAAATAAGGATACAAGAAAATTTATGTCGAGCAAAAACGATAATGAAGATAATTAGTCGTTGATAGTAAGACGCATTAATATTTAATTGCCCGTTTATCCATAATGAACCTTTTCCATAATCTTCTTCCCACTTACTTTTTATAATTATCATAAGTTTATAAAGTATAAATTTTTGTATGTGAAGGTATCGACATTCACCATCACCAGTAATATTAAGCTCCATCTCACGGCGCACAGTGGAACGACCGTATGGGAACAGAGGGACATGAGGTTTTTTACTTGAAACTTTTAATCTGGAAAAGCTAGAAATGAGCTTTATACACAGTTATATTGTACAAAGAGCAACGTCTTAAATAAAAAACAAATAGTTACTTTACATGATTTAAACCATATACAGGTCGACCCAAAAATATAGTGCGTTTTACAAAAACCTTTTTTTTTCATATAACGGCTTAAATGTCATCTAAATTTTTCATCTTAAATTTTTTGGAAAGAAGGAGCTTTCAAAACCTTGACAGGGTGTTCAACAAAAATGAGTCTTTGACAATTGCTCTTTACGCAAATGTTTTTGTAAAATTTTCATAAATTTAGTCATTTTTGAAAAAGCCACTAGGTATTTCAACATTAAAAAATTGTCACTTCCGACATTTCAAAATCAATTAAGATGGCTGACAAATTTAGGTATTAGGCTATTAAAAAAATATATTTTTGTATTTAGGCATAATTTAATCAAGGCTTCAAAATATTACTATAATAGGATAAATCGTAAATATGTACCACTATAAAATAATAATACTAAATATATAAATATTTTTGCCATAACTAATCGCAGCTAACCGAAAGTTGAGCCTAATTATACAGGGTGTCCCAATTGCCATGGGCCACTATGGCTATCTTGGTAACTATAAGAACTACAAAGTTGGTCAAATTAAAAAATACCAAAATGAAGAACGTTAAAAATACAAAAAAAATGTTCCTTACGAATTTTTTGTAAAAATTATACTTTTTGAGATAAATGATAAAATAATTTTGAGCAATTTTTCGAAAAACCCCCTTATATCGGTACAAAATATATTTTTTCTTAATGTGAAACCAGATTTTTAATTTTTTCAAAAACTCATTTGACCAACCTTTTAGTTCTTATATTTACCGAGATAGCCATAGTGGCCCATGGCATGGCAATTGGGACACCCTATATAATACAGTCCCTGCGTTAAAGTTTGCACCATATGGCAACTATGTCTATTTTAAGATAATTTTGTGAAAAAAATTTGGTGAAATTTCTAAAATAAAAAAAAATCTCTTTGAACTAAAAAAAATATATACCTAGTTAAAAATGTAAAAAAGTTACAAAAACATTTTAAAATGATTTTTTCTTCCATATAGTACAAACATTTACCGTATGCTCTGTATATACATATTTAATAAATACCTTTAGGATGAGTTTTTAAAAACTCAAAGGGATGGTCTAACCATTTCTTATTTTCCTCCACAAACCATGACTCGACTCTACAGGATTTGTTCCACTTCCAATATAATTTTGCGCAAAATTATTTGATCTTTTTTTCTATCTCCAAATGTAAATGTTCAATATTAGCAAGCTCTTCTACTTTTTTAATGGCTCTAGTGCCATTTTTGAATCCTATATTGGCATCCTTTAATATCATAAATAAGTCCCGATTTGTTTTAATCAAATTTAATTGGATCCAGTTTTCTAAATAAAAATTGCCGTTGTTATGATAACAATAAAATAAGGTATTCAATATTTTAAATAATTTAGAAATTAAAAAGCACTAGTAAAACTTTTTGACAACTCAAATGCGCTTTTTATAATGAACTGCCAAAAAAGGACGCTTTGCCCATACGCTCAACTTTTGTTAATTCCATAGCCATCTTGGTAGCAGATAAATGTTATATTTTCGTGATCGTAATACGTCAGCAATTATATTGAGATTACTGGTAAAGCGAATCCTGTCGAATATCAAATTTTGTAAGTACAAAAACTTAGATGTTGATATATTTTTACCTAATTTGTTCATTTTATTATTATTTTTCTGATAAAAAAGACGACTTATTTATGTAAAAACTTAAAAAAAAAACATTAATCAGTATTAGGTAATCATATAACAAAAATATTTACTAAAGTCAACATTTTATACTAGATGTTTTTTTTATATTTACTTTTCATTCGCATTTTATTTAAATAGTAGTAAAATTCGTAATTAGACACACTTGTAGCCAAGATTTAACGCATAAAGATATCTATCACCCAAAATTGCAATTAAATGATAATAAATGGACTTCTTTCTAAATAATTGTGGGAATTTAATGTTAAAAATATAAAGAAAACTTTTTGGTCTATGTCTCTCATATTATACTAAGCCGTTCCTCTGTACGGCGGGATGATTGCCAAGCTAGGAGTTGGAACCAACGGTCCACAAATCGGCTCTGCCAAGTCTCGCGCCAGGCATAAAAAGCCAAAGTCAGATTCACCATTAGAACCGCTCCGTGCTAAACTATAAAATTGCCCTTTTAAATAATAAAACGTACGGTAAACAACGACGGTATTACATTGAATGTACAAAACATTGATTCAAAAATCATTTCATATTATTAAAGTTCGTGTATTTAAATGAACGATATCCAGTCATAGGAGAAAAATGAATGTTTACAGCAACTTATTTTATGTACCTTTTTTGTTCTATGAACTCTGTAATTAAGAAAATACACTTAAAATACTTTATTTTATAAACGACATTTAACAGAAATAATATAATATAGTTCATGTAAATTTTTAAGCCCCAATAGACCCACTGGTGGTCAAGGGCGTCGATAGCTTTTTTTCTTGGGGGGGGGGGGGGGTACTCTGCCCTACTTTTGCAAATCCTAGTAACTAGGTTTTTGGTAACTTTTCACGAGAGCGTTTTTTTTTAAATATTTTGCCATTTAGCTAATGGAAAATAATAAAAATGCGAAGGCTATTATCGCAAAACCATAAGAGATAAAAATACAAAAAATATATATTACATGTAGTTTTTCGTGCTTGTTTTAAAAGTGCAGTAAGTTTTTAAAACCAAGTAACTCGAGTTGCTAGATTTTTGCAAAACTAGAGCAGTACTATACTTACCCATTGCAAAAAAAATTTAAAAATTATTTAAGCCGATTTTGTGCAAGTACCCACATAGCACAATCACGTGTTTACCACGTAAAAAATGCGTGAGAAAAAAAAACGTTGATTTTAAAAGCTGCTAGAAAAAAACGTTTATTTCATATATGAAAACACGCTTAATAGGTCATTTATTAATGTTATAAAAAATAACGTTGCTAAAAACTGCGTTTTAATAACGCCTTTATCAAATTAAAACAGCAATGTTTTTACGTTAGTTTCAAGTGATTTTTATCAACGTTAAAATCACATTAGATTCACGCCTTTTCTACACGAATTTTAAAACGCGACTTGCATGGCTTTTCTACCGAATATTTTTGAGATTTTACTAGCAGCATAGCCACCTATAGTCGAGATTTTTCACCTCTAAACTCCAAAAAACTGTTAAGGGACTGATCCCTTATCCACGATCCCGACGCATCTGTTATTAACCTGATAAAGACACATTAATATTGTGTGAAAGTGTTTACTATTCATAAATCTTGTTTAGCTTTTAAAAAAACTTAATGTATATAGATAAATACATAGATATTTTGTCTTGCCTTGAGCGCCATCTTTAAAATTGTCTTGAAGTGTTGTAGTCTTAAACTAGTGAACTTTTATAACTTCCTTTCGCGTCTCTTTTAAGTTAAAAAAATGTTATTAAAAAAACGTTACCAAAAAAGACGCAGAAAGTCAGTAGGTTTGAGAAGTCTTAATCTAGTGGCGTTTTAGAACATGTTGTGGAGGACTTTTCAAGTGTGAATTTGGTACATGAAAATAACGAGGTTAAAAAACACGTTATATACACAGCACCAGAAACTTCAGCAAAAAGTACTATTTTATAGCTTGATTTCCCCTTGTTTTTAAGTTATCTTTAAGCATGTAGATTTAACAAAATAAATATTACATGGTATGAGGTTGTTTTCAAGTAAAAAAAAACTTTGTTATTTTTGGTCACGTGAATTTAACGTTGATGTGATTTTTGTGCTATTTGGGTACTTTATTTAGGAGTTAATCAAAGATTAGCGAGGCGGAATATAAAACCTCAATTAAAAAACGAAGATCTGTTTTTCCTTTTATTAAAAAATATATTACTAAAGTTAAACAACAGGCAAAGACTTGAAATTTACATGGTTCTCTTAAGACCCATAAACTAATTTTGTTTATATACAAAAACCTTATATTTACTTTTTTTTATAACGAAAAAGACCGTTACGCCTTAAATCATTGATTTATACTAAAAGTTCTTGAATTCTTGGGGGGGGGGGACTGACCCCCCAGTACCCCCCCTTATCGACGCGCTTGCTGGTGGTCGCAGTGGAGGGGCTACAGAGCCCACTCACATATGAATCATCATCATCAATCATGTAAATTTTAAAATAAATTAAATTAAAACTGTCTCTCCACTAACTCTACTTCGAACCAAGCGTATTTTCTTTGAACTTACCGCTACTTGACCGGTATTGCCAGGCGGCTTCAAGTTCGCCAGGCCAACCCTATCATATGGCCTGTCGACCGTCTGTTCACACTCCTAAAGTGGCAATCATTTCGCCGTGGGATGGTGGCTTTGGTTTGGTAAAGGTCGGCATTCACGGGTGAATGTGTAAAGCTTTATAAGATATTGTATTGAGATATTTCCAAGAATCCCAAAATTTTTATTTCAGGTGACTAAAATATTTTAGATAATAATATACAAAACTTATAATAGCAAAATATCTTTAAGTTCTTTTATATACCCAAAACCATTTGTTATGGATATGAGTGTCGATCGTCCGGGATCTTTAGTAAACAACAAGAAAAATAATTATTGTGCCAAAAATTTTCAAATATAATAAAACCTTGTTAATATGAAGTTATTAAATTTTTGACACCAGAGGTTTCAGAACATGTTTATTGGGTAACTACTCATATTTATTAATTATTTTTCGACTCGGTATTTTTCCGCAGACACTCCAGGGCATACATACGTCCTGGTGAAGACCTGTACAAATATACATAAGTATCAGCATACATTTCTTTGGATGCAGGGATTTTTTAAAAAGAAACTGGATTGCCAGCCTTAACGCCACTGATTCTCCGCGGCCGATCCGTAGTAAACATAAAATTTAATTTTTATAAAACACTTTTTGTTTAATAATAATAATTTTTTCTCGTTTGTTACATAATTATATAGTATTTAGTAACAAACATTCTTTTCTACGTTTTATGCTACATAGTGTATTAGTTTTATTGTAGACCATTTTAAAGTCTTGAGAAAGTGTTTGTTTCCTAGGGCTTGAAAAAGTGCAAATTGTACACGAAAGGTCGCCATAAACCAAAGTAATTTCTTTCCATCTACCCCTACAACCCACGAATCCAAATCCTTTTATTATTTTGAATTGTTTTTTGGTTGGTTTTTGCAAAATCCTAGCATTTTTTAACTAAGTATATAAGACAATTTCAAAAGGGTAAAGTCAATCACGGACACCGGTATGGAAAAAGGAATTTCCATCCTCAGCGTGGCTTGCCTGACTACAGTAAATCAAAATGACTACAAGATACAAGGTAAATAAAAAACACTAAAAAAATAGGTGAAACCTATTTATTCATTCAAGGAGCAAAACGACAGCGAGCCAAGGAAACCAAGTCCATGGGGGGACGAACATCTGAATATAAATTTTTAGAACACCAGCGGCTATAGTTTATATGGTATGAGGCAAAGATGTTGAACTTCCCCACAGACGTGGAGATTTTTCCAATGGAAATCTACCAAGCAGGAGTGAAATAAATATTTCCATTTTTGTGAGTAAGACCAGAGAACCTTAGAGCCTGATAATGTTTGATAGAATAGCACTCCATGAACAACCCAATAAATTTCCCGCCCTTAACAGGGCTATACTACAGACCCTGATGTATGACGTAATTTTACTAAAGAGAGACGTGACAAACGTTTTTGGTTATGTTATTTTCTTGCCAAATTCATTGGCGTTTCACTATAGTTATTTAAACAACAAGGTTTGAAAACGACTCTTTGCACACGATCGAGACAGTTTGGTAGACCGAGCTGAAGGCGAGGTCTACAAGTCGAGGGAGTGTGCAAAGAGATTTTCAAACGAGTTTTTTACAATATTTTTTATACGACTGCTAATAAAGAAAGAAAAATCAAATTTTAATTTAACTTGTTTTTATTTCCGACATTTTTACAACAAAACTTTAAAAATTCAACAATTTTTTGACGTATCTAATCAACAAAACATACGAGCAGTGACGGTTGCTACGGAACTAAGCCAACTTATATTGATGGGTGACAACAACAAAAATCACAATGACGGGAGACCCGTATGCAGAAATGACATAGGCGTGCGCAAAAATGACATAAGCGTGTACAAAACGTTTTGCACACAGCGTGCGCAAAATGCAATTTTCAGATCGTGTTCTCCGTGCGTAAAACCCCCTTTTACAAGACAGTCGTGTAAAAAAATAATTAAATGGTCAGCGGTGAGTGACATAAATCAGTCACCCTCTGTATAAGTTTTGTTATAAAACATTTATTTTTATTTTCCAACGCTTATGAATTAACAAGGACAGAAGGTGTGTCTCTCTCTAAACATCGCTAGAGTATAATGGAGGACCGATATTTTCATCCTCTGGTTTTAACTTAAATAAATTTGACTTTGAAGAGTTTGTCTCTATATATTTAAAATATGTTATACATACGGGTGTCTAGACTATACCAAATATGTGTAGGGGACACCGGGGTTGGTTGGTACACTTTTTACATAAAGATTTCCCTATTTTTTTTTGTTGACAAATAGAAAAAAAACCAAAGTTTTTTCATTACTGATGTTTTATGTACCTATTTCTTAAAAATGACCATGTTACTGCTTAACGTAGTCAGAAATTACTTTTTTCGTCAAAGCTGCAAGTATACCAGGCAACCACGCAGGCGCGAATCTACGGGAGGAGAAAAAGGAGAAATTTCATCCCCCCCAAATCTTAAACTACATTTAGTTTTGGCATACAGAATACACTTCCTGGTCACTATGCAAAATAGCTTTATGCAATATTTATTATGATATTCCCCCCCCCCCCCAAATTAATTGCCTAGATCTGCCCCTGAACCCCATATCCTGGGATGGTTCGTACATACATAACAAGTGATTGATTGGTATAATAGAAAACTGAGGTAATTAAATGATAATCTTATTATCTTTGGTACGAAGAGCATAATCTGTGGTAGGAAGTCAAAAGGGGTAACTCAGGCTTTGCTACCACATGAGTTACCCTCTTTTGACTTCCTACCACAGCATTAACCTATGACCTACCTGGCTAATGTAATAATATATATGTAATATAAAAGTCTAAAAGAGAGATTTAACGTATAAAAATATTTATTTCTAAGTTTTAAAAAAATAATAAAGTATAATACAAAAATCGTTTTAAATTGTATCCTGTCTAGTTGAACCCATCTGCACAGTTGCTATTATCATGTCTATAGAACAAGTGCGCACATTTTTTAGAAGTTTATTTTTTTGCATCTTGTGGCAATTACTATCTGTCAAAATATATTGAGGGCTTCTTAGAACTACGAGCCGCTAATCTTAGGGATAGCCCTAGAAATTTTCCGCGCAATTTGTACCAACAATCCCAATGGCAACTTTTGGTTAAAAAATGTCTAAACTATTTATCGGTGCAACATTAAATGTGGTTTAAAATTTGAAAATTATAGAAAAAATTGCAAATTTTCCTAATAAAAAGTATCTACCGTTAACAGAATTAAAATAAAATAAATATCCAAAATATTTTAAACATCTAAATATTTACTTTTGGGTGACAAAATATCGTCCACTCAAATAAAACAACAAAGAAATGCTCGCACATTAGCAGGCAGAGATCTTCAGATAAATATACCACAGGTTTATTTCTACCGAATAGGTTCGGGATATTGCGATCGTACCAACCAACCCCTGTGCCAAACAACCCCGGTCTCCCCTACCAGTTCTATGATAATTACTAATTTATTTATCAGTTTTAAAACTATATATTTATTTAAAAATGCCCAACAAAAAATGCTTTTCAAACACTAAGTTTCTTAAATTTTGATGTGCAGCCCCTGAAAAGTTCTTTTGTTATACGACGGTATTTTAGGAATCAGAAATATTCAACAATTAAGTTATATGGTAACATCTAAATAAAATAAACTTAAATTATTGAAACATACTAGAACACCAGGTTGGCCAAAAAAAACCGGACAATTTTTTTTATAGCTTTTGAACTATACAATCGATTTTAATGGGACAAACTGGACTTGATAGAAAATTTTTCACTAAATGTAGTTTTTTGTTCGCTATCTCAAAATCCAAGATGGCGGACGAAGTTAAAATGTACCCTTCAAAGATGCTTGTTTATTCTTGTGTTGTGAACATGTTTTTATTTTTTTAAATTAGTGGAAAAGCTGCATTCTTGCCACGCACAACAGGGTATGAACTAGCAAAATCGGTTCAGTGGTTCTAAAAAAATTCTTTTTTGTATCAACCATTGTTTTGCATATTATACGATTGATTACCTTGCCAATCATGTCTGAATTTATTTCCTCATAACTTTATTACTACTAAACCGATTTTGATTAAATAAATTTTTACAGATTCTACGATTGCATTGCCAATCCTGTCTGCATTCATTTCCTTACAAATTCGATATTAGTAAACCGATTTTAGCGAAATAAAAAAAATCGTGCTGAGAATTGATTGCTCTTTAAAGATCCTTATCGACATTTTCCGCCATCTTGGAATTTAAGATGTCGGACAGAATGTTTATTCTTATTTTGCGAAAATATTTTAGTTTTTTTTTATTTATAGAAAAACACTGCTTTTCTCTCGCATAAGGAGGTACAAATTAATAAAATCAGTGTAGTTGTTCTCACAAAATCGGATTTTGTTTTAATCATTGTTTTACAAATTATACGATTGTCTGCATTCATTTCTTTATAAATTTATTATTATTGAACCGATTTTAGTGAAATAAAAAACATTGTGTTGCAACCTTTAAAGGTTAATCAGTTTGCGCCATGATATTTTTTATTTCACTAAAATCGGCTTAGCAATAGTGAATTTCTAAAGAACTGAATGCAGATAGGATTCGCAATGCAATCAAATAATTTGTAAAACAATGGTTATAACAAAATCAGAATTTGTGAGAACCACTTAACCAATTTTCATATTTTGTACCTTGTTGAGCGGGAGAAAAGTAGTGCTTTTTTATAGATTAAAACAAACTAATACATTTTTCATAAAATAAAAATAAACACGCCATTTTGAAGAATCAAATATGATTCTGTCCGCCATCTGAAAGTTTAAGATGGCGGTAAATTTTGATCATGATCTTTAAAAAGCAATCAATTCTCACCAGGATGTTTTTTATTTTATCAAAATCGGTTTAGTAGTAATGAATTTATAGGGAAATAAATGCAGACATGATTGGCAAGGCCATCGTGTAATATGCAGAACAATAGTAGAAACAAAAATATTTTTTTTAGAACCATTGAACCGATTTTGCTGGTTCGTACCTTGTTGCGCGTGGCAAGAATGCAGCTTTGTTACTGATTTAAATAAATAATTAAAACATGTTCGCAACATAAGAATAAACGAGCATTTTTGAAGGGTACAATTTAATTTTGTCCGCCATCTTGGATTTTCAGATGGCGGACAAAAAAATATATTTAGTAAAAACTCTAATTAATTTTCTGTCAAGTGCAGTTTGTCATGTCAAGTGCAGTTTGTCACATTAAAATAGATGGTATAGTTCAAAAGTTATAATGAAAAGAAAATTGTCCGGTTTTTTCTGGCCCAGCCGGTATATATTTAAAAAAAGTATACTACTACTATGTCGGTTTAGAACGTTTTTCTACGTTGTCCGACGCCTATTCTCCACCTCCTTCGATCCTGACAGTCATCTTCCGTCAGGTTTTTTTTACTCATTGATTTTTGGATTGACTGTTGCCATTCCAGTTTAGGACGCCCTCTTTTTCTGCGCCCTATTGGTTGCCATTCTAGGAACTGCTTTGGTAATCTTTCGTCGCTCATCCGTTGTACATGGCCGTACCATATCAGTTGCCCTTTAGTGATGGCATCCGTTATGCTTCCGTCGATTCCCATTCTTTCTTTTATGATCTCATTTCTTATATGATCGGTTCTAGATATTCTCATTGATCTTCTTATTGCATCCATTTCGACACTTTCCATTTTTGCTTTGTATTTTTCTGTTACGCGACAAGTCTCTATTCCATACAACAGTGTGCTTTTCACCATTGTTTCATATATGTTAAATTTTACATTCTTTTTTATCTATCTGCTCCATAAAATACTGTTAAGACAACCAATAACCTTTTATGCTTTTACTGTTCTTTTTTCAGTTTTTTTTAAATCTGTTCCTGTCTTATCAAATGTGACACCCAAGTATACATACTCATTACATAGAGATATTTTTTGTCCATTTTTTAGTTCTAATTCACTTGATTCGTTTCCAATACATAAGTAGTAGTAGGCTTTAGCGGGTGCTGGACCACTTTTTAGGATGGAATGACCTTGAATGACCTTGACGGTCGTTGCCTTGTTTTATGTAGAGACGAATAGTTTGAGTAGTATATTTGACCTTGAAAAGTTGTGAAGGTCATTATGTTGACCTTGAATGACCTTGACGATCGTTGCGTTTTTATATGTAGAGACGAATAGTCCAAGTAGTATTTTTGACCTTGAAAAAAATAATCCAACATTATAGTAAAGATGTGTATTTTTTAACCTTCAGAATCTTTAACATTGCTTTATTTGCCCGCTTTTTAGATATATTATTTTCTGTAGACTTTACCCCCACTAAACTAACACTCAACAAGTATTTAAAGAAAAATAAATATCAGAAGAGTACTATTAAAGTTTCTTTACTTCAACGGCGAAATTCAAATTAGTAGAAAATGAATTCAAAGAAGCAAATTATTGATTTGGATGATTTCACCAGTCAAGACATCGACAATTTGTTAAAAGATATTGGGAATGAGTTTCAAGCCGCACAGCAGCCAGAGCCACAGCTAGAGCCACAGCCAGAATCACAGCCGCAGCTACAAATGGAGCTACAACGTGACGTACATAAAATCAAAAATGGAAGAGTTGGTAAAAGAAAGTACATTAAAAAACGAAGACAAGCATTTTATCAACAGCTCCAACTCCGACAGCAATTCCAATAGCAATTCCCTCAACATCGAGGGATCAGCTAGTCCAGCAAACCGTAGCCGCAAATGTCACAACAATAGAAAGCCAAACGATAGAGCAGGCTATCCAATTCGTACGGGTGAAAAGAAGCTGCGTGGAGCAGCTTAAACAAAGAGTGGATCTACTCAAAGCAGAGATTCAACGACTACAAAGAGAGACCGAAGGTGTGGAGGAAGAATTCCAAGCAAAATTAAATGACTACAATAAGCTAAAGGATCTTTTTTATGCTTTTCTTTAAATTTTTAACATTTTTTTATTGTAACATATTTGATTTTTATATAAAATTATTAGTTAGCCAATATATAACTTTATGAAACAAAAAAAAAACAATTTAAATATGTAAAATATAATAAATCTATATTAAGAAAAAAAAACATTATGGTAATTTAATAACAAACAAAAAAATTTGTATAATTTTTTAATTTTGGTTTTATAGTTGAACTTTATAGAATAAACTTTAATATAGAAAAGAATATTATGCTAATGCAAAAAACAAAGTATTAAAAATAATTTTTAAACTTTAGTTTGTTTATACAAGAGTAAAATTTCATAGTGTAGAATAAACCAATTTGTAGAAAAGATCTAATTTTAAAAAATACAAACTTTTAAAAAGAATTTTTAAACTTTGGTCTGTTTATAAGAGAGCAAGATTGCATGGAATAGCATATAAAAATGAAACTTAAAAACGTTTTTTTTTACCATTTTTAACTTTAGTTTGTGCATAAATGAACAAAATTTGCGTTGCTATAATTTAAAAATTGAATATTGATGTGATTCAAAAGATAGGATTTTTACAAATGGTTTCATTTTAAAACTGTTAGATGAAAATTTTTAATTGTTTGGTTTAGTGCCACAGTGCCCCAAACCTCGCACTGAGCTGTGTGTACCAGCCATTTTTATTGTACACCCCAATTAAACTAAACCAGACTACCAACGTTGAGGTTCCTCAAAAGGAGAGTCACCTCTTTCGCTTCCTACATCAGACATCTCCTCAAAAGGAGGGGAGTCAACTCTCGCTACTTCCCACACACCATAATTGGTATCAGAATCATCATCATCACTCTCCACCACCTGATAATCATCACTGTCTGAGATGTAGACAGGTGATTCGGGTGAATATGGAGGATTGCTCTGCCTCTCCATAATTCTTTGATATTGCTTACTACAGACATCGCATCGTCCATTAATTGTAAAAACCTCTACTGGTTTCCAGACATTGCAAAAATTGCACTGCACATGCCCATTTTTCAAAAACGGACGAACGATGAGGGTAGGGCGAGCGGTGGATGACATTATAGGAAGACAAATCGAGCAAGAATGAGTGTTTACCAAATGAGGAGTAAAATATATATACCCATTACAAGGTTATATCAAGGTCAGTGTGAATCGTTGACAATTTTTTTCAAGGTTAAATATGTAATTGCTCATCAATCTTGTTCAAGCCAATTATAAAATTGCTTATGACAAATTAGTCAATAGATATCAAAACAAGCTAGACCTTGCAAATGATGCTTTAAGCTCAATTATGAACTCCACCTTAAAAAACGAGTCAGCTAAAGAATTGCGTAATTTAATTGACACCTTTTCTAAATCCCTAGAAATTTTAAAATCACTTAGCTTTGACTTTGACAGTTGGGACTTTATTATTTTTTTCATTTTATTAGAAAAATTGGATATTCCAACGCGTTCAAATTTCGAAATGAGTCACGCCAATACTAATACCGAAATTCCCACTTTTCAGTCACTTTTTCAATTTCTAGAAAAAAGATGTAAAGTTTTGGAATCACTTCCTCAATCAACAGCACCCAAAAAGGTGCCTATATATCAAAAATCAAATTATATGCAAAATCAGTCTGGGCAAAAGCCTACCTATCAAAATTCAAATTCTATGCGAAATCAGTTTGGGCAAAAGCCTACCTATAAATCATCCAATTCGCCTTTTATAGGACTGGCTGGCACCTCAACTAATTCAAGTACGGGAATAAAATGTTTCCGGTGTAATCAAGGTCACATGCTTTCGAAAAGTCAAACATTTCTTGATCTCTCACCTATCGATCGCCTATCTTTCGTCAAACAGAAAAAATTATGTCTAGCGTGTTTTCATCCCTTGCATGATGTAGATACGTGCAAATCAAAATATTCATGCAGGACTTGCAATAGTAAAAGGCACCACACTTTAACTCATATCTTAAAAACTAATCAAGAGTCTGGAAGCCAAGATACTAGTCCTGCCATTCACACACCACCTGTCAATAATCTTCATGTGTCATTAAATGCCTCAGGACCTTCAGGTACCTTTCTTTTATGCACCGCCATAATAGATGTTATGGACGGTTGCGGAAATTTTCAACCTGTAAGGGCACTGCTTGATTCTGGATCACAGACAGGATTCATCAGTGAAAAGTGTATTAGGCGAAGTTACACCACTGAAATATTCGGATTAAATCAGATGTCTTCTTTCACTTCCAAAGGGCTCGTTCAATGTCACATTAAGCCACAAGGACAAGTCACTCCTTTACTTAATTTCGAAGCAATTGTTGTTCCACAACTATGTTCCAATATGCCTACATTCTCTTTGAACGATAATCAGTGGAAACACTTGGGAAACCTTAAACTTGCCGACTCATCTTATTTCAAATCTAGACCTGTGGACCTGGTTATTGGTTGCGAGCTATTCGCACAGATATTCAAGGAGGGCAGGGTTCTTGGACAGGTAGGGCAGCTTTCAGCCCTTGAAACTATCTTTGGCTGGGTCGTCATGGGAAAGGTTGACGAAGTAGGTAGTCTTACGGAACGAACCAGTTGTTTTTTAACGAGTCATTCACCTCCTTTAGAGGTCATTCTCCCTAGGTTTTGGGAAATCGAACATTTGCCTAAAAAACAAATCTTATCAAAGGAAGAAAAACAGGCAGAATCAATTTTTACTGCTAGTGTAGTACGGCAACCGAGCGGTAGATTCATGGTAGATCTTCCGTTTAAAGACAAAATAAACCCTGACCTAGGAAATACTTATCCGCAAGCTTATCGTAGATTTTTACTTCTAGAAAATAGATTAATCAAAAATTCTGATCTGTACACTGCCTATTCAAGTTTCATGCAAGACTATATCGATTCTAATCATATGAGTTTAGTTTTATCTAGTCAACCAAAGGTCGACGTGTCGTGTTTTTTAGCACATCATTGCGTACTAAAGCCGGAAAGCTTAAGTACAAAAATAAGGGTAGTCTGGGATTGTTCGGCAGTCACCCCAAAAAATATTAGTCTCAATGACACATTGTTATCTGGACCGAAACTTCAAAAGGATATTGCTTCTTTACTCCTTACGTTTCGTCTTAATCCTATTGCCTACATTGCTGACAGCAAACAGATGTTCCGTCAAGTCCTTATCAATCCTTATCACCGTCCTTATCAAAGGATATTGTGGAGGTTTTCTCCACAGGACCCACTTTCAGTGTGGGAACTTTCTACTGTCACTTTTGGCATGACATGCTCACCTTTTCTAGCCATGCGTACCTTAAATGAGCTGGCAGAGAGAGAAAAGGAACGTTTTCCTATGGCTAGTACTGTTCTAAAAACGTCAATCTATATCGACGATATCTTGGGAACTAGCGCTTTCTGAAGCTCTCTCCCTTCAAACAGAACTCAATGATTTGTTGAAGTCGGGAGGATTTGAACTTAAAAAATGGGCAAGCAATTGTCCTGAGTTATTGGCAACATTGCCAGAGTCCGATCGTCAAATGCCTCTCTCTTTCGACAAGGAGGAACCCCACTTTATCAAAGTTTTAGGACTTCAATGGCATCCAAAAAACGTCATTTTTTCTTATCAATGCCGAATGAAGGACAAACCCCCAACCAAACGTTCTATTTTATCTATCATAGGCACAATCTTCGATCCCTTAGGTTTTTTTGTCCCTTGTTGCTACAAGCAAAATTTATTTTGCAACAGTTGTGGATATCGAAAATAGGCTGGGACGAAGAACCAGATTCTTCTATCATCGACTCTTGGAACAAACTTCGTTCTGAATTCCCGCTTCTTTCCAATTTTCAATTACCCCGACAAATCAAACTGTCAAAAACCAATACCTGTCAAATCATCGGCTTCTGTGACGCTTCAATTCGAGGCTACGCAGGCGTCGTATATTTTCGTGTAGAAGAGGAAAACAATATATCTGTTTCTCTCATATCTGCAAAATCTAGGGTCGCCCCTATAAAGTCACAAACTTTGGCTAGGCTAGAACTCCTAGGCGCATTTCTTTTAAGCGAATTAATTGACTTCGTTTTATCTAGCTATGAAGGAAAAATAACTTTTACAAATATCGTTACTTTCTGCGATTCGCAAGTCGTATTGCACTGGCTTTCATCCCCTCCTAATCGCTGGCAAACCTTTGTTGGAAATCGAGTCAGTAGAATCCAAGAAATCATTCCCTCATACTCGTGGCGCTACATTCCTTCTGCTTTGAATGCAGCCGATATTGCGTCACGAGGGGCCACCCCTTCACAGCTCATGTCATATGACATGTGGTGGAACGCACCGTCGTTTTTGTGGTCTCCCGAAAACGAATAGCCCGATTTTCATAAACCAAAAATGCCGATTGATTTCGGAGATATTAATCTGGAGGAAAAGCCAAAAGTCTGTTGCAATGCGATAATTGATGTCAACTTCTTAGATTAGCTTCTTATCAAATATTCCTCTATATCAAAAATTCAACGTATCATTTGTTATGTCCTTTGAATAGTTAAACTTTTTCAAAACCATTCCTATCAAAAACCCACTAAGCCGCCGGACCAAAAAGTTATTTTTGAGAATATTGTGTTTCCTACCACCGGTGAGATGCAAAGTGCGTTACACCTTCTTATCAAACGCGTGCAAGGTTCTTGTTTTTCTGAGCTTTTTTCCGCGTTATCTAAGGATAAACCAATACCGAAACCTTTGCCAAAACTTTCACCTTTTCTTGATGAGAATAATATCATTAGAGTCGGTGGCAGATTACAAAAATCTGACCTTTTGTCTTATTCTGCAAAACACCCCGTCTTACTTTCGAGTGACCATCGTTTAACTACTCTTCTTATCGAGTCCGCTCATCGACAATATCTTCATCCTGGGTTTAAAACATTACATAATCTGCTTTTACAGCAATTTTGGATATTATCTGCCAGACGGGCAATTCAAAGAACCATATCCAAGTGCTTGCAATGTTTTAGAATCAACCCTAAACCCTATAGACCGCCCATAATGAGTTCACTTCCCGCTCATCGAATTAATCAACTAAAACCTTTTTCGAGTGTAGCTATCGACTTTTGTGTACCTTTCTTTGTGATTCCTCATCGTTACCGTGGTTGTAAAGCTTTCAAATCGTATGTCTGTGTGTTTGTCTGTAGGGCCACACATTGCGTGCATTTGGAATTAACCATGGAACTGTCCACCGAAGGGTTCGTAGGTGCATTCCATCGATTCATTTCCAGACGCGGAAGCGTGACGCAATGCTGGTCAGATCAAGGCAGTAATTTTATAGGGTTTCGTAACCAATTACTGGATTACGCAAGAAGTGCTGCCACCAGACTTTCTATTCGTTGGCATCTGGGACCTCCTCTCAGTCCACATTTCAATGGCCTGGCAGAAGCTGGCGTCAAAAGTTTTAAAACTCACTTTGTACGAGTTGTCGGCGACCAGAAGTTGTCTATCATGGAGATGTCCACCCTTACCTGTCGCATAGAAGCAGTACTTAATAGTCGCCCTTTATCTCCTGCCTCTTCAGACCCACACGATCTTCAACCTCTTACCCCTGGGCATTTTTTGACACTTGAACCCCTTAATTCAGAAATTCCGGAGTCAGATTTGTCCGAGGTTCCCCTAAATCGGCTCTCGAGATGGCAACTAATCCAAAAACTACATAATGATTTTTGGAAACGGTATTCTATAGAGTATTTGCATACGCTACAACAGCGACACAAGTGGACTGATTCGTCCCCAAATATCAAATTAAATGATTTGGTTATCATAACAAGTGATCACATTCAATCGCCTTTGAAATGGCCGGTCGGTCGGGTCATCGAACTGCATCCCGGCGGGGACGGTCAGGTGCGTGTTGCGACGGTAAAAACGGTTACCGGTGTTTATAAGCGGCCAGTTGTAAAACTGTGCCTCTTGCCAAATTAAAAGTAATTTTAATTTTCTACCTTTTACCGGGTATTACAATAGGTTTTTTTTATTTTTAATATTTTTTGAATTTTTGTTTGTTTGTTTTGCCTTTTTCGGGATTTCGTTATCTCTAAATAAACTTACGATACTTGTCTGTTTTCAGTCATTTATATTTATCGGTCGATTCTTTTCTTATATCTATATCTGTCCGGTTGAGATTCTAAAATTGTGTGTTTTGGAGGGCAGTTATGTTAGCTCCCGCTAAATTTCGCGGTTGTTTATATATTTTTAAAAACACACAACTGTATGAAGGACAAAGCGCATTCCGCGTATTTGGACATGCGCACCAACAACCAGGGTCAATCGCCTAGAGAAAATGGCGTGTTAATTTCGTTCTCCAACTATTTCAAATATCTACACCTGAAAGTGCTCGATTTTTGTGTACTGAAGCATAGAACTAGAAACTTCAACCCTTCAGCTGCGTGGTGACATCATTAGATCCAATCAGGGGCACCTTGGAACGTGGAGAAAGTGGATGCAAAGAGGTGAGTGCATTTGTTCTGATTACCGTTGTGTGCCACCAATATTTTACCTATGGACGTTTTGATTATTTCGTAATTTCATATCAATATTTATGTTTGTTCGCGCTATCATCAATTAAAATTTATACAGTCCATTGCATTTAACGTTTTTCTAACCGTGGACTAACAGATATATTTAAAGTTTTTTTTTTCTTCTTCCGTCCTGTCTGGACTATATGCAACAAAAATAAATTCCTTTTTTTTTGAAATTTTAGTCAATCTAGGTGCTTATATTCAGTGAAATTTTTTTATTATTATTTTTTTAATTTGCTATTTTACTTACCCTGGCCAGTAGCGAACTATATGATCCAAATTTTTTTTTTTTTGCGGTAAAAATTTCTTTGTAGATGTTGTTGTACTAACCATTTTGATGTTGGGTGTTTTTTATTGCAATTTAGGTGCGCTTCGATCAGTCTACCGGTGCAATATTTTTTTTTTTAAACAATATTTTTTTAGGCGCACGTTTAGCTGAGGTAAGCTAAAAATTGTAAAACCATTTTTATTGATTTTTTAGGGCGCTCGAGACTTTGCTAAAATTTTTTGAAAAAATTTTTTGAAGTTTTTTTGAATTTTTTTTTGAATTTTTTATTTTGTTGTTTGATTTTGAAATTTTTTGTTTTCAAAATGGACGTTCGTGATATTGAATTGATGAAACCCATTCATTTGACCCAATCGGAATTGACTTATGAATTACGAATTCGTGGAGTTATTGGAACGAGGCATCAGGATGCGGTACAAAAACGAAAAATGTTAAATCGTAGGATACAAACCGACAAAAACCGAGATATTTCTTATGCAGACCCGCAATATGATTTCGAAAATGAAAAGAAGGTTATCGAGGAAACAATTAATTAGTTTAGAAACTTTAGTATTAGAATTTGAAGGTCCGCAAAAAGACTCTGCCTTTCAAAGATATCGGTCGCGTTTAATACATATTTCAAATCGCATTTGTAGAATACAATCCCTTTTATAGACCAGGACACGGCGGTTACAACTTTCAAACAGGACGCTTATGCAAAATATTTAGAGCTAGAAGCTAATTTATTTGAAAAATCGGAACTTGTTGAACAAACAAATAACGACGTAAATCAAACATTAAACCAAACTGTTATTCCTTCTCCAACCCCTATCGTTACCCCTGTTTTAAAGCAAATCAACTCCGGTGCATCAATGGAAATTAACATATATTGGTCAGACCGATTATCATTTAGTTTTGGAATTTTTAGTCACGTCGAGTTTCAAAGATAGAATTATTTGAGAGTGCTGGAGAGTTGTTTTTAGGTGCTGCGCGTAAGTGGTACAAATCTGCTGTTAGTAGAGCGACAGATTGGGATTCCTTGGTAAAGATTTTAAAAACAGATTTTTTGCCTGTAGATTTGGATGATTTAATTTGGGAAGATATAAAAACAAGAAAACAACTAAAAAATAAACCTTTTCATCTTTTTGTAGCTGATATGGAATCTTTGTTTAGACATCTAGATAGACAACCACCTGAAGTTACCAAGTTGAAATTTTTAAGAAAAAATATGTGTGAATTTTATAAATCTGCTCTAGCCTTAGTTACGATTGACTCCATCACTTGTTTATTAGAATATTGTAGAAAAGTAGAAAACTCAAAAACTAAAGATAGTCCCCGCGATTCTTCTTTAAATTTAAATGAAAATAGCAACTTAAGTGAACCATCTACATCTAGTTTTAACCAAAATCAATTTCAGAATAATAGCTCTAATTATCAGAATAATATTCAGAATAATTCTAGGAATTTTAATCATGCACAATCTTCATTTGAAAATTATCGTGGTCATTCTAGAAACTATAGAGGTCGTGGATATCATCATGGGTATTCACATGATTAGCATACCTCGAATTCTGGTAGTCAGTGCAGCAGTTTTAACGGTCATGGTGGTAGCTTTCGCGGTAATTTCCGTGGCAATCGTCGAATTAACTTTGAGAGTAGAAATTCGAATATATGTCATCAAGATTCAGCACAGATTCTGGAAATAATGTAGCTGCTTTAACTAGCTCGAATATCAATAATAATTCTAACACAGGGCAACCTAGTAGTTCTTCTAAGGTAGTTTGTTGGAATTGTAATTTACCAAATCATGTTTTTTCTTCATGAAAGGCTCCAAAAAATAAATTTTGTTACAAATGTGGAAAAGCCGAAGTAACAACTCGTAATTGCAGTTGTAGTTCAAAAAACTAGTTGGAGGGATGTGTGTTAGCGGCCAACCAACTTCCTTCAATTATAAGGCCGACAAATATCAAAAAAAAAATCTTTAGTCAACTTGAGTGGAATAATTGGAAAAAATATGCTTTAATTTTTATAATAAAGTTAATGTACCTGTTATTGATAAAAACAAATCAGAGTTGAACAATGGTGTTTCCAATTTAAATTCTCATGAAACTTCTTTAGCTCCTTTATTTGTTAGTGTTCCTCATGATAACAGACCTCACATAGAGATAAAAATTTTTGGTGCTTCCGTTACTGCTCTTTTAGACAGTGGTGCTAGCCATAGTGTACTAGGTGAGAATGCCTTAAATTTGACAGAAAAATTCGAACTTAAAGTTGATGATAGTGGAAAAAATAGTCCAGTGTATACAGCTAGTGGTCAACCACAAGATGTTTTGGGTATTATTTATTTACCTATATGTGCTGATAATTTATGTAAGATTACAAAAGTTTTAGTTGTGCCTTCCTTATCGCATGGTTTGATTTTGGGTAGCGATTTTTGTAAAAATTTTAATGTAAAAATAGACTTTGAGGATAATTCTTGGACTATTAGTAGTTCTGTTAGTAATTTTGTTTTTTCGATCTCACCTGAACATACAGATATTTCTTCCGGAATCGAAAGTCAACATTTTTCAGAAAATGAGTTAAAAGATATTGAAAAAGTTAAGTTATATGAAGCCATTAGTTGTAAAGACAAATTAGGACGTACAGATCTGCTAACATTTAACATAGATACTGGAGATACCCCACCATTTCGTAAACGTCAGTATCCTCTTTCACCGTTTATGATGAATATTTTAAATAAAGAATTAGACGAAATGCTTGCTTTAAATGTTGTTGAACCATCTCAGAGTTCTTATATTTCACCAGTTTTACAAGTAAAGAAGACAAACAATGAGTACCGTTTCTGTTTCGACAGACGTCGTCTTAATAAGGTCACAAAGCATTACGCATATCCTCTACCAAGAGTTGATACTATTTTAAACACTTTACGGGATGCCCGTTATATTTCTTCTATTGATTTTAGACAAGCTTTTTGGCAAATACCATTAGATCCAGAATGTAAAGAAAAAACTGCTTTTTCGGTACCAGGTCGTGGTTTATTCCATTTTAATGTGGTTCCCTTCGGTTTACGTAACTCTGCTCAATGTCAACAAAGTTTAATGAATAAAGTTTTAACCCCGAAGCTTTCTCCTAAAGTCTTTTGCTATTTAGACGACATTATTATTACTTCTAGTAGTTTTTCTGAGCATATTTCACTGTTATATGAATTGAAGATTGCAAATTTGACTGATAACCTCGAGAAATGTCAACTGTTTAAGTCAAGTCTCAAGTACCTTGGTTACGTAGTGGACTGCGCGGGTTAACGTACCGACAGTGACAAAGTTGCTGCTATAGTAAATTTTCCTCAGTGTAAGACTACCACTGAAATCCAACGTTTTGTTGGTATGGCTTCTTGGTATAGAAAGTTTACTAAAGGCTTTTCTGCTCTTGTTTCACCGTTGAACGATTTTTTGAAAGGTAAAAAGAAAGGTCAAACTGTGAAATGGACTCCTGAAGCTGATAGTGCTTTTATTAAGTTAAAAGAAGCTCTGGTCTCTGCTCCAATTTTGTGTAGTCCAGATTTTGATATCCCCTTTATTATTCAGGCTGATGCTTCTAATACCGGTTTGGGTGTTGTGCTTTTACAGGAAATAGATGGCTCAGAACGAGTTATAGCTTACGCTAGTAGATCTTTATCTCGGACAGAACGTAATTATACTGTGACTGAAAGAGAATGTCTTGCTGTGATTTCTTCTTTATCAAAATTTAGACCCTATGTTGAGGGTACGCAAATCTAAAAATTAATACCGATCACTACTCACTTTTATGGTTAAATAATATGAAAGAACCAACTGGAAGATTAGTTAGATGGGCCGTTCAGTTGCAACAATATGATTATACTATTACTCATAGAAAAGGATCTTTAAATGTTATTCCAGATTATTTGTCTAGAATTCCTCCAGGCAATCAAGAAAATGAAAATCTTGAAAATAATGCTATTTTAGTTTTGACAAATTTTGACCAACAAAAACTTGATATTTGTTTAGAGAACCTTGACCCTTTTTATCTGAAAATGCAAAAAGATATAAGTGCAAAACCTGAGAATTTTCCTAATTGGTGCGTAAAAAATCAGTTTGTTTACAAACACATTCCTTTAAAAACCAAATTCAAATCTAATTTAACCCCATGGAAACTATTGGTGCCAAAATCGCAAATCAAAAAAATAATTACTAAACATCATGACCCTGTAGCAGGTCACTTTGGATTTTTCAAGACAACCAATCGAATTCAAGAAAATTATTATTGGAAAGAAATGCGTAAAGATGTGGCAAAATATATTAGATCTTGTAAGGTTTGTGGTGAACAAAAAGCTACAAATGAAGCTAGAATGGGTTTAATGGGTTTTGAAAAATCTTGTTCTCCTTATTTTCAAATTATTGCTGTGTACATTGTTGGACCTCTGACCAGAAGTCGTTCTGGTTTTACTCATTTGTTAGTTGTAGGTGATTGGTTTTCAAAGTTCACAATATTACATCCTTAAAAAAAGCTGAAGCTGGTAGAAATTGTAGATTTATTGAGAGTGAGGTATTTCTGGTTTATGGCGTTCCCCAATTTATAATTTGCGATAATGGGAGCCAGTTTGCTGGCAAAGTTTTAAAGCGCATGGCTGAAAAATATGAAGTACAAAAAATATGGTTTAATGCTCGTTATCACCCACAAACTAATTTTGTGGAAAGGTCGAACAGAATTGTAGGTACAGCTATTCATAGTTACATTAAGGAACATAAAGATTGGGATCAGCATCTTTCAGAGATCCAATTTGCGATTAATGCATCTGTTTATGAAGTCACAAATTTTAGTCCTAATTTTATGAATTTTGGTCGGAATGTCCCCATTGCTTCGTCCCGGCGTTTAGTTTTAAGATATAAAATTTAGAGACATTTATCTAAATTAGAATGCTTTTTATTTTCTTTTTTTTGCTAGAGTTATGCTAAAACTTTATACTTAAAGTTACTTTTATTTCTTGGTTTAAACTAATTTAGTTACTAAGATATGCCTTGCCTACAAAAAGGGTAAAAATTTGAATTTGCGCGGTGAATTATATGCTCAAGAATGCATTGACTTTACTTTATTATTTTTGCTTTTTCTACCTTGAGTATATCCATTTTCCATCCTTTTTTAATTTAAGTTTTCCCTAATTTTATACATACCTTTTTACTGCTATATTGCTACATACAGCAGTGCTCCAACGTCCGTCTTGCTATACGGAGCTCATGCGAATATTTGGGGTACTCTCCATACCAGTGATATATATTGATCGCCAAGTGAAATCACATGCGTGCTTTTTAAGACAGCGGTCGTGTATAAACATTTATGGATTGCTTTGAAGTGCTACTGCTACTACTTTGATTGGAATTATTTGGATTCGACTGTGCAGTTGTCCATGTACCAAGTTCCTTTCATCCAAGGGTAAGTCAAAGTGTTTTTGAGCTGCGTTTCTTTACATTTTTTACTTATTCCCTATGCTACTATTCCTAACTAAAAACACAAATGTGTAACCTAAGAGTGGGAACTATTGGACTGGAGATCCCTATTGCTACAGTTCGGTTGGTTTGTTGACTTTTTCATGCGAAAGACGTCTCGACCGACCATTTTTGGTCCTTCGAGCCGGATTTGCCGTTCTGCGTAATAAGTGCTCTCAGAGTTGCATAATTGTGTTTGAAGTTAGGACTTTACTTTGCGTCTTTTTGAGACAAGGCATATCTTAGGTTTTACATTTTATCTACGGTGTGTCTATTGTACGTTGCACGTACCAACTTGCATTGCATTTTTTATTTGTGCAATATACAAATTGCATACAAATTTTGAAAAATTAATTTTTTTTCAAAATTAAAAATTATTGCGCTGTCGATGTATGTAACCTACATTGCTTGCGTTTCCTTGCGTACCTACACAAATTCAGAAACTCTTATCAGTTGCTAAATTTTTTGTGCATATTTATTAGCATTTATACTTTTTGCTAAAAACTTGCTGTTCTTTACTCGATATTTGCTAAAAGCCGCTGGCCTTTTAATATTGCTTTGAATCTTGGTTTACGAGGGAATTTAAAAAGTAGTACGATATATTTTTTAAATTTCCTTCCCTTATTAACTATTGCTTTATTTTACACTTTAAGCTTTTAAAATGGTAAACGATACCGAAAAAAAGGTAAGCTCGGCTAAGGCCTTGCGTCAAACTGCAATCAATCAGTTGAGTGTGCTTGAACACTATGCCAATCAGGCGAAAACAAATCCAGCTGCTCACACAAGGTTTAAAGTTAACTTTAAAAAACTTTCTTCTTGTTGTAAGAGCTTTGAAAAGCATCATAATGCTTTACTAATCTTGATTTCAGACGATTCTGAAGCTCTGGAAGCTCAGAATAAAATACAAAAAGATTTTTTGGATAGATGCGTAGAGGTTGAGGCTTTGCACTATGATTTATTTGAGGTGGAGGCTGAAGAAA
This sequence comes from Aspidapion aeneum, assembly GCA_963576565.1. NCBI lineage: Eukaryota > Metazoa > Arthropoda > Insecta > Coleoptera > Brentidae > Aspidapion > Aspidapion aeneum. Next base: position 64,663,001 of record OY755043.1, read on the forward strand.
TAAATCGAAGCCACAATGAGGTAAATAATCAAACAATTATTTTTCCGGAACCAGAATTTTCTCTTCCCAAGTTAAATGTCCCTCCTTTTTCGGGCGATGTTGAGGAGTTTCCAAGCTTTATTGAGATTTACAATGCGGTTGTACATACGCGTAAGAGCTCGGACATTGAGAAGTTTAAATATTTACGTACGATTTTAAGAGGCCCTGCTTTAAATTTAATTAAAAATATACCTCTTAAAGGAAATAATTATTTACTTTGCTACGATACGCTGATTTCCAGATATGACAATAAGCGCTTGCGTGCGGTTTCTTACTGGAAATCTATCGAAAACTCACCTCGGCTATCCAATGATGACGTTTTAGAATTGCGCAAAATGCTAGATACGTTCAAGGAAAACCTTGATTGCTTAAAAAATATGGGATATGCGACCCATAGTTGGTGCTTTATTACTGCGAACATGCTTTTGGATCGATTAGATCCGGGAACGCGTAAGTTATTTGAACAAAATCACGCTTCTAATTTAATGCCAAAATACGAAGATATTTACAAATTTTTAGAGCAACATTGCACGTCTCTTGAATCTTTATCTTTGTCTATGAAACAAGATAATGTTCAAAACTCACGACCAGGGAACTTCTCGAGATCCCCCCGTAATCCACGAAATAAAACAGTTTTACTTGCAAACAGACAGTCACAAAAAACTCCAAATTCCAAACAAAACACGTGTTTCTACTGCAAAGCAAAAAATACACATCTGATTTTTAGCTGTGAATCTTTTTTAGTGAAACCAATTCAAGAACGCATTGATTTTATTAGAAATAATAAGGGATGCACCAACTGCATGGCTAGTTTTCATCAAGTAAACTCGTGCACTTCACAAAAAAGATGTAGATTTTGTTTTTTAAATCACCACAGTCTTTTATGCCTAAAAAATGACTCCCCAGCTTCGGTGATTGCTTCTTCTTCTGTGACGTCTAGTGGATCACAAACTAACCCCGTAGAAAATCAAATTACTGAAAATAAATCTATTCACGCGGGTACTGTGCTTGGCGACTATGACACGTTGCTTTGCACTGCTTTGCTGCACATCCGTGATGCATACGGAAATTGGCACGAAGTACGCGAAGTATCTTGGATAATGGCGCCATGTGCTCCTTTATAACGAAAAAATGTGCGAATGCACTCGGACTTCCTAAATCCAACATTTCGCTTAATGTAAACGGTTTAGGAGATATGTCTACTACGGCGCGCCATGCGGTGCATTGTAAAATTGCTGCTATCGATAATAAATCGAAAATTTTTAGTCTAGAACCTGTATTAATAGACCAAGTTTGCGATAAAATGCCAAGTGTATCTTTTAACCAAAATTCTTTGCACTACTTAACTGGTCTAAAATTAGCTGATCCCAGTTGGTATAATCAAGCTGGAATTCAGCTTCTTATTGGCGCGGACCTTTATGGATCACTTTTAGAGGAAGGTAGACTTTATTTCGGTCCAGACACCCCCTCTTGTATTAATACAGTCTTCGGATGGACTTTGCTCGGAAAAATGCCTCTGCAAAATGCTGCTTTTGCATCAAAAAATATTTCTACTTTTATGGCAACTATTTCCACTCCTGATTTAAATAATACTTTGCAAAAATTCTGGGAGTTGGAAGAGGTTCCTACGGTGGAGAAAAATTCACCTTCAGATTTTTTGCGAAAAATATTTTAAAAAAACTACTATACGCGATGTGGACGGTAGATACACCGTTTCGTTACCTTTTAAAATCAATCCCGTTGATTTCGGCGATACCCGAACCCTTGCTTTGCGTCGGTTGTACTCGCTTGAAAAACGTTTACTAAATGATAAAAAATTATTTACTTCTTACTCACAAGTAATGCAAGAATACTTGGATATGGGTCACATGCGTGCAGTTTCACCCCCTAATAACTCAGAAATTCATGAATATTTTTATATTGCTCACCATGCGGTTATAAAAGAAAGCTCGAGTAGCACGCCTGTTCGTCTTGTCTTTGACGCATCGAGTCATTCTTTAAATAAGCCTAGCCTAAATCAAGCCCTTCACACGGGTCCTAAACTACAAGGAGATTTAGTTAAAATTTTGCTTAATTTTCGGCTACATAAATATTGTTTTGTTAGCGATATTTCTAAAATGTACAGAATGATAAAAGTAGGGTATAAATAGGGGAGATCGCTTATCTATCCCATGTATTTCTTATGGCACTTCCGGTCGTTAGTTTCGGGTGCTGCCTCCGATGATTTGAACCAATGAGAAGGTTTGTGTAAAAGTAGGTGGAGCTTAGATGATGGTGAGTGAGAGAGAGAGAGAGATAGAGAGCGAGTGAGAAAGAGAGAGAGTGAGAAAGAGAGAGAGAGTGAGGAAGAGAGAAAGAGAGCGCGCGCGAGCGAGAGAGCGCGAGAGAGAGAGAGAGAGAGACAAGTTGAGCTGTGGGACTGTTCCCAAACTAGCGTGTGGTGTAAAATTCTGACCCCAGCAGACTCGACGCCCCGGCTACCAGATGGCGGGTGCGGGCGTCCAGCACGCTGGTGGGGGATCCTGGATGTAGGAGCCTGCGCCTGTTAGTGGGATGTAATTCTTGCTCAATTAACCAATTGAGTGTTCTAGGCTCCTGTCAAATTGTCAAAAATGAATTGCAACATTTAGGAAACTGATTTTTAATTCAATTAGTTTTTTTTTTGTTTTTTAATTTATTTAAAATAGTACACAAAATAGGGTAGAAGTAAAATACAGGATATGGTATTCTATATTTTAGGAATCTATATTTATTTCAAGACATTTATGACAAATTCTTAAATGATAAATAGTTACAAAATAAAATACTGTTGAAAATACTACATAAATTAATTCGAGTATAAAAGTAGGATTGTTGTAGTAGGATTGCGAACATGCGTCTTCATAGGAAGAATTTTCAAGTATAGGCTTCTTTTCTTGAGAAAAAAAAGTCATATTGAGGCTGCTGCTGTTACTGCTGCTATTGTTGTGTTTTTTTAAGCTCTTTTCATCAGAATTATTTGGAAATGTGTCTGTTGTTGGGGGAGGTAGCAACTCAGGTACTAAGTCATACTCTTGTCCTGGAACAAACCATCCAAATTCTTCGTATCCAGATTTTTTAAGGAATTTTAGTCTTAGTTTAAAAATTGTAATAAATCTACATTCGGATGCGTTGGCTGTGTATTGATAAAATTTTATGTTGCGGGTTTTATTAAAAATGCTTAATCTGTTCCACTCGTATGAAGGCCAAACCGCATTGTTATCAAAGGTTATGTATGCATCTTGAATATGGTTTGGATAGAATAAAATAATTAACGTACTATTTAAAAAAGTAGACAAAATTAATGGGCCAAACATCTTGTCTGTCTGAATTATAATCTGAAACTAACTATGCTGTCTTTATGTTTGAAATTAAATATTGTGAAGAAAGAGTACCCTCAACCTATTTGTTATCATATTTTCTTATCTGTTTTAAGGTTAGACGCAATACTACTACAGTTAAAATAGGTAATAAAATAAAACTAGCGTAAACTCTAAAATAAAATATTTATTGTGGTAAGCTATTAAAAATATATTTATATAAAATTTTAACATAGGTTTGACTACATGCACATTCCCCAAGAATATGAACACCACAGTGTTCATTACTTTTTTTTAGTACTGGTACTGTGGACTCGAAAACATTCTCTAAATTTATAATAGTAGGAACATTGAGTTGCATGGATTTAAAAATCTTAACTATATATTCCTTTTTAACTTCACCTTTAACATAAATAAAGTCAACATTTATTAAATTCTCACAAAAAATCTGATTTAAATTTGTATATTCCGTATTTCCTTGATCATATGGAAGTCCATGATGCTTGTTCAATAAGTAGTTGACACTCCGTCTCTCTGCGTTGTTTAAAGATGTATAAGGGATCTTGGGGTTAAAGATATAATTTTTTAGGACTTTTCCATCATAGATCGCCAGTTCCTTTACAACAAAATCCAATGCAATCCGGTATCCCTGAACGTCAATTATTTTTATTTTCATCTTAACCGTAGCATGGTGCAAAGGCAACTGATTAAAGCAGACTTCTTACAATACCTGATAAAGGCAAATATTCAAAAACACAGTCGTGTATAATAATGCAATAAGCTACAACGTTTTCGTTAAAGTTTTCTTGACTTTGAAATTCCAGTTTAACGTCAACGGTGCTGCTTTTAAGCGATTCTGTCTGTTTACTACAGTCAATTACAAAAACAGGATAAGACAGAAATGTATCAAAATCCATCAGAGGTTCCACAAAACGTTTTCCATGGTAGGATCTTTGAAAGTCCAAATACATTCTATACACTTCGCTTATTTGTTTCTCAGGAAAGCTAAGATTTAGTGACTCATAAGGATATGATTCTGAATTCAGATATAATCTTATGTCGGTTATTTTTATGTTATCAAACTGACTACAATCTGCTATGGGGTTATTAATACGGTCTTTTTGAAAGCCCACAAGGACATATCTAGGTCGCTCTAAATTACTGGCTGTCTTCACCATCCATATATCTTTTTTTGAATTTTTCAGCGCAGGCAAATCAAAATATTCCCATTTTCTAAAGGGAATAAGAACAGGTGTATCCTTTTCAACTTTTTCTAAAATAGCCATTTTCAAAGAATCATTTGGAAATATGTGTTTAACTTTGAGTTCAACAGTAGACAGTGTCACTACAGCGGTTTTGGTTCCACTGCTTTTGTAGCAATTATTATCAGTTCTAGCTCTAACCAAACGAATCCTATGTCTTCCTGCAATTACATGTTTATAATCATTAAATATCCCAAAAAGAAAACTAAGTGGAATACGTAAGCTAAACTGACGACTTACTGCTCCAATGGGTTTTAAAATTCCGTCAGGCCAATTCCAACCTGCAGGTACTAATGCTTTGCTTTCTTGTTCGGAAAGACTGAGAAGTGCCCGAAACGTACTTAGCAGACCTGGTTCACGAATTCGTTCTATTTCTTTACCATTCAATTCGTAAGACATGGATTCAAAAAGGAATGCGCCAAAGTTATTTGTCGTGGTAATGCTTCCTGTCAAAGCAGCATCCGTGGATTCTTCAAGTTTACCCTCAAGAATTAACTCGGCTTCACTAATATCCATCCATTGATCAAGTTGGTTTAAAACAATTTCTATCTCGTCGCTATTTTTGAATGATTTTGTATAGGGGTGATATGTGTGCCACTCTTCACGAGCAATGCTCTCGTCAGATCTTACAGGATTAAAAATTTGCAGTTTTTCGAAGCCGGAAGCCATATTTTTTTGCTAGCGTCTGTAGTAATAAAATATTTCGAAAAGTGAGCTGGTTCTTGTTTGACGGTCGCCGATCAAATTAAACTTGAGCAAAATAATTGTCTCTTCTATATGGTAAGTTATTACGACATTTACTATTGAATGTTAAGCCCATTTCTTCGTAATTCTAATCTAATCAAAATTTCCTCACCTCGGAAATTAACAGGATTTGAATCTTGATCGATAAGATCCAAACTAATCGTGTCAATGATCTTTTTTGTGACAGGTAGAAAAATAGGATTGTTAGGTTCAATATCTATGCTATAGCCGGGATCAACCGAGCGGCTAAATGCAAAAAGTGTGTGTGCTTGCTCGTTTCCGTTGTACGATCCTGATATAATGTTGCACTCTATTCGAATAGAAAGCACTGGAACAATTCTAACGGGTAAATCTGATTCGTGTAGGATATCGGGTTTATATTTTTTTGATGAAAATCCTAGAAGCTGGCCAATGCTATCTGGGGGTTCAAAGTCCACTTCGTATATGCTTTTTAACTCAACTTTTAGGGTACTAAGATTCGGTTTCAACAAAAATGGAGTACACTGACTGATATCAACTATATCCTGACATAAGGCTTGCTGAATATATGATTCAATCCCATCAATTTCGTAGCTACCTGTAGGTATTTCTAAACTTAGGTGTTCTCCCTCACTATTATAGTAAAACTTGTTTCGTCCTGGCTCTATGTTGGGAATGGAATTCCAGGTATTAAGAGAAATCAGTGCAAGCGAATATTCGAATCGAGGATCTAGTTGAATGGGAGGAAAAAAAGTTGCTGAAAGGCAGCTTGTACGACCCTTTAATGTGAACGTATTAGACATGACTGGTTAAGTAAACCTGAGGTTGCTTATTTAATATTTTTATTGCTTTGATTATACAAAAAGGATAGACAAAGATGTCCACAATTAACAGTATTAAACTTTTGATATTGGTCGATATTATACATTATTTTACAGTTTTTATAATATCTTATTACTTCTAGTGGTGGGACTATAGCAAATCCATCAAAATATACAGCAGTATTGTTTTTTTGTTTCCAAACAGCTACCCAGTGACTTCCACTTTGATCTTTGGTGTTGAGATTAATAATAGGAGCCTCATTAGGCCAGGGACGCTTATTTTTTGAGAGAAGCTCGTCTCTCATAAAAACGCCTCTAAAGTGACGTATTTTAAGCTGCTTTGCGTATTTTTTCAGGTCAAAATCGGTTAAAGGCCGGCTGGGTAGTTTTATTGGAAGTTTTTTGGCTTTTTTTTTATATATAATCCGTATCCTGATTTGTATTTATGTAGAAATAGACCGCTACCCCTTTTTCCTACTGCAATGGATTCCATTTGTTTATTATGTCTTTCATCCTCCTGGAGTTTTTGCCTTGCATTTTTGGCGTCTATAATGGTCTTCGCAATGGAGGCTCCGCCCCCAGAAAGAGCTCCTAGTGCAGAAAGGGCACTGTCGAAACAAAAACATAAAATCAAAAAAAATCAATTAGGTTAGGTTAGGAATATTTTATAAAATTAGAATAGTATTTACCTGAAAATTGGGATCAGGGGAAGAAATCCACCTGTCTTAGGTACGGGAAGAACTCTTGGTAGTTTAATCTTCTTTTTGCCTCCTGCTTGTTTAACTGTCATTCGTGCAATTTTAAGAGCAGCATTAATTTGTTTGCGGTCCGACAGACCTCGGCCCTTGTAAACTTTCATTTTCCTTTTCAGAGGTGCTAAAATTTTGGAAGAAAAAGACTTCTTTTTCTCTTTTCGCACTCCCATGCCCAATTTTTGTTTTAGTTTCATTGCTGATGCAACAACAAAGGATGATGCCTTTTCCCCAAAGCTAGCGTCTCGGGATTTAAAACCTTGCCACGCTTTCTCCTCGAGGATTTTATCTGCTTTGTGTCGGTCTTTTATATCTTTACTTTTAGAATAGGCAATATCGTGATCTTTACAAAAATTATCTAATAGATGAATTCCCACGTCACCTCTAGCCAACCGCTCTTTTAGAGGAGTTCCTGGACCACAGAACCTTAAAAAATAAAATAATCATATTTTTTTGAAAAAGGTAATTATAATTAAATAGACTAAAATAAATGTAATTATTAATATCTACCTGTGAGATGGTAGATGTAACTCAAACGGGAGTTTATTGATTGCAGTATTTAATAGACCTTTACCCTTCGAAGGTGTCATTACGATTGATCGTTTACTTGTGTGACTACCTTTTTTTACAAGCTTGTTATGAGTCAAATTCAAGCTGAGAAGCAAGTGAACGGGGGTATTGAAATAATCAACCTGGATGAATTTCAAGATCATAATAAAGATAAGTTTCAAAAACATGGAGCTCTGTTACCAAGCACGGTTCGGGGTCTGGTTGTTGGACCATCGGGGAGCGGGAAATCAAATGTAGCCATCAGCTTGCTTCTAGATCCCAATGGACTACGGTTTAAAAATGTATTTGTGTATTCAAAAACACTGTACCAGGAAAAGTACCAGCTGTTAGAAAAAATTTTAAAGTCTATTCCGGAAGTGCAGTATGTGTATAGTGAAAATGAGGGAATCCCTGATCCTTCAAACGCTCCACCATATTCCATATTCATATTTGACGACATTTCATCGCAAAAGCAAGACATTATTCGAGATTATTTTAGCAGGGGTAGACATTCCAATATAGACTCAATTTTTATTGCACAGACTTACACTACCATTGAGAAGAGAAATATAAGGGATAATGCAAATATGCTTATCTTATTCAAAATGGATGAACATAACCTTAAAATGGTTTTTAACCAACACGTCTCTCCCGATATGTCATTTATTTTATTTAAAGAATTATGTAGAAAGTGTTGGAAGAACCCTTTTGATTTTATAGTAATAATAAAAGATTGTGATGTATCTAACGGGAGGTATAGGTTTAAGTTTGAAGTCTATTTAAAAGTCTAACAATCAGTCTAGTTCCACCCTTCTTCAGAGAATCACATATAGCTGTTAAAAACAACACAGCACCGGTTACAAAAAACCCCTTTTTAACGGATTAGGAAGAAAAATCTGTTAAAATCAGCTAATTAAGGGAAATATGACTAAAATAAGTAATAAAGAAAAGCGAATTAAAAAGCGCATAATAGAAGCCACAAATGCCATTAAAAAAAAGTACACAGCTCTTAAATTGGGCATTGAGGCAGAAGATGAATCTCTTAAGAAATTTTTTAAGCCTGTTATTGAACCTATATCAAAAATAACTACAGCTAATTTTGTGTCTTCACTGCCTCCTGTTTCTTCCAAGATACCACCTTCGCCGCAATACAAAATTTTGAAAAAACGCAAGTCATCGCCGAAAACACATACATCTAATCAATATCCTAAATCTTATGAATCTTTTATTCAACCAAGATTGAAAAATGAAAAATTTGACAGATCCACTAGCCGTATTTTGGACTCAACTTTAACAGGCCCCCATTCAATGCTACAAACAGAAGATGAAGACGTATTCGAAACGGCTGACGAAGCAAAATCGGAAATCGATTCTCAAACAGAAGAGGATGCTGAAGAACAACATGAGAAATCGTTGGTACAGTTTCAAGATGAATTTAACCGTAGTGCAGTCACCCAGTCAGAATTTTTAGATTATTTCCCTCAGACTACACGCTTTTACTTGGGTAAATACTTTTCACGCAGCCCGGAAATCGATTACAGCCTGTTAAAGTTTTTACCGGAAAGCAATAAATTTAGTCTAGGAAACAAATCGGTGGATTTTGATAATAAGGGAAATTTAATTGTTGGAGAAAAAATATTCCCTGCTCCACTGGGAGTACTCGATCTATTATTTTTAAAAAATCCCCCAAGACAAGCAATTTCTTATGCTGACAGAGACACTTTTAAAAAAATTTTGGACTACACCAATGTTCACAGAAGAAATTTTACCCCTACAGGTCAGTTAAAAGGGAGCAAAAGTGAAAAGTACAATGTTTTTATTAGACCTGCTTCAACATCGTCGATCACCGCCGCTGCCAGCACCTCCTCTCCCAGTGAAGTCTACTTGTCATCACTAACCCGACCCAAACCTCCCATAACAACACGACCGAAAAGTTTCAGAACACGCAGTCGTGATGATATTGATAAGGATAAGAAAAAGGGTGGTTCTTTGTTACAATACACTGACACTAAAAAAGAGTATATTCCATACGGAGACGTGAATGAACTTGTCAACCGCCTACGCACTTTAGACGGATCTCGAGAGGCGGGCAATACAAACACATTGAATGATATTAAGTACATTTTAGAGGAGTTGCAAAGAGTGGGTATTATTGAAATCGAAGACGGTCGCTGAAAATAAAACTTAATTCTAGGATTCTTTATGCAGGATGTAGCATGCAGAATCCCACACGTGGGATTCTCCGTGCAGGATCCCAATTGTACCCCTCCACCGCCTCCTGTATCCCATGTCCGTAGAACACCAGCGCACCTAACTAAAAAATAATTTGTTTTAAGATTATTTGAATTAGTCTTAATAAAAACATGAACAAGTTTGGATCATCCCAGAAACCGCGTCGTCACCCTATAGGGTCAATGGATATTTTTCGAACTCTAAACCCAATGCCAAAAACAAAGGAAGGAAACTATGATATGCAAAATCATAAAATTTGTAACTTGTCATCTCCCAATCAAGATAGTGACGCAGTGAACAAAGCTTTTCTTGACCAATGTCTTACCGATATGAAGGATAATATTTTGGCTTCGATAACAAATACCACACTACATTTTGATAAAGAATTTCACGAACATGTTGCCTCTATGGAAAAACAACTGAAGGAGTTAAGAGAATCGCTAAGTAAATTATCTATTTAGTTGTTAGTAAGATGCAGAACAACACACATTCTATAGCAAAAATTCAAATCGATAAAAAGTGGCAAAATATTTTATCAAACGAAACGGTCTACCAGGAAGCTCTTACCAGTCGAATAAATAATTTAAATTTTACTTTTCATTATCGTTATATGGAAAAACGAAGAATTTCAACAAAATTATTATCTGAGCATGTCCAAAATAAAGGAACACATAGTCAACGAGTTGCATCGTGGGGCAAGAAAACATTTTCAGCGATTAAAAACAATTGTTAAGGGCTACGATGAACTGTGGCAGGCCGATTTATGCGAGTTTCGTAATATAGCGAAATTTAATCGAAATTTTAAATACGTTTTGGTTGTCATAGACAGTTTTTCAAAATATGTGTGGACCAGGCCTCTTAAAACAAAAAATGGTATCGAAGTTAGCCGTGCAATGGAGTCAATTCTTAAAACATCAGGACGACGCCCTTCAAATCTCTTAACGGATCAAGGTAGCGAATACTATAATACACACTTTTCCAAAATAATGCAAGCTTACTCAATAAATCACTACCATACGTATAGTGGAATTAAAGCAAGTATGTGCGAGAGAGTTATTCGCACTCTGAAACATCGCCTGTACAAGTTGTTTAGTTTAAATGGATCATATAACTGGATAAGCCACTTGGATAAGATAACTGAAAACTACAATCAAACCAAACATTCCTCCATAAATCTTAAGCCTGCTGAAGTAACCAAAAAGCATGAAAAAACTCTACTTTCTACTACATTCTCTCGCATTTTACCTACGTTGTTGCCGAGGCGTTCTTTTTATTCAAAAAAAGCAAAATTTCAAGTAGACGATAAAGTTCGAATTTCAAAATACAAGCATTTATTTGATAAAGGTTACACACCTCAGTGGACTGCGGAATTATTTCAAATTACTGAAATACGAAACACTTATCCCAGAACATACCTTTTAAAAGATATGCAAGGTCATCCAATTAAAGGTTGTTTCTATGAAGAAGAACTACAAAAAGCCAAGTACGATGATGTTTATCTGGTGGAAAAAGTAGTCAGACGTAAGGGGAAAAAACTATATATTAAATGGTGGGGATTAGATAAAAAATACAATAGTTGGATCGACAAATCTGAGGTGGTATAAGTAAAAAGAGAGAAGAAGGTTATTAGTCAACATGTCTTTCGAATGTGAGGTTCTCGATTTATACTGGAACAAAGTTGATATGTGCCTAAATAAAGTCAAAGAAAAAGTTAAAAGTGAAAAATGTTACTTGCTTCAAATAACCTATTTGTTACCTCAATCTGATATGGGTGTGTCCATAGGAATAAGTACTGTTCGAGATTTTATGGGAGCAATCAAAATTTTTAAACAAGACAAGACTTGTATATCCTTTATCGCTGAAGACTGGACAAGTTTTATCAAGTTTGTTTTACAAGGACTGTATCAAGATTCTACTACATGTGATTGTGTATGTGAACGTGAATTTAAATTCGATGACTACATCATAAGTTATGGAAAATCCATCAACCAATTAAAACTCTGCTATGATGATCAGGTGTTGATTTTTAACAAAAGTGAATTGGATAACCTAATAAAACTGAACCTAGTGTTAAAACCTAGACTAGATTATTTAAATAACTTAAATATGAACAATTTTTATTTTTCGTTATTAAGAAATTTAGCAACATTAAAACATAATTTTTTACCCATAGAGACAGTAATCGAAAATTTTCTTTGTCATGAATTTCCTTTTAATAATGATAATATGATGTGTATGAGAGAGTGCTTCCTGTTTTTTAAGGATAAATTATTACAAGATGTAGAAAGTTTGGATGCAATAAATTAATTATTTTAGAATTTATGTAGTTTTATTATTTCGAATACTATATTTAATTAGGCTGAATCACCCTGTATATTAGCGCTTTTCCACTCCTTCCACACAAGAGTGTTTTTTGTTGATAAAAATATTGTTGATACAATTGCAGTGTGTAGGTGGCGAAACAAGATGAACCGAAACACAATTTAAACCGAACCTCCATCATTTGAACATCAAAATATTATTAAAACCTTTTAAACTTATTTGAACATTAAAATATTATTAAAACCTTTTAAACTTTAAAAACTTAAGTAATGTCTGAAAGACAAGAACCAAGCGGTAGTGCTACGCCCGAAAACAGTGGCAATTTACGTAGAATTCGGGAAATATTTTTGGGAGACGAGCCCTCCACTTCCAGTTCGGTAACTTCTTCGACAAAATGTATCGAATTTTTAAATTTGCCTTATTACAGAAGCTTAAGTAGAGAGTTTCAATCACTTGTGTCCCCCTTTAATATTCAATATAAAAGATATGGAACCCATTTTGATCCTCGGGGATTACCATGGGAAGAAAATTGTGACGCACTACAGAGGCATGAATGGGTACATAATACAGGTACATCAAATTGTAATATTTATTATCACATTTTAAGCAAGGAGAACAAAGATTGGATATTATGTCCTAATTGCTATTGCGAATTGGTAGATTCGAAGGATATGGACACCTTAAAAATGAAATATAATTTCTTGTCGTGTAATAAGGTTCACTTGCATCGACCATTCTATTATCATTGCATCTACTGTTTGTTAGATACAAAATCTGATAAAAGATGTGAATTTGAGTTCTCAAGTCTTCTATGTAATACAATATCGCTATGGAAAATCCAGAATTTAATTTAAATTTTTAAAATCATAACGCACACTGTATAGTGAGATGCACAATCACGTCCTCCCCATCCCACAGATATTTTTCTTTAAGCACAAAACAGGCAAGGGCATAGTTGCAATTTGTTAAGTTAAGTTAAAACCCAAGAAGAATTTTTAAAATGTGTTGCCCACGCAACAGAGAAAACCAAGTTTACCCAGTTTTTCAGGGACCGGAATTTCCACAGCCGGAACCCGATGATGAAAACATTTTATTTGAAATAGATGTTAATGTTGAAAATATAACAGATGTCTTACCAATATTTAATAATAACCAAGAAAATTTTCTTCAAATGATAGAACAGATTATTAATCTATATTTTAGTGAACCTTCACAAAATAATTAACTTTTTTCTATATCAAAAAACTTTTTATTAAGCAGATACACCCTTATACCCAATAGAAAAATAAGTGGGAGGAAGAGAGATTTTTTTAATTTTTAATAAGACTATAAAGTAAAATTAGTTCAAGTTAAACCATTCAATAGATACAACCGAACAAGAAAAAAAAATGGAAAAAGTTAATGAAGTGGCCTCATGTAGTTTTAAAGAAAAAATTGACGTAGATGAGATGGGAGTAGGGATCCCCTACAAAATTTGCGCTTTTAAAAAAATTAAAACACAGTTTGGCAAGAGCATCTTGTGTGAGCTAGAAGAGCGTACATTGTTTTTACCAAAACGATTAAGTGCAGTGCTAACCGATTCTACTTGTGAAGAATTGTTATCAGGTAATGGATGCAGTGTTATTTTTAAAGGAAAAAAAGTAGTACCAGGAGGGACACATCAACCAGCAAACACTTTTGAGTTTATGTAAAATTAAAAAAAATAAAAATGGAAGATATTATCATTAAAACTATTCAGACTTATAATTCTATACATACTCCAGAAGAATATTTACAATTTTTAAAATCTCTTGAGGAGCATATAAATATTTATATCCAAAAGCTTAAAGTATCAAATATTTCAGTTGGAAAAAGACTGCAGTTTGAACACATTATTTCGGTGTTAGAGACTTACAAACTTAGAACTTTTAATAATTTAACTCAATTTAATTTACCAATTGTTGGTGGAGAGCTACCATCAACCAGCACGAGTCACCAGCGTATGGTTCAATGGAAAATTATATTTTCAGCATTCGATTGTCGCATATTGACTGCTCTTATAACCAATCATGGACATTTGGACCCAAAAAATTTTTTGGAAGATTGTAAGACAGTTTTAATTCAAAAGCTGTACGACTTTCCGAAGAAGAAAAAGCAATGTATAAAAGTAAATTTTCGTTTAAATTGCCTTTTTGAATTACCAAGTTCACAGGAGCAAGATTATAAAGGCTTTGGAACATCGAATTATGAAATACTTTTGACTACTGATATAAACTCCATTCTAGACGATATGCAGGAAATTCTCATAAAAAAGGTATGTTATTTTTACTATATTGTATTAGAAAACAAAAACAAACAATTATATGTATTTTTTGTCTCCTTTTTCGATAAATAAGGATTAAAATAAATTTTAGCCCCAGACCCTTTTTTGAGACACAAAAAACCACCTTTAGTCCTTTTTATATTTAAAGTAAGCCAGTTTCAATTTAAGATTAAATTTAGAAATTTTTGAAAATTATTTTTGAAATAAAACCAATTTTAATTTTAATATGATTTTTAACTCTATTTTTTCAAAATTTTTCAACTAGGGTTTTTAAAAAACTAAAGGGAATAAAATAGTATACATCCCAAGGGTCTAAAGTGTTTTTTAATCCCAGGTAAATTATAATCTTTTGATTTGGGATTAAAAGTACTTTGAGACCTTAAGTTCATAATACACTATAATATCTAGCAAACTAAATTTATTTTTTGTTTTTGTTGTAGATGGAGGAGTTTTCACACAAAGGATCTGGATGGAGATATTTATCAGTATCACATTTGATAGTTTCAATCAATAAATTTCATCCATTGACTGCTGGCTTTGGAACTTACACCCCGCTTCCTTTATGGTTATTGCGCAAAGGTATAATTAATATAATTAATAATGATAGAAAATGTTTTTTATACTGCTTACTTGCGTTTTTTTATCCTGTTTCAAAAAATAAAGTTAAACCGGAGTCATATCCTCAAGATCCTTATCAAATATTTAACTTAAAAGGTATTGAAATGCCAATAAAATTTTCAAATATTTCGAAATTTGAACAACTAAACAATACTATTTCAATTAATGTCTTTGGTATAGACACAAAAAATAAAACTCTTAGTGGGCCTCTTTATCACACTAAATCTAAAAAAAAGCATCATATAAATTTGTTGTACCTAAATAAGAATCGAACTTGTGGTCATTACTGCTTAATTACTGATTTGGCCAAAATTGTTGTTACACAAGTGACTAAAAGCAAAAACAAAATACATGTATGTGATTCATGTCTAAATCACTTTTCTTCGGAGGAAAAATTTAAGAGCCATATTGAAAATTGTTCTCTTTTTTCCCCACAAAAAATAATTGTACCTGAAATTACCAACGCTGTTCTTAAATTTAATTCGTTTAAGGCTCTTATTATGAAGCCGTTCGTCATCTATTGTGACTTCGAATGCTTTACTAAGAAAATAAGTACGTGTATACCTGATCCCACAAATTCTTTTCAAAATATTTACGAAAAACATGAGGCCTACAGTGTGGCATATAAAATAGTGTGTTCTTTTGATGAAAAATTAAATAAATTTAACTTGTATAGAGGAGAAAAACCTGCAAAGTGGTTTATAGAACAACTAAAAAAGGAAAGCGCTCAGATTTCAATTATATTAAAACAAAAATTATTGGATAACAAAATATGTGAAAATTCTGCCTTTAACTTTTCTGAAATTACATTATGTCCAATTTGTAATGAATGTTTCTCTGAAAAAAATCCAAAAGTTTTACATCATGACCACTATACAGGTAAATTTATAAATTTTTTGTGTAAAGAGTGTAATATTCAAATTCAGACAGACAACAAGATTCCTGTGTTTTTCCATAATCTTAAATACGACTCAAAATTATTTATCGCTGAGCTTTCAAAGCTAGGTTCTGTCAATATTTTACCTCTTAATCATGAAGACTATATTTCATTTTCTCTATACTTAGGAGATCTGAAACTAGTATTTTTGGATTCATTTCGATTTTTGGCCACATCCCTAGAGACTCTTATAAAAAATCTTGATTTAAAAAATTTTTCCTCTTTAAAGGAACACTTTTCAAATGAAGAAGAACTAAAGTTGATTGTAAGGAAAGGTGTTTTTCCTTACGAATTTGTGGATAGCTGGGAAAAACTAAATATTACCATGCTTCCACCAAAATTATGTTTTTTTAACACCTTAAAAGAAGAATTTATTTCAGATGATGACTATATTCATGCTATTAAAGTCTGGGATGTTTTCAATGTTAAAACTTTAGGTGAATACAGCGATATTTACCTGAAAAGTGACGTCATTTTTCTTGCGTTGGCATTTCAATCTTTCCGCGAGATGACGCTTAAGTATTATGGATTAGATGCTGCTGCATTTTATACTCTCCCAGGTTTATCTTGGTCTGCAGCATTACTTTTTTCAAAAATCCGATTAGAACTTTTAACAGACATAGATCAAATTTTGTTTTTGGAAAAAGGTATTAGAGGAGGAATAACACAATCATGCACCCGATATAGCAAATGTAACAACCGTTTTTTTCCGTGTACCTATGATAATTCTAAGCCTGAGGTGTATTTAGCCTATTGGGACCTTAATAATCTTTATGGATTTTGTCAAGCAAGGGCTCTACCCTATAAAGATTTTGTTTGGGTAAATCAACAGAAAATTGATAATATTTTTTATTTATTTCAGAAAAAACCCCTCTCTAATAAGCTCTTGACTCTCTACGGTGAAGACAGTAACACGGGGATAATTTTAGAGGTGGATTTGGAATATCCTGACTATCTCCATGATAAACATAAATTTTTACCATTCTGTCCTTTAAAAGGGACACCACCGTCGGGTAAATATCCAAAACTGCTTTGCACTTTAAATAATAAAGTTAAATATGTGATTCATTTTGAAAATCTTTATCAATGTATCAAAGAAGGATTGGTCCTTAAAAAAAATCACAGAATTTTACAGTTTAGTCAAAAAGCCTGGTTAAAATCCTTTATTGATTTCAACACTGATATGCGAATGAAAGCAAAAAATGATTTTGAAAAAGATTTTTTTAAGATGATAATAAATGCAAATTTTGGGAAAACAATTGAACGAGATAGAAAAAAAAGAAAAATTGTCTTGGCCAACTCTTGGAATTCTGCTCGTAAACTTATTTCAAGACCTGAATTTAAAAATCTTGTTGTATTCAATGAAAATCTAGTTTCTGTTGAATTACATAAAACTGAAATTATTTTTAATAAACCAATCTATGTAGGTTTTTCAATTTTAGATCTAAGTAAAACTGTTTTATATGATTTTTACTATGGGTATATTCAAAATAACATTACTCCTTATTTTGATGTAAAAATAAATTACATGGACACTGATGCATATGTACTAGAATTTACATCAAAAAAGGATAATTCTCTTACAATTTATGATATAATTAAAAGAGATGCAAATAGTTACTTTGATACTAGTGATTACCCAATAAATAACAATTTTGGAATACATCATGTTAATAAAAAAGTTCCAGGAAAAATGAAGGATGAACTGAAGGGAAAAATTTTAACAGAATTTATTTCCTTAAGAGCAAAGGTATATTCATACTTGGTGAATGGTAAAGAATCATTATCAAAAATTAAAGGGGTGGGAAAGTCTTCAACTCGAAATGTGACCTTTGACGATTTTTCTAAGTGTCTGTTTGAGAACAGAGCCAAACATGTTAAATTTAATACCATCCAAAGCAAATCGTGTGTTAATTATTCTTTATCAATTAACAAAATTGCTCTGAATTCTTCAGATGATAAACGTTTTATATTGCCAAATATGATTGATACGTTGCCTTGGGGACATTATTCAATAATGGAAACTTAAATTTTTCCTAGTTTGCCTGCATTTGCTATTTTTTACGTATTTTATAAGTATGTAACTGTGTTCTTCCTGTTAAAGACATAATTTTAAGGGTTTAATAATATAAGTTTAAAAGGTTTTAATAATATTTTGATGTTCCTCAGGAGTTTTTTTTTTGTTGTAAAATGTTTATATTTTTACTTGTTTTAAAATAATAAATAAACAACTTATATTTTGCTTAAATTTGTATTTTTATTTCTTAAGGTATAGTTTATGCAATCTCAGTTGAATCACCGCGGCAAGGATGTCAAAGACACCGACAAAGCAGTCGGCGCCTTTGACATTTTTTCCTCGGTGATTCAACTGAGATTGCATAAATTTTACCTACCTATTACACATCAATAAAACAAATTAAATTATTTAATATTTTAGCTCCTTTATTCTTAATATTGTAGACCTAAGTAACAACCCGTACTTTTTGTTTTATTGATATTAGATATAAGTAGGTACTTACCTAATTTAAAAAATCTATTTTTCTTAAGAAACATGTTGTTTTTCTCAAGAAACAGTATTTTATTTCTACCAAATATTTTTAAAAAGGAAGTTTTATTGTACATTTGCTATTAATAATACTCTTAAAAAATTTTCATTATGTTTTATAAAATTTTCTTCTTAAAAATGTTGGGTTGATTTGAAAGGTACCTAAAAAAGGTATAGAAACGGCGAGCAAACAACATAAAAAAAAAACCAAAATTATTCTTTAAAATATTTAATTTATTTTTTTAAATTATTAAGATATCTTAAAATTAAAATTATTCTATCATAAGAGATGGGAGGATTTCTTAATTTAATAAATTCTTTCTTCTTCAGGTTGAAGATGTTTCTCACGCATTTCTTCAAGAAATTCTTTTCGTAGATGTGTCTGATACTTTAAAAGATATTCCCAATCAATAAGCCATTCATGTTCTCGCACAAATTTTTCAGACATTTTTTGATAACGACATAAGAAAGGCCAATAGAGTTCACTTTTAAACATATGCATAAAATCTTCGGATAAGTTTTTCTGATATCTTGAGACATTAGGCCAGTGCATTCTATTGAGAAACGTTGCCATGAATATTTCCGATAACCTATGTTTTCGACACACGATTTCCCAATTAATTTGTTCACAAAACCATCCTATAAATTGCTCGCTAATTACAGCTGATTCCGAAATTTCATCCCAAATTTTCTTAACACAATCTTTGTTCTCGAGAATCATCTTACTTTCTTCTTATTGTTGATACTGCTCGCTTGAGTGCTCTATCTTAACTAATTTACCTAAAAATTACAAATTTAATCTAGAAAATACATCCCTCAAGCAGGCTCCTACATCCAGGATCCCCCACCAGCGTGCTGGACGCCCGCACCCGCCATCTGGTAGCCGGGGCGTCGAGTCTGCTGGGGTCAGAATTTTACACCACACGCTAGTTTGGGAACAGTCCCACAGCTCAACTTGTCTCTCTCTCTCTCTCGCGCTCTCTCGCTCGCGCGCGCTCTCTTTCTCTCTTCCTCACTCTCTCTCTCTTTCTCACTCTCTCTCTTTCTCACTCGCTCTCTATCTCTCTCTCTCTCTCTCTCACTCACCATCATCTAAGCTCCACCTACTTTTACACAAACCTTCTCATTGGTTCAAATCATCGGAGGCAGCACCCGAAACTAACGACCGGAAGTGCCATAAGAAATACATGGCATAGATAAGCGATCTCCCCTATTTATACCCTACTGATAAATGTTGAGGAAAATCAACATAAATACCAACGAATTTTATGGCGTTTTAATTCTGAAGAATCGGTGCAAGATTACGAATTAAAAACTTTGACTTTCGGGGTAAACTGTTCTCCATATTTAGCAATTCGAACCTTGCTTAAATTAGCCGATGATTATCAAGACTTACCGTTGGCTTCTGCGATTTTAAAGGACAGCGTCTATATAGACGACTGCGTAGTAAGTTGCGATGATTTTGATCAAATCATGCTTATGAAAAATCAATTAATTGAGTTATTAGGGCGAGGTGGATTTGAACTGAAAAAATAGGCATCAAACGAACCCAAATTGCTTGCAGACTTGCCTGCAACCCACATACAAACCAAAGACTTTTCTTTGGATCGAGAGGATGCAAACTCTCTAAAAATTTTAGGCTTGAGGTGGAACCCTCAAAGTGATAACTTTTTTTATTCTTTTAATTATAATACAAAAATTTGCACTAAGCGTAATTTGCTTAGTACCCTTGCGAAATGCTTTGACCCTTTAGGTTTTCTTACACCGGTTACGTTTTTTGCAAAAAATTTAATCCAGTACTTATGGTTTATAAAGTTAGATTGGGATCAGTTAGCACCCCCGGAAATAATTTCCAAGTGGAAAAAATTCGAGGAAGAACTCAAATTATTTTCTGATTTTTATATCCCAAGAATGATTGATCTCTCTAATTTTCAATTTTGTCAAATTGTTGGATTTAGCGATGCATCCGAGCGCGGTATGTGTGCGGCGGTTTATTTTCGTATTGTTTATCAAAACGGAGATATTAAAACGTATTTTGTGTGCGCAAAATCGAAAGTCGCTCCCATAAAAAGAATCAGTATTCCCCGTTTGGAGCTCTGTGCGGCAGTTTTGCTAGCTAAACTCATTCAATTTATTCAAAATACTTTTGCTAATAAAATTGCTTTTCAAAATACTATTGCTTTTACGGATAGTATGGTAGCGCTCTCTTGGATCAAAGGATCACCACATGCGTGGCGCACTTTTGTATCCAACCGAGTCACATACATACAAGAAAAAATTCAGCCTTGCGATTGGAACCATGTTCCTTCTGAATTAAATGCCGCGGACCCCGGGTCACGTGGTCTATTGCCTGCAGACTTAATTAATTGTTCCCTTTGGTGGCAAGGACCCGAGTTCCTTTGTAAGCCACAAGAGACATGGGATTTTACTAAAAATAATATTACAACACCCAAAGAAGCTCTGGAAGAGGAGCGAAAATTGGTGTTTGCTGCAACAATTGAACCAAATTTTTTGGATTGTCTGCTTAACAAATTTTCAAATTTTTTGCGTTTAATTAGACTTGTTGTTTTATACTACGTTTTATTCACAATCTTCGCACGCGTAAATATAATAATGAGAAAATTATTATTAATTCTACGTGGTTAATACAATATGAGTTACAAAATGCAATATTTGTGCTTATAAAACACGTGCAAAATAAATATTTTCAAAACGAGATTTCTTTACTTGTCGATAATAAACCGTTGCCAAAGGTTTTTAGAAAATTAAATCCGTTTTTGGATCAAAATAATATTTTACGCATTGGCGGAAGATTATGCAATTCGGAATTAGATTATGACAAAAAATTTCCTATACTTTTACCCGGTGATTCTCAATTTACAAAGTTATTGATTGCGCATACTCACGAGAAACATATGCATACCGGCATAAACACGACTTTATTTTTACTTTTTCAAAATTATTGGATTTTTGCAGCTAAAAGGCATATAAGAAAAATAATTTCGCGTTGTTCTACATGCTGGCGCACGCGCCCCAGTAATTATCAACCCCCTGTTGGTATTTTGCCAAAATTTCGCGTTTCACAAGCAAAAGCTTTTCAACACGTTGGCGTTGATCTTACGGGAAGTTTTGCTATTACAATGAGCCGCATGCGCGGTGCAAAACGACTTAAGGCTTATGTCGTTCTATTTATTTGCGGTTGTACGAAGGCGGTACACTTGGAAATTGTGTCAGACTTATCGGCAGACGCTTTTATGGCAGCATTCCGACGTTTTATGGCCAGAAGAGGACGCGTGGAAGTAGTCTACTCGGATAACGCGTCAAATTTTACGCTTTCTGCTAAAATGCTTAACGAGATGTTCGCTGAAGTTGCTAATCGCGAATCAATTCGTTGGCACTTCAACCCTCCATCCGCACCCCACATGGGCGGTTTGTGGGAAAGTAACATCAAAAGTGCAAAGTCTCATTTACTACGAGTAATTGGAGAACAGGTGCTTACTTTTGAGGAGCTTTATACTGTGGTTACTCAAGTAGAAGCTATCCTCAACTCTAGGCCTTTGTGTCCAGTCAGCACAGATCCAAATGATTTGACTGCACTGACGCCCGGTCATTTCCTTAGCCTGGAACCACTTACGACTGTTCCAGACCTCGATTTTGACCAAGTGCCTTTAAATAGGCTTTCTCGGTGGCAGTTGCTGCAAAAACTGCATCGCGATTTTTGGCGTAGATGGCACAGAGATTACTTACACACATTGCAACAGCACGCTAAAGTGAATCAAGACAAAATTGATCCCATTGCGATTGATACGATGGTTTTGATCAAAGATGATCAAACCACTCCCTTAAATTGGGTATTGGGACGAGTAGTAGGATTGCACCCTGGTACTGATAATGTAGTAAGAGTTGCTACAGTTAAAACCTCCAAAGGTTTATTCAAGAGGCCTTTGGTGAAATTGTGCCCTCTCCCTAATGCTTAGTTCAGAAAATACCATGCCCTGGGTATTTTCAGGGGGGCCGGAATGCTTCGTCCCGGCGTTTAGTTTTAAGATATAAAATTTAGAGACATTTATCTAAATTAGAATGCTTTTTATTTTCTTTTTTTTGCTAGAGTTATGCTAAAACTTTATACTTAAAGTTACTTTTATTTCTTGGTTTAAACTAATTTAGTTACTAAGATATGCCTTGCCTACAAAAAGGGTAAAAATTTGAATTTGCGCGGTGAATTATATGCTCAAGAATGCATTGACTTTACTTTATTATTTTTGCTTTTTCTACCTTGAGTATATCCATTTTCCATCCTTTTTTAATTTAAGTTTTCCCTAATTTTATACATACCTTTTTACTGCTATATTGCTACATACAGCAGTGCTCCAACGTCCGTCTTGCTATACGGAGCTCATGCGAATATTTGGGGTACTCTCCATACCAGTGATATATATTGATCGCCAAGTGAAATCACATGCGTGCTTTTTAAGACAACGGTCGTGTATAAACATTTATGGATTGCTTTGAAGTGCTACTGCTACTACTTTGATTGGAATTATTTGGATTCGACTGTGCAGTTGTCCATGTACCAAGTTCCTTTCATCCAAGGGCAAGTCAAAGTGTTTTTGAGCTGCGTTTCTTTACATTTTTTACTTATTCCCTATGCTACTATTCCTAACTAAAAACACAAAAGTGTAACCTAAGAGTGGGAACTATTGGACTGGAGATCCCTATTGCTACAGTTCGGTTGGTTTGTTGACTTTTTCATGCGAAAGACGTCTCGACCGACCACCCATTACCGGGAAATATTATGGCGAAATTATCGAAACTGAGAATATTGAGTTACTGTCTAGAGAACGTATTGAGTTTTGTGATAAATTAAAGGATCTTTCTGAAATTAATTAGAATGTGAAGAAAAAGCTGCATCAGGCATATAAAAGAAATAAGCGCCATTATAATGCAGCGTTTACTTTTGCTAGATTTTAAAAAAGCTAAGTTAACCCTACTAAATGTAAATAATCTTGTTTAAAGAAAACAAAATTCTCTACATTACCCAACTAGTCAGTGGCTCATAAGGGCGTGAGTCATGAATTCTAGTTTTAGAACAACTTAGGCCTGGACGAAACTGTATTTGTTTTTTTGAGTAAATGACCTCAAAATAGTAAATACAGAAATCTATTTTAAAAAAAAATTGATTAAAATTATTGTCATTAGAGTTATTAACAAATCAATTGTCTTAACAAGGAAAAAGGATATTTGGTTTAGGTAATTATACATATATATAGAGAAACACCAGGGGATATAATTTAAAGATCACTGTATTATGTGAAAAAGTGTATACAATGTGAGGTCTTAAATTACCGGTCCTAAAATTATATGAACCTTGTTTACCCGAACCCATATGTAACTAAGAATTTTTTTTATACATAGAAAAATCGAGACTATTTCCTATCATAAGAAGTTTGAGATCTCCTTTGGCAGGATAGTCAAAAAATTATTATGGTTGTTGAAAAATAGACGACACAGCCTATACAAAATTTACACAGTATGTATGTTACTAGGTAACATCATGGGGAATATATGTACACTGGTACCAGGGAATTTTTGCTAGCAAAAACACAGGACCTAAAGTGTAAAAAAAAATTATCACACTATGGTGCCAAGGGATGACTCTTTAACATTAAAAAAATCTATATAAGGGAATGTTATATAACAGAATTTATAAAACAAGGCAATGCTTTTATAATAGCGGAGTCTATAGCAATGATTGAGTCTCTCACAGTACTCGGACTATGCTTTAAGATAAAACCTATCTTAAAATTATTTTATAAGATACTATAATAGTAGGTATTACTTTTATACAGGTAAAAATCGAGAAAGGTAATTCACATATTCCATATAATGTGCCAGTCAAAATGAACCTCCATGGGCACTTTATATAGGATCTATGTTACTAATTATTTATAAGATAAGGTAATTAACAGGTAATTTACACCTCGGAAATAAATAAATAAAATTTATATAAAAAGACTCTTATCACGTCCATCGCGGCAGGTAATCAGCTTTACTTTACTGATGCGGAATAGACAGCAGGTAGCACTTTGTGCACAGATAAAAGTAGGTATGATCCCTACTTTTCGCCAAGAAAATAGGTATTAGATATACGACCTGAACTCTGGGTATTGGACTGACAACTGTAGGGCTGCGATTCTGAATTGCTAGGAGCTGATAGATGCAGTATGACCCATATTTGTCAAACGTGACCCGAGCTAGGAAATAGGTATCGAAAAGGCCAAGTCGGTCGCCATCATTGGTGTCCGGGTTTCTCAGGTGAACCTAGGACCCTGTTTTAACAAAAACATGATCTTAGAAATAGGTAATTTAATAGGAAAATAGATAAGAAAAATTTAAGAACACGAGGTGTCAAAGGTATAAACAATTTCAGTCAGAATCTTACCTTAAACAAGGGCATCCTTCACTAAAACACAACCGTGGTTAATTTGAGGTATAGCTGAGAGATACAGCTAAAATTTAAGCCCATTTTGTACTTGAAAAATGGCTTAAAATATTTTAAAAAAATTAAACGAAATTTTTATGTCTGACCCATTGGACGTTTTCTAGCAAAAAGAACGAAAAAATTGGCGTTCCACATGGAGCTCACATTTTTAAGAAACACTAGATGTCGCTAGCTACGGAGTGTTCCGAAATTTTTGGGGTGACCAAGTGCGCGAGAGTAGCCCCAACTCAATTTGCTGACATATCTCTTAACATAACTCCAAACTCATTAGCCTATCTCAACTCAACCAATCATACCGGGTAACACCCTGTACGAAATCATGGAAAAAATAATCAAATTCGTGCCTCGGCCGGCACTTAACTCATGCATAGTGCAAACGGGTCTTAAACTTTTGCGAAGCAGGTCGACAAATATGTGGCCAATTAACCATGGTCGATACGATTATAGTGGATTTGTGTGATTTTCTCGGTTGGAGAAATTCTAACCCCAGAAGAATCGAAATATTTATAAACAATTTTTACTTTAATTTTACGATGATCATTGTTACTAATGTGCAATATTTCTGATAAAAAGGACGTCTAAAATTCTCTAAGAGACATATGTTTATTCTATACAAAACGATGACAGTGTTGTGTCTTATTCATAATAATGTTATGGTAGACTTATAGAAAATGGTTTATTGTTATTGAGAAAGAATATGATTCATAAGACCAAGTGTCCATCCAGAAAATGTCTGAGGTAACATCTTAGTGAAAATTGATTTAAAACCAGGTTCGTTATTTATTTATCAACAGATAAAATATATAATTTTGTCGAAATAAATATTGAGACAATGTAGCGTTTTTTAAATGCTACACACCCCCCCTTCCGTGAGTAAAAAAATAGTATGAAATGCTATTTTTTTTTAGGCTAAACAGAAAACATAAGCACAAGTTTATTCCAAGAAATGTAACAATCAAGATTTGTAAAAAAAACAGAAATGGAAGATAATATTTGGTTTTGGATTGATATCTTTCGCGTATCACACGTCTTTTACAAGTCACAATTGATATGTCAAAATCAGGTAAATGTCAAAATCAGGTAAATGTCATATTAGGTGTGGACTTCCAAAACCAAATTTTAAGGACTCAAAAGAAGATAAAGATACACAAATGTAAAGATATGAGTAGTGAGAAAAATTTATCCAACTGAAATGTCGGAATTGGATCCTAGGTAAACTTTTAAATCTTTGATATGCCATTTGCCAACATCGTTGCCAGCAGAATCAACTAGATCATATACAAGGTTCGAAATACGTTTCTTCACCTTACACAAGATATATTTTGGTGCTAATTTAGCAGAAAATTTGTTTGCGGCATCAGATAAAACTTTGTTTCGACGCCAAACTTTGTCACCTTGTTTAAAGGAAATTTCTCGTTTTCTTAGATTGTATGCCTTAGCGTTTCGTGAATAAGAGTTATGAAGATGTCTACGCACCTCTACAAAAATATCAGTTAGACCCTTTATATCACGAGCGTAAGATTCAGGATCGCCAGGAGTAATCTCAATATCCTGTGTGGAAGGGATATCTCCATAATAACGACCAGATATTGGCACATGCCGTGCGAAATTTAGAAATGTAGGAGAG
Organism: Aspidapion aeneum; assembly: GCA_963576565.1. Classification (NCBI taxonomy): domain Eukaryota; kingdom Metazoa; phylum Arthropoda; class Insecta; order Coleoptera; family Brentidae; genus Aspidapion; species Aspidapion aeneum. Next base: position 64,689,570 of record OY755043.1, read on the forward strand.
TGTTTAGTAACGTCATGTACTGCGGTATTTAAAGCATGTTGTAACTTAGGAAGTTCTTTATCCCAGTCTTTATGTTCTTTAATGTAGCATCGTATTGAAGTACCTATAGTTTTATTATTGCGTTCAACAAAATTAACTTGTGGAGAATATCTTGGAGTAAACCAGATTTTCTGTACTTGATACTTATTGGCTAGATTTTTAAATACATTTCCAGTAAATACAGTACCATTGTCGCAAATAATAAACTGAGGGACGCCATATACTAAAAACACGTTACTTTCCATAAATTTTACAATATTATCTGCAGTGGCTTTTCTTAATGGATGCAATAAACTATACTTAGTTAACCAATCTGATACAACTAAAAGATAAGAGTTTTGTTTTGGACTCATTATAAAAGGACCCATTAAATCTACTGCAATTATTTGCCAAGGATAATTTGCTTCTTTTTCACCACCCATAAATCCCATCTGAGCAGTGTTAGGGCCTTTTTGCCTGCCACAGACATGACAATTACGTATATACGATAAGATAAGTTTTCTCATTTTAGGCCAATAAAAATTTTCTTGAATTCTATGGAGTGTTTTATAGAAACCTAGATGAGCAGAAGTAGGAGGATCGTGGTTTTCTTGGATTATTTGTTTCTGTAGATATTTAGGTACTAGAGTTTTCCACTCCACTATGTTTGTTTTAACAGGTAAACGAGAATGAACGAATTTGTAAATAATGTCGTACCAATCATCAAGTTGTTCTAAATCAATATCAATGAGGGAAATTTCAGAAAGTTTAAGCTCATTTTCATCTTCAAATTTGTAATCTGCAGATTCAGGTATACGTGAGAGTGCATCGGGTACAACATTATTTTTACCTTTGCGGTGAACTAAATCGAAAGAGTGAGAACTTAATTTCATTGCCCAACGAGCAAGTTTTCCTATTGGAATTTTAGATTATTTAGCCATAATAAAGCTTCACAATCTGTCACAACTTTAAATTTTACTCCCTCAATATATCCTCGGAATCTTTCAATATTGAAAAGTAATGCGAGACACTCTCTCTGTACAGCACTCAGATTTCTTTCTGCTTTAGTCAGATCTACTTGCGTATGCAATAACTTTTTCCTCACCGTCTATATTCTGATTAAGTACACCACCTAAGCCTACCAAGCTTGCGTCTGATTCAATAGTGAAAGGTAAAGAAAAATCAGGTTGGCTTAGAATAGGGGCTGAAACTAGAGCTTGTTTTACAGTAATAAAAGCATTTTCGGCTTCAGTTGTCCATTTTATGGGCTGATTCTTTTTCTTTTCTTTTAAAAGATCATGAATAGGGGACATTATAGTAGAATAATCCTTGATAAATCTACGGTACCAACTACACATACCAGAAAATCTTTTAATTTGGGTTGTAGTGGTAGGTCTCGGATAATTCACCATACAAGATACTTTATCAGGATCGGTTCTCAAAGAATTATTTCCTACTTTGAAACCTAAATACACAACTTCCGTCTTAAAAAACTCAGATTTCTTAATATTAATTGTCAAATTTGCATTTTTCAAAATTTCTTTGACTTCGTTCAATAATTTGATATGTTCTGAGAACGACGAACTTAAAATCAGGATATCGTCAAGATAACAAAAGATATTTGGCTCGTACTTCTCACCAAATAGTGTCTCAACTAGTCTTTGTTGCACCTGCGCACTGTTACAAAGTCCAAATGGCATCGAAGTGAAATGATAGAGTCCTCGGCCAGGGATTGCAAAAGCAGTTTTCTCTCGAGACTCTAAATCAAGCGGAACCTGCCAAAAAGCTTTGCGGAGATCTATAGATGAAATATATTTCGCACCACGTAACATATTAAGAATTCTTTCTATATTTGGCAGAGGGTAACTATCAGTTTTTGTGATTCCGTTCAAAATTCTCGCATCTAGACAGAATCTAAGTTCTCCATTAGCTTTCTTAACCAATAGAACAGGTGAACAATAAGGACTCTTAGATGGTTCAACTACTCCGAGTTCAATCATTTCATCTAGTTCCTTATTTAGGATTTTTAGCATATAGGGTGACATAGGATATTGTTTTCTCTTAAATGGTTTAGCATCACCGGTATCTATATTCATAGTAATTTTATTTGTTCTACCTAAACCTCTCTCACTAGAAACTTCTTGAAAAGAATCAATTACTTTTTGTGCAATAAGTCTTTCATGAGGGGCTAAGTCTTCAATACTACATAATGAGTCAACGATATTATCAAAATTATTTAGATGCAGTCCAGAAGTATTTTTACACATCCAGGAATTTTCACTAAAATCAACAATCAACGAAAATTGTCGGGCAAAATCACTGCCAAAAATAAAACTATGTTTCACAGTAGGTACTACTAAAGTTTTTAAAACTCTACAGGTGTCATTTATACAAATAGGCAAATCAACTAATCCACTTACTTTTTGTGGAGTTCCATCAGCTACAGCAATATTTTGAGTAGTACTAGGTTGAATAACAATATTAAGTTTTTTCAAAAATTCTAAACCTTTTGTTCCAATTGTACTTACAGTAGCTCCAGAATCAAAAAGTCCGATAACCTCATAGTCAAAAATATTTACTCGTATATAGGGTCTGTTATCATAATTTTGTGAAACGAAAAGTGGACTAATTTCAGATTTTAAAGTAATTGTTTGATTTTTTCGGCATTTAAGATCGTTAAAATAGTTTTTCGAAAATTTTAGGTAGTTTGATTGTTCTTTAGAAGGATATTTTACATAGTTGGCCTTAGAAACAGTTGATACTCGATGGCCAGTGTTTCGAGTACCAAACTTATTTAGTTTTTTGAGCAGGTAGGGCAAGTAAAAACTGTCTTGTTTTTATAGCCGCATTTATAACAAAATCTGTTTCGATTTTGTTTACATTGGTTATATTTATGCCCTGCTTTTTCGCAATTAAAACATTTTATTTCTGTCTTTATATTATCGGTAGAGTCATCGTTGTTCCTTTTATTATAGAATACGCGAGAATCGGGATTGTTTTTATACTTATTATTATTATTAAAATCGGAATTTCTTGTTTGGTTTTTATTATGATAAAATTCTTTTTTATTTTCTGATGTGTTTTTATTTTCCCTATAATTATTTTCATTATATTTATTTTTATTATTATAGGTATGTGAATAACGGTAATTCATGCCTGAAGAGCCTGGTGAAGAAAAATTGTTGTACGAATTGATATGATGTTTTAGAGACTGTCTTTTGTGTTTAAGGAAATCATTGTCTTCTAATCTTTTTACTAATTCTATCAATCGATCAATAGAATGTATTTCTTCGAGTGCTAAAGCTTCAATATATTCCGAATGTAAATTTCCGCGAATAAATTTTACTTTAGTAGTTATGCAGGGATGTCGCGATAATTTAGAAAATAAATTCTCCATTTGAGCTACAAAAATGTTCGTAGTCTCATTATGTTTTTGTTTTCGAGTTTTAATCAGTTCCCAGATGTCATCATCTGAAGTTTTCGGCAAAAAGTCTTGTTTAAGTCGCGCGGTTAAATCACTCCAAGTTTGGCATGTGGTTTTAGCAGATTTTAACCAAACTAAAGCATCTTGAGTAAATAATAAAATCGCGGATTTAAAAAGTTGCTCATCGGTAACGTCATAGGCGGCGGCGAGTTCTGTTACGTTTTCTAGAAAATCGTAAACTTTCTTTGGATTGCCATCGAATTTTAAATTCCAATCGGCTATAAAAATTTTTCCACCTGAACAAGAAACTGTAGGGGAAGTAACATTAATTACCGGAACTGAAGAGTTCAGTATAGTTGTGTTCGGGTCTTGATTCTTTTCTAAATAAGCCTCGGCTTTTTCGTGAATGTCGGCTTCAAGGGATAAACAAGTTACATATGCGTCACGCTTAAATGATTCTATTTGAGCGTTGCCTTCTAGAGGTATTTCTATTCTTTGTATTCGCGAGGTAATATGAGCTGTTCTAGATTTCAATCTTTCAAAAAGACTATCAGCTGGGTTACCTTCAAATTCATCTATTAAGGTAGTTAAACTACTTATTGTATTATTTATTTCCTGACATTCTGTTTCAAAATTAAAAGTATATTTTTCAGTTCCAGTTATTTTGTGACCTTGCTTCTCTTTATCTAACAACCGAGCAAGAATTTTAATTTTTTCTTTTTTTTCTTTATTTGAAATCACTCCTCTTATTTTCAATTCATAGTCAATTTCGGGCAAAAGAAGATTTCTGGCTTTAAATGAATCCATTGTAAAATGTATTTTTTTTAAATTAGAGTGAACTATATTTAAGGTAAGTATATATTTTTAAGCTAGTAAATAATTTTTTTTTTTTTTAATTATTTGCTTGGGAACTCTTATTTATGTAATTATTAAAAATTAAAAGTTGGATTTATTTTTAAATTTTCTTAAGGTATTGTTACCGAAGACAATAAATAAACGTTAGAGAGAAGTTTGTAAATGCAAGGTCTTTTAAAGAAATTAAATTTAAAAAAAAACTAGAAAAACAAAAAAATTTTTGCTGGACTGACAAAAAACTTGGGTATAAGACACGTTTTAGACACGGGAGACGAAATAAATTCGCTTTGTTCCAAAATTAAAAATTTGTTAATTTAATTTAAAAAAATTCTTCTATCAAGAAAATTTTGTAAGGGGCTTGTTTAACTAAACTATAAAAGTTATAGAATTTATTGAGAAAAAAAAATTCTAAAATTATCAAAGTGTATATTTTACCTCAGCATGACAATGCAGGGTTATAAAGGTAAAATATTTTGGATAATGCGCGGTAAGGTAGGAAAAAATTATTTTCAAGTTTCGAAACTGTTTTCTAAACATATGAAAATAATTTACTCAGAGATTTTTTTAATTAAATCTTAAAAAAATTATTATGTATCTTAGGAAGACTAAATTTCTTTGTTCTAACTGTTAACAAAATTCAAGAAATTAAAAATTATGCTACTCTTATCTGCAAAAAAAATCAAAAAAAAAATTTTTTTTTAGTGTAGGTGGATTAACTTGAAAAATACTGTAAATATAACACGGGTTTTTTAATTGTAACACAAAAAAAAACTCTTCAAAAATATTTTTAGATTTAGTCTAGTCAGAAACTTTTTTTTTTTTTAGTGTAGTTTAAACACATCAACACTATGCTAAGTATGGCATGGGGTATGTTAGTGATTGGGGACGGGCAGAATCGTTTATAAAAGAAAATAATTTTATTTATCTAAAATTTTTGTTTTTAGTGTAGGTATTCTGATTCGCAATTGGGATAAGCACAAAGGGAATTCTAAACCGTTAAATCAAAAAAATTGTTCAGGAAAAAAAAAATTGTAGTTGAAAGTTTTTTCAGTGTAGGTATACTAGTCTGCAATTGGGGCAGGTACAAGAAAAAACTTTAAAAAACATTTTCAGTAGTTGAAAAAAATTTTTCAGTGTAGGTCACTATAGGGAATATATATATATTTTTTTAACATCTTTTCAGGGGCTTATTTTAAAATTATTTGGGAGAAAAAGGTTCCAAGAAACTTTATTTTTTTTTAATTTTGTTTTTGGTAATTTACATAAGGTTTGGTTTCTCTATATATACTTCTCTCAAAGTTTATGAAATTAAAATCAAAAACTCTCTAATAGGTATAGTAAGATAAAAAAATTAGAAAACTAAGTTGTTCCAAAATAGTTTAAATTTGAACGTTGTGGCGCCACTTTGCAGCGTTTACCACATTGGCGCCACTTTGCAGCATTGAACGTTGAGGCGCCACTTTGCAGCGTTTACCACATTGGCGCCACTTTGCAGCATTGAACGTTGAGGCGCCACTTTGCAGCGTTGACTTTTGCTAGATTTTAAAAAAGCTAAGTTAACCCTACTAAATGTAAATAATCTTGTTTAAAGAAAACAAAATTCTCTACATTACCCAACTAGTCAGTGGCTCATAAGGGCGTGAGTCATGATTTTTAGTTTTAGAACAACTTAGGCCTGGACGCCACTGTATTTGATTTTTTGAGTAAATGACCTCAAAATAGTAAATACAGAAATCTATTTAAAAAAAAATTGATTAAAATTATTGTCATTAGAGTTATTAACAAATCAATTGTCTTAACAAGGAAAAAGGATATTTGGTTTAGGTAATTATACATATATATAGAGAAACACCAGGGGATATAATTTAAAGATCACTGTATTATGTGAAAAAGTGTATACAATGTGAGGTCTTAAATTACCGGTCCTAAAATTAAATGAACCTTGTTTACCCGAACCCATATGTAACTAAGAATTTTTCTTATACATAAAAAAATCGAGACTCTTTCCTATCATAAGAAGTTTGAGATCTCCTTTGGCAGGATAGTCAAAAAATAATTATGGTTGTTGAAAAATAGACGACACAGCCTATACAAAATTTACACAGTATGTATGTTACTAGGTAACATCATGGAGAATATATGTACACTGGTACCAGGGAATTTTTGCTAGCAAAAACACAGGACCTAAAGTGTAAAAAAAAATTATCACACTATGGTGCCAAGGGATGATTCTTTAACATTAAAAAAATCTATATAAGGGAATGTTATATAACAGAATTTATAAAACAAGGCAATGCTTTTATAATAGCGGAGTCTATAGCAATGATTGAGTCTCTCACAGTACTCGGACTATGCTTTAAGATAAAACCTATCTTAAAATTATTTTATAAGATACTATAATAGTAGGTATTACTTTTATACAGGTAAAAATCGAGAAAGGTAATTCACATATTCCATATAATGTACCAGTCAAAATGAACCTTCATGGGCACTTTATATAGGATCTATGTTACTAATTATTTATAAGATAAGGTAATTAACAGGTAATTTACACCTCGGAAATAAATAAATAAAATTTATATAAAAAGACTCTTATCACGTCCATCGCGGCAGGTAATCAGCTTTACTTTACTGATGCGGAATAGACAGCAGATAGCACTTTGTGCACAGATAAAAGTAGGTATGATCCCTACTTTTCGCCAAGAAAATAGGTATTAGATATACGACCTGAACTCTGGGTATTGGACTGACAACTGTAGGGCTGCGATTCTGAATTGCTAGGAGCTGATAGATGCAGTATGACCCATATTTGCCAAACGTGACCCGAGCTAGGAAATAGGTATCGAAAAGGCCAAGTCGGTCGCCATCATTGGTGTCCGGGTTTCTCAGGTGAACCTAGGACCCTGTTTTAACAAAAACATGATCTTAGAAATAGGTAATTTAATAGGAAAATAGATAAGAAAAATTTAAGAACACGAGGTGTCAAAGGTATAAACAATTTCAGTCAGAATCTTACCTTAAACAAGGGCATCCTTCACTAAAACACAACCGTGGTTAATTTGAGGTATAGCTGAGAGATACAGCTAAAATTTAAGCCCATTTTGTACTTGAAAAATGGCTTAAAATATTTTAAAAAAATTAAACGAACTTTTTATGTCTGACCCATTGGACGTTTTCTAGCAAAAAGAACGAAAAAATTAGCGTTCCACATGGAGCTCACATTTTTAAGAAACACTAGATGTCGCTAGCTACGGGAGTGTTCCGAAATTTTTGGGGTGACCAAGTGCGCGAGAGTAGCCCCAACTCAATTTGCTGACATATCTCTTAACATAACTCCAAACTCATTAGCCTATCTCAACTCAACCAATCATACCGGGTAACACCCTGTACAAAACGAAATCATGGAAAAAATAATCAAATTCGTGCCTCGGCCGGCACTTAACTCATGCATAGTGCAAACGGGTCTTAAACTTTTGCGAAGCAGGTCGACAAATATGTGGCCAGTTGACCATGGTCGATACGATTATAGTGGATTTGTGTGATTTTCTCGGTTGGAGAAATTCTAACCCCAGAAGAATCGAAATATTTATAAACAATTTTTACTTTAATTTTACGATGATCATTGTTACTAATGTGCAATATTTCTGATAAAAAGGACGTCTAAAATTCTCTAAGAGACATATGTTTATTCTATACAAAACGATGACAGTGTTGTGTCTTATTCATAATAATGTTATGGTAGACTTATAGAAAATGGTTTATTGTTATTGAGAAAGAATATGATTCATAAGACCAAGTGTCCATCCAGAAAATGTCTGAGGTAACATTTTAGTGAAAATTGATTTAAAACCAGGTTAGTTATTTATTTATCAACAGATAAAATATATAATTTTGTCGAAATAAATATTGAGACAATGTAGCGTTTTTTAAATGCTACAATAATTTGAGAAAACGTGACGCTCAGTTTAGCGTCGGATATAAGGTATGGTAGCGTAATAAAGTGTTGTCCGACGCATCGAATCAATTTGCTGCTAAATTAGCAAAGAAATATGTTCTATGCAAGATTTCTAAAAAGATTTCTCGATCTATCGGCTAGTTCATATTGACGGTTCGGAAGCAGGCGAGTGGCATATCAAGGATTTGAAGCCATATTTAGGTTCGAATTCCGACGTTTCCGTAGGCTCTGAAGCATAGTTAAGTTTTTTTGTTAAGATAGGTTACTCTTTTAGTTAAGAGTTGTTTGTAGCTAAATACTAAGTTTACTAGGTGAATTAAGTTAGATTTAATGAATTGACACGCGTGTCTCCATTGTCTCTCGTGTCTCCATTGTCTCCCGTGTAGAAGAGAGTGCACTCCTCTATTTTATTCTTAGTTAGTTCCCCTAGATTTAGATTTTAAGTTATACAGAGAAGTTTTGAGTCCGCGAGTTTTGTTTCCTTGCTTTTTGAGAATCTTTTTGTCCTTTTCTGAATTTTGACCTACCGATGGTGACTCCAATTTATTTGGCGGGTGATACACATGAGATATCGTGCATCTATAAAGAATATTTCTCAAAACTATCTATCCCCAGATATAAAGTTTTTATAAAGAAGGCTTCTCAAAAATATCTATCTATCTATATTAGGATATAAGTTATCACCTTCGAATTATTTGGATAAGTAGGATTAGAACTAGTAGTTTCTGCATAAAATAAAATTTGTTTGCTCCCAAATTTTATTCTTTTAGGAGAGGGGTGGTGTAACATTTTTTTTTATATGCAAAAGAAAAGTTGCAAATCTTGATTGTTATTCGGAAATAAAAATAATTAACAGTAAGCGAAAAATATAACTTAAACCGTAATATCCTTAATAAATTAAAAGCAATATTCAAAAAAAAAGTTACAGCAAAACACGGAGGTTCGAGCCGGAGGTCTTGCGGTTGGTTTCGTTTTGTTTCACCGCGTTGTCCCCTGGACCACGAGTACCATAAATTTCCTACTTTTGAATAGCCCAGTAATGCGTTGTGAGACGAAGGTTTGTTCGAGTACCGCTAGTAGACTGATCGGGACCCACTCGGTTGATTCAAACACCCATTATCTTTCTCTAAGCGCTCGCGCGAGACAAGATCAGTGATACAACGTGTTCACTGCAGGTGCATTTCCAAGGCGTTGCAGTTTTTTGTCAAGTTGTGAACGAAAGTGGAGCCTCACTCATCAACGAATTCGACTCTAACAGAAAGCCTTTAGCACCGTTTAAAATAACATGTAGTTAAAAATACCTATTAAATTATATTTTGTGTGTGTGTGAAAATTGGATTATTGTTCATTACTGGTGAGTGTTTCATATTTATTTATTATACTTTCTACAAACCTACGAATTGACATAAAATAAAATAAAACGTTGTTTTATTAAAGTAAATCTTTTAAACTTCAGAAAGATGATAAAATTATATTTATTAAAATATTCTAAAACCAACAATGACCCTTTCAGGCCGTTCGTTGGAGCTCGCCCTATCGCTCACGTCACTACGTTATTAAGATGACAACTTTTTTTGAGACCCGTTCAATGACAAATTTTTGAAACCCGTTCAACGACGGAAGATAACCTTTAATGACATTGAGCGACCTTTAAATGTCTGAACGCTGCTGTTGTTTTCTTGTTCGTTCATGCCATTTTGCTGTCCTGTTTTTTCTGAAGTACCGAGACTCATCGAGACCCAGTTTTTTGAAGATCCAACCTACAATGAGGGACTGGCAGATAAGATTTTTAGATACTTTTTTTTTACTAACCCTATTTTATTGAAACATTAAGTACATTTGGTAAACCTCATTGCCCTTGATAAAATCTGGCAACATATAACCTTTGGTTGAGTGAATGCGCATTTACCCCGCTAAGGCCATGGTATTTTTCTCATTTTCATATTGCCAATAGTTTTAGTCTCACATATGTACCTCAATTTTTTGTAATACGGCGTAGTTTTATTTTCTCTGTCTCCGGTTTTTATTGTGTTAAATTATAAATAAACGTTTATCTGTTAAAATAAGAAAAACTAAAAAAGGTTTAATCCTAGGAAGATAGAAATAAATAGTAATTTTTCTTAAATAATAAAATTAAAGTAGAAACTGTGATAACAAACAAGGATATAAACTTTCTTGAAAATAATTTATTTACATATTTAATTTAACTAAAAATTCTCACAGATGTATATTTATTTACATGATCTTTTGTAACTTACTGTAGGTGGTAGACGCCTTTTACTCATTGGGCGTCGACCGGTGAGATACCACCATGCCAGAACTGAGTAGCGCTAAGTGGTATCACCACGTTCCGCTACTGCGCTGGCAGTCCGGTTTCAGCAATGAGTAACAGATAGCATGATGGCGCCTCCAGGATCAAAATATTCCGGAGGTAAAATACCCGACCACTCGGATCTCCGGGCGTCGAGTGATCCTGGGGGTCCTTTATGCAAAGATATTAAAAGAAGACCAAAAACTCAACTCAGAATTGATTTTAGCAATATAAGAGGATTAAGTACCAACATGAATTCAGTTCACCAACATCTTGAAGAACAAAGACCTGACATCCTTGTTCTCACTGAAACTAAAATCAGTTCTGCAACACCTATTGTGAACTATCTTTATCCCGGCTATGACCTACACCACCGATTTCGACATAATTTTGGGATCTGTGTGTACATTAAAAATGACCTTTCATGTCATCGAGAGGAGAAGCTAGAACCAGCGAACCTCGATGTCATATGGCTGAAATTCACATCAAAGTCATCGACCAAGTTCATTTGCTGCCTCTACCGACCGCCAAGTAACACCGAGTATCAAAACTTTTTTGCGACATTATCCGAAAACTGTGATAGTATACAGTCTAACTATCCACATGCGGAAATTGTTTTTTTAGGCGATTTCAACATCCACAATATACCCTGGCTAAAACACCACAACAAAACAGATAATGAAGGCAGGGAAGCAGAAGCTTTTGCCATAAGTTGTGGTCTAACGCAGCTTGTGGATGAACCTATCCGTATCTCAGAAAGGGGTGAATTTGCAGCGCTTTTAGACTTGTTCCTAACTACAAATCCTGACTTGTACACAATTCAAGTAGATTCCCCAATTGGTTCATCCGATCATAAAATTATAAGAACAAAGTGCGAAATGTTCATACCGCCAAGCCAACTCACTTCCTCGTAAAATGTGGCACTATAAATCGGCAAAATGGAATGACCTTAAACAGTTTTACCTGGATTTTCCATGGCAAGAGGTTTGCTTTAAAACACTAATGCTGTAATGAAATAACAAAAGTAATCTTATCTGGAATGGGTGCATATATTCCACATACAATAAAACGCAGAGCTAATGCAAAACCTTGGTTCAACAGCCAGTGTCAAACGGCTGTAGAGAAAAAACACAGAGCATATAACCTTTGGAAACGACAACAAACCGCTCAAAACCACACAGAATTTTTAGAAGCCAGAAATAGTTGTAAAATTACTATTGACGCCGCCAAAGAAACATACAGTCAAAGAATAAAAAGCAGGTTGCTGAATTGTCCAAGCAGTTCTAGGTCCTTTTGGTCTCTTGCAAAAGCCGTTGGATCAAACTTCAATAAGTCATCCATACCACCACTACAGATAAAAATACTCACTTAGCCACAACATCAGAGGAAAAAGCCAATATGCTGGCCAAAATCTTTTCCTCCAACTCAAACCTAACAATGCCAAATGGAAAAACTCCACCGTTCATTGAAAGAGGCAAGGAGTATATCCATCATCATGGAAGTCTGCCGCAGTACAACCCATTCCAAAGAAAGGAAAAAAGACAGATCCGTTAAACTATAGACCAATTGCTCTACTTCCGGTGATATCAAAAGTAATGGAAAGAGTTGTGAACAATCCCCTAACCAAGTACTTGGAAAAGTACAATTTTATCAACGACAAGCAATACGGATTTCGAAAATATAGGTCAACTGGCGATTTACTTACATACGTCACTCACTTATGGCAAAAAGCGATTGAGTTGCGAGGTGAAACAAGAACAATTGCCTTAGATATATCTAAAGCATTCGATAAAGTCTGGCATGAAAATCTGCTCAACAAACTCAAAGCAACGGGATTGTCGCCGAGACTTTGCACTTGGTTTGAAAGTTACCTTAAGGATAGATCCATTATTTATGTTGCACTGGATGGCCGGAACTCCAACTCTTACCAAATAAATGCCACAGGGAGCAATCCTTTCGCCAACACTTTTTCTGATTTACATAAATGACCTCATAGATAAAACAGTAAATCCACTTTATTGCTTTGCAGATGATGGCAATGTAGTCTCCTCAGTCATACCACCCACATGTCTCTCCGCACGTGAATTCCATTACCTTAGACTAACTGAAATATCACAGATAAATAACGACTTGGAGATAATAGAGGACTGGGGCAACAAAAACCTTGTACAGTTCAACGCGCAGAAAACCCAAGCAGCCCTGTTTTCAAAAAAGACCAGCACCGGTGAGCCAAACATCATGCTATCTGGAAGTGCTGTCGCATTGCAGAGCCAGTTGAACATCTTAGGAGTCACTGCAGAGACCAACATGTCTTGGCACAGTCACGTGGCAGATATAGCTAAAAGGGCGTCCCAAAAGCTTGGGGTGCTATTTCGTACAAGACATCTGTATACACCAAGCCAACTGCTGACACTCTACAAAGCCCAGATTCGACGAACTATGGAGTACTGCTCACATATATGGAGTGCGGCACCCAAACATACCTTAATGCTTTTGAACACCGTACAAAAACGAGCTATCAAGCTGATCAATGACCCCGCGCTTACCCGTAGCTTGGATAGTCTCGAACATCGAAGAACTGTGGGCGATCTATCTCTCTTCTACAGGTATTATCACGGCAAATGCTCTGAAGAGTTGGCACGTATGATCCCCCCGGGAGTAGCACCTACTAGGCGAACACGTCAAACAGACGGTAACCATCAATTTATTGTCAAAATAGAAGCACCAAGAACCTCATTATATCAGAATTCATATCTCTGGAGAACAGCATCGCTGTGGAAGAAACTCCCTGCGACAGTTTTCCCTGCAGGTTACAACCTGAACCGTTTCAAAACCAACACACACCAACAATTCCGCGCACTTGCCGCTTCTCGAGCGTGATAGGGATCTCCTTGCGAGTGCGCATACCCGTAAAAAAAAAACAAAACTTACGTGATAGCAATAAAATAGATTACAGTATTTTTTTTGTAAATTACTTGCATTTTTTTCTTAAACATAAACCAACTTTTCTTTACCCTAGTGAATAACACAAGGTTCACTAAAATTATTAATTCACTATAATATTTTTTCTGTTAACTTTTAAATACTTGTATTTGCGCCCTTTAGGCAAAAGGAAATTTTCTTAGTTTATTTAGTTCTTTAAGAGATAAACCCACGACCTCAGTCCCAACTGAGCTACCGATAGGCATCTTTAGTTTGTAACAATAGATCGGTTACAACCTACTAAAATGTGTGCCCTATCTATGAGTTTATTTCTTAATGTACGTAAAAGATACTGGTGTAAAATAGGATCGACATTATTTCGGCAATATGTATTAAACAAAAAATCACCTGCTGATAAGAAGCAATTTAAAATATTTGGATCACCATTATATGGTGCTATTGTATCGGCAAACATCTTTAACAATGTATAATTGATTGGATTTTGATTTTGTGGATTTTGCGGTAGAGCCATTTTTGGATTTTTGTTGCTGTTTTTAAAGTTAAATCTGAAAAGAATTTACTGACTAAACCATCGATTGATTCAGTACTGCTTGAGCGTGATAAGCTCATTCAAAATTAAAAAATCTTCTAATATAAGTCTTAATTAATTAACTTCTAAAAAATTAAATCAAATATCGAATTAGATTTTATCGATAAAATTAAAATTTAATTATTTTTTTTTAAATCTTTTTTTCTCAAAGTTTTACTTTCTTAAAATTCTACTTAAAATTACTTTCCATCACTTAACAGGAGTAAGGGAAAGGATCGATAGGAAAGTTGGAACTTACGGTGAGTATCTTCCTATCTGGTTGATTCAGAACTTGTTGCCTTGCTGCGTTGTGGTAGGATCCTCAGGATGGCTAGAAGTCGCTGTCGAATTCAATCGCCCTGAACCTCTGTGCACCTGATCACTTTCAGTAACTATGTCTATGTTCGAAATTGTCACTTAAGGGTTTAACCCATAATTCGGAGGCGATCAATCCACACGATCTGGATTGGTTCTGGATGAACAGGTACTACGCTCGCGAATTGGTTGACAATCCTACCGATAGCGCCAATTATGTTTTTGTTTTGTCGAGAAATCCCGTTTTTAAAAACTTTATTTTAGACAAGTTAATGTTTACAGGCTAAGGCTTAAGCTAAGAATGATTTTAATATTAACAAATCGAAATATATAACCTAGTAGAAAAATGCAGGATAGCAAAAAGAACACCTGTGGGATATGGTGCAACTCATCTCTTCTAGGTACATAACTTATGTCTGTACGATGGGTTTTTGAAACTCTCGATTTTCACGAATTTTTGTAAACAGTAACTTTTCACTCTGTCACAAGCTTAACCAAGCTTAATAAAAATACATCTGCGCCAAACCCCAAGGGAAGTTTTTTAAGGTTAAAAAAATCAAAAAAATTAGGTTTTAAATGGAGCGAGTTATTATTATGCGGTTTTAGAAATATGATAATATATTTTTCTTGTCTTTTTTGTGTCAGATTTAGAAATTAATTAACACAGTTTAGTTTGCAAGATAATAATAAAATGGACTTGTGTTAGTTAATTATTCTATTATTTGTTATGTTAAGTAATGATATTTTTCAAATAAAAATGGAATTTTCCAATTTAATAAATATTTTTTTAAACTTTCTTAGTTATATAAAATTAAAATACAAATATCTATTACATTTTCTCACATTAAACCCCTTTAAAGATAATGCCATCCGATGAACATTTCCCATTATAATTTTAGGGGTTGGTTTCACCCCTGGCAAGGGGTGAGAGGTTTAAAATTTTTAATGCATTTATTTTTCATATAGTGACAGATGAGAGCGGAATTTTTTTCTTAATCGTCCCTTACCGCCTAAAATGTCTTTATTTAAATTTTTCTGAAACACCTTGTATATTGCAAAACTGTTTTATTTAAATTCCTTGTTATAAAATTTTTTGAAACAATTTTCGTTAAAAACATACAGTATGACTACAAATCTTAAAACCGTTAAAATCTGAATCGCCCTATATAAGAGGTAGGTAATATTGCAAATACTAAATGTTTTTAAATATTTTATGTTATTATAAAGCTAAAAAAATCAAGCATTAACGAATGTTAATGTTGCTCTAGGTGGACACCTAGATCTTCAAAACGTTCCACTGTGGGCCGGTAGAATCTTGATTGATTTGTCAGCCTGCAGGTTCTTGATTGCCCGTTGTTCTAGACGGGTGATGTTTGTCTTTTGTTGTTTCTTTCTTTCCAACGTTGTTCTTACTTTATGGCGAAACTCATCAGCTTCGGGTTGAGGTAGACTAACGGTTTCTATTACCGCAATAATTTCCAGTGTCGGTGTCTGTGCCGGTGCAATGGCGAAGTCTCTTACTGAGTACCAATTCTTCGTTGGCGCTCAGAGTCCTTTTGGAGATGTTCACTATAGTGCTTGGTGTCGTTGAGTCTGTTCTATCTTGAGTACGTGTTTGTAGTTTCTTAAGTTTTTCTCGGTGAGTTGATCTTATCTTCTGTCGTTCTCTGTTGCACGTACTGTCAATTTTACTCAGTATCCGTTCGTAGTCTTCCTCCCATGTGTGTCGTCTAATTTCGTCAAATCGCTCCTCCATTTCGGTGTTGAAGTTGGCTTTTCTCCATCGATGGTAACTGATTTGAGATCGGATTAGTGCTTGGCTGGTCCTCTCTAAGATCTTCTTCGTTCTCACTCCCGGAAAGTTGGCTTTTAGGCGGAAACGAACCGGAATGACACCACTGTCGCGCGCCTCGCACAAGAATGAAATGTGTTCTTTTTCCTTTATCACTTTAATTTTGGTCTTCTCGTAGCCTCTGAATAGATTGTTAATTCCGGGTCCGTACCGTTCTTCAACTCTTTGTTTGAAACTCGTAGACAATGATTGTGTAGGTTACTACGTATACTACTTGGTGTGCAGTCAGGTGTGACGGCCCGCCCCCTTCCACAAACAATGTGGAAAAAATAATATTTATTTCATAACAAACTAAATAAGTTTAGTCGAGAAAAAGTTCGAATTACATTTCTCGAAGATGGAACAAACAAGGGACCAAATAAAGCATATTCTTACTTTGAGATGGGCATAGAAAAGGCCACCGAAGAAAGCAGCTTTCAGTACCGAAAATGATGCAATAAACAGAATTTCGAAAATTTCACCGTTTCCTGGTTTACATTCTGGAGAAGTCTAGAAAGTTAAATGCTTCTTTTATATAATGCAACATTCTATGCCGAAGGACACAATAACAATCGAAACGAACCAAGTCATCAGCAAAGTACAGTAAGCCTACGGCAAGATGGAAGCAACAAAATAATCGTTATCGTGTATATATCTTGATTCCTTTTTGTTTTTTGTATTATGATAAAATAAAATAATCCAAAAACATATATTTTGCCTTTATGGTTTTAAAGAAATTACTTTTAATCACTGGGGACAAGAAATACTAACTTAGCCCATGAAAAAAAGATTAAACGTACACTTTTATTCCCTAGATAGCATAAAAAATTTATTTAGAATATATATAAAACATGCAAACTATATTTTTGGTTTCTTGCGCTGTGTGGGTCCTAACACAGGGTCCTAATAAATATTGAAATCATAAAAAACTTAGTTTTTTAGGTTTGCTTATTTGGACAGTCAAATTTATATACCGGGTCTGACGGACAGTTCTTTACGTAACATTTGTAAACCATTTAATTTTTTTGAACATAAAAAAGCTACGCTCCTGACAGTGTCAGATTTGTGTTTTTCGTAAATGAGGTTATGTTTGGTGTCGCTACCCCTGGAGACGCCAGGCTTCCAGGATGCAGTGAGCCTACTCCCAAATATAAAAATTGCATTTTATGTCAAAACTCTATGATAAACATACACAAATTTTACCATACTCATATTCCTTGAAAAATTCTGCATAATTTGGACCTCTCACTTGTACCTGTTTCTCACTTCCCCACATAGATGGAATGAAAATGTCACATTTTTTAAAAAAACAATTACTTCTACGTGGTAACTAAACCGACTCTTATTATTTATTTGACTCATTAAGAAAACCCTAAAAAATGCAAATATTCTTGATTTTTTGTTTAAGTTAACATTTTTTCGAAAGAGGAAATTTTTTTAAAGTTCCAAATGAAAAAACTTCATTCTTAAAAAATTCAGATACAAACCCATTAATATTTTTACTTGAAGTTGTCAAGCGATATTCATTTAAGACATGTCCAAAAATTATAATAGGTGTGACACATGCAAATAAATAACATAATACACAAATAAAACTATTTTTTAAATGTCTTCAAAACTAAGTCAAATTTTGACTTGCGGATTTCAGTAATATCTTAAATAAATATCGCTTGACAACTTCAAGTAAAAATATTAATGGGTTTGTATCTGATTTTTTTAAGAAATTTAAGTTTTTTGGTTTGCTACTTTTAAAAAATTTCCTCTTTCGAAAAAAATTTAATTTAAACAAAAAATCAAGAATATTTGCATTTTTTAGGGTTTTTTTAATAAGTCAGATAAATAATAAGAGTCGGTTTAGTTACCACGTAGAAGTAATTATTTTTCCAAGGAATATGAATATGGTAAAATTTATGTAGGTTTATCATAGAGTTTTGTCATAAAATGCAATTTTTATAGTTGGGAGGGGTTACAACTACCCCCTAGCGGGGAGCTACAAAAACAAAAATATTTTGGGTGAATTCAAAACGCTCAATTTTCTTATAAAAAAAATTTTCCCGAAGTCGTAGCTGTACTAGTATCTGAGATAAATCCGGCTGCAATCCTTAATGGGACACTCTGAATATTTTCTTTCTATTCAATATGCGTTTACTTCAGTACATCAATACATATTATAAAAAGGTACAGGGCTTTTTTTATCGCTTATCTCAGACACTACTTAACCAATTTTAATGAAATTTGGCATACATGTTTTATAAGCAATTTTCCCTTGTTAAGGCGATTTTTTACGCTATGACACGTGCAAGTCGGCCTAACCAGCGAAGCCGGGTTTACTTATTTTTTTAGGTTAGTTATTAATTAATTGGAATAAGAAACCGATACCTTCCTTAAGGCTTTGAACGCAAATAAAGAATAATAGGGCTTCTTAAAAATTCAAGATGGCTACTATACGCTAAAACTATACAACTTATTTGTTTTAACTTTTTAATTTGGTTACACGGTTACAAAACTCCTAATTTAAAAAGGCAGTCATTAAAAAAAAATTAAAGAGAATGTGACACACTTGAATTTATATAACGATACTTTTTTTAAAACTAATTCCGCTGGGAAGTAGGTATAATTGTTTTTTTCCTTCGAAATCGGTATAGTTTTAAATTTAATCACTGGTCAAACGCCAAATTCTTAAGGCAATCCAAACATAAAAGAAAAATAACTCCATTTTAATGGTTATATTGTTATATTCGTGAAAATGCAAACATGTAGTTAATTAAAGTTTTTTTTATAATAATAACTAACCAAACCACTGTTAATTTATGTTTAACGACAGTTATTCCTTAACCCATTTGATTATGTACAATTTGTACAGAAAAATAATAAAGATTTAATCTAATTTAAAAGCTAATATTCATGTTTATTAATACTTGTCTACTTTTAAAACTCTCCTTTAATATGTATAAAATAATGTCTAAAATAGTAAACACTTGTCTGATGGAGCAATTAGGTCAAAAGTCATAAACCTAACCCAACCAATTAAAAAAAAGTGCGGAAATTTGTAGCCTAGCCTGAATGAACCGAACCGAACCGAACCGAACCGAACCGAATGAACCTTAGATTATTGCGCCACCGAGGGAAGTGACTTGTCCGTCCATTTAATAGGTTTAATTTTAAGAGCGTAAAATAGATTTAAGTAATGGAAAATATGAAGAAACTCGTACAAGGGAGGACGAGTGTGATAAAGTTTAGGTAGGCTAGATGAGTTTGCTGAATATAGGCTTATAGGAAATCATATTTTAAGTTCAATAATAATCAATAATAAAATTAATGTTTATATTGCCACAAAAAAATATATAAATACATATGCTTCGTAAATCTAAAACTAGGTGTGGCAAAGGTCAGAGTTCGCGCTGCTTATTAGTTTGTTTAGCACGTTCTTCCACTCAGATCCATATATACAGGGTGTTTCAGAATTCAATAACATAATTTTAATGTTAAATTTATTGAGTGATTTTAAGACAAAAAGTTCATATAAACATAGGTCCACAAACGCTTAGTTTTCGAGATAATATTTTTTGTTTATTTTGATATAGTGGCCATGCTTTTTATTTTGATGATGGTAGTCTTTGGTAAAACTGCGTTGTTTTTTAAACGGTTAGAGATGCGAAAAAATTGCAAGTGATAAAATAGTTTGTAAACGAAACAGGAATTTTATTTCTTGGTTTATAATCTACCAGTGGCTTACAACAAAAAAATATCCCGGGAAAAAGGTGACATGACCCCTGAAAAAATATCACCTTGTAGATTTCTACTATGGTTTAGCATGTCTTATAAAGTACTGACAACAGCTGAATATACATGTCAAACTTGAGCTGCATATCTCAAAAACTGCACGAGCAATAAACAAAAACTAAAAAAAATATGAAATTTTAACAACCTGTATCTCTAAAACTAAGCGTTTGCATGTCTATATTTATATAAACTTTTTGACTTAGAATTACTTAAGGAATTCCAAACTAAAATTATGTTATTGAATTTTGAAACACCCTGTATAAATAATTTTTTTTATATAATCCAATTTGAATTAGAAATTAAGTAGAAAAAAAACTGTGTAATAAGTTAAACATAGTACATACATAAGTTTGAAATACACGTTTAAGTCCTACAAGTTTCTTAAAACATTGTTGCAACTCTTGTCTTATTGTTGAACACATGTTTATCATTTATTCTAGCACTGTCTAAACAATGATTTTAGTCTTCATAGATAATATAAGTATGCAAAGTTAAATAAAAAAAATTCAATAAAATGGATAGGTATGTCACAGGATTTTAGCAATAAATAATGATTATAATTGTGGGGGTTACTATATTCTATAGTTAAAAAAGCTATAAGTACCTATAAGCAGATAGTGTAACTAGGATAACCCTGCCAAACTAAATTAACAAAATAAGCACCTATTAAAAATTCGTAAACTAACCATGTAACCACCCAAAGAACACCAATATTATTTAAATGCGTTATTACCATTGAGTTGTATAAGGCCCTGATAAGGCCCTGAAAGGGCCTTAGAGACCGAAAAACATTTTTTGTTTACCCTATCTAATTTGGTTACTATGTGCAGGTATTTCTTATACAATAAAATATTAGATAGAAATTATTCTGTTGTATAATGGAAAGAGGCGGACTGACCTTGCATGCCACCCAACCAGATAATATATGGGTACTTTTATCTCTTTCACACTGACAGCACAACTGCGAAAGAAAAGCAACTGGCTGATTTTAATCCACCTGCCGTATTTTGAGTTGTCAACCTGATTGTCGTTTTATACAGGGAAAACTGTTGCTCTATAATCGACAGTGGTGTTTAACTACGGAATTGAATTTTTTTGAGTTTTGTGCGCGAATTTTGAAGAAGGAAATCTTAAAAACGTTTAAAAACAAGTTTAGAAGTAACCATTTGAGTTCAACCATGGTGCAAAATTGTTTTTTGTGCAAAAGAAGAAAAAAATCGATGAAAAAACAACATTTTATGGGTAAGTCTTCTTGACGGATAGTTTTTGGTAAAAAACGAGAAAGTTCAGTAGCTTCACGATAGATAGTTTCTTCTGCGACCGACCGTGCGATTTTACCCTCACACATTTTAATTCAGAAAGTGTCACTTCCCCGCACTTAAGATATTTTTTAATAATAATTTGTCCTGTAATGTGGTGCAGTCTAGGACAACTGGGCGCCTCTAACTCGGCGCTACCAACTGGGCGGCAGGCCAACTGGGCGGCGGGCCAACTGGTCGGCAGGCCAACTGGGCGACGAGCCAACTGGACGCCGGGCCAACTGGGCGCAGGACTATATTTTTTTTTGATAAAATGTGCAGATGAAAAAATAGATATATTATTATTTATGTAAAAAATCCTTTACGTAATATTCTTGAAATTTGTTTTTGTTAGAGTTAAATCCATTAAGTCGAGTGTTGAAATTTTGGTAGGTGTGGAGTTCTGGTAACCTGATAACATAAAATTTACGTTATTGATTACAAGAATGGCGGATCCAAAATGGCGGATTTCTTTATTTTTAAACCGATTTGTCTCAAACTTGAAAGTTTGAAGTGTTTGGGATCACTTATAAAAAAATTAAATGGCGGATCCAAAATTGCGGATTTTCTTATTTATGCATCGATATGTATCGAATATGGAACTTGGCAGTATTTCAAGTCGCTGATTATAATTTTTGACTCAAACTCATAAAAAATTCAAAATGGCCGATCCAAAATGGTGGTTTTCTTTATTTTTAAACGGATTTGTCTCAAACTTAAAAGTTTGCAGTGCTTGAGATCACTTAATACAGTTTTATACTCAAACTTAAAAAAAATAAAATGGTGGATCCAAAATGGTGGATTTTCTTATTTGTGCACCGATATTTATCAAATATAGAACTTGGCGGTGTTTCACGTCGCTGATTACGATTTTTGACTCAAACTCAAGAAAATCTCGTAATGGCGGATCGAAAATGGCGGATCGAAAATGGCGGATTTGTTTATTTTTAAACCGATTTGTCTCAAACTTAAAAGTTCGAAGTGCTTGGGATCAGTGAATACAGTTTTCTCCTAAAACCCAAAAAAATTAAAATGACGGATTTTCTTATTTATTCACCGATATTTATCAAATATAGAACTTGGCGGTGTTTCAAGTCGCTGATTACGATTTTTGACTCAAACTCATGAAAAACTCAAAATGGCGGATTTCTTTATTTTTAAACCGATTTGTTTCAAACTTGAAATTTTGCAGTGTTTGAGATCACTTAATACAGTTTTATCCTAAAACTTAAAAAAAATTAAAATGGCGGATCTAAAATTGCGGATTTTCTTATTTACGCACCGATATGTATTAAATAGAGAACTTGGCGGTGCTTCAATTTGCTGATTATGATTTTCGACTCAAACTCATAAAAAATTCAAAATGGCGGATCGAAAATGGTAGATTTCTTTATTTTTCAACGGATTTGTTTCAAACTTAAAAGTTGACAGTGCTTAAGGTCACTAAATACAACTTGTGACTCACAGTTGCAAATGGCAAACTTTTCCATTTGTGAATCGATATATATCAAATTTAAAACTTGACGGTGTTTAAAGCCGCTTATTGTGATTTTTGACTCAAATCTATAGCTTAATACAAAATATGACTCAAGTTTAAAGAAAGAAATGTAATATTTTAAGCTTAAGACAAATCGGTTAGTAAATAAAAAAGTCTGTCATATTGGATTTGCCATTTTGATTTTTTATGAGTTTAAGTCAAAAATGATAATCAGCAACTTGAAGCATCGCCCATTTCTATCGGTTCATTAATAAGAAAGTCCACCATTTTGGATCCGCTATTTTAAATTTTTTTTAAGTTTGAGTAAAAAATCATAATCAGCGCCAATTTCTATATTTGATACATATCGGTGCATAAATAAAAATATCGGCCATTTTCCATCCGTCATTTGAAATTTTTTTCAGTTTCAAGTTTCAGCATAAATCTGCATTAAGTGATTTCAAGCACTGCAAACTTTCAAGTTTGAGACAAATAGGTTTAAAAATAAAGAAATCCCCCATTCTGGATCCGCCATTTTAAATCTTTTATGAGTTTAAGTCAAAAATCATAATCAGCGACTTAAAACACCGCCAAGTTCCATATTTGATACATATCGATGGATAAATAAATAAGAAAATCCGCGATTTTTAAACCGCCATTTTAATTTTTTTTAAGTTTCAGGATAAAACTATTTTAAGTGTTCTCAAGTACTGCAAACTTTCAACTTTCAAATCGATTTGAAAATAAAGAAATCCGCCATTTTGATTTTTTTATGTGTTTGAGTCAAAAATCATATTAAGCGAAACACTGCCAAGTTCTATATTTCATAAATATCGGTGCATGAATAAGAAAATCCGCCATTTTGGATCCGCCATTTTTGAAATAAAAAACGTAAATGGTATTTTTACCAGGTTACCAGAACACTACACCTACCAAATTTCAACACTCGCCTTAATAGCTTTTGAAATTTTTGTATAAACAACATATTTATTTTGTTTTTTATCTGCACATTTTATCGAAAAAAAAATAGTCCATCACCGAGTTGGCCAGGCGCCCATTAGGCCCGGCGCGGCGCCCTGTTGGCGGCGCCGAGTTGGCCCGGCGCCCAGTTGGCGGCGCCTAGTTGTCCCATTCCGCATTGAAATTTTTAGTTCCGAAATTTCATCTGACTCCAGCATAATTTGTAGTCCACCCAAGAAGAGAAGAGTTGAAGAAGACACTTGTTCAAAAAAAGAAAATATTTTACCTGGAACGTACAACATTTTTAAAGGTCTAAGATGAAAACAATAATTTTAATACATCCCTGCACTTAGCATGCTAACAAATTCTTTTTACTCTTTTTTTTACTGAAGAGAATTTTGTAAACACAGTATACACAAGTAAGTATTAATGAATTATTTATTATTCAAACCGAAAATTGTTGATAAAAAAATTCTAGCAAAATTCGAAAATTTTATTTTCCGCCGCATCTGACCTTATTGATCCAAGACAAGCCAATAGAAATATTTTTGCGATGTTGCATGAGTCCGGAGTTACCAAACCGAAATTCTATTTTTCTCCCTGTCTTGCTTATTAAATTCTTACTTGTATGTAGTCACCCGTAGGGTATAGAAGTCAGTGTTTATTACCAAATTTAATTTGGGCCCCTCAAAAAAATTTACTTAATTCCATTTTTTATAAAGCCTGCTATATATATTAATTATTTTAAACTATAGGTAGGTAAATAGGTGTTTCTTTTCTTATTTAAAAGAAACGGAGCCCCTCTCTGGGATGGCAAACTTTGTATACTATGTTTCTCGTCTTATATTATCAGGAGATTTTATAGATGAGGCTTCGAGACCGTGTAGAACCACAGGTTATTCAAGTAGAGCTATCCAAATCTTCTCGTCTTTTGTGAGAGGCGTATTTAAAAGAAATGGAGCCCCTTTGGGATGGTAATCTGCCCCACAGAACACCATATCCGCACGGGTGAGAAATCAACTTATCTTTTTTTATAACTAATAATATAAAAAACATTTTTTTCTGTTTGTTTATTGTGAAAGTCCTTTATAATTGTCTGTCAAAGTAAGCGTCATAAATCAGGTCGAACTTGATTTTCTGAAATAATTTAAAGAATTCTACCAACCTGCACTGACAACACTGCGGGTTACGATCACTGATTTGTATGAACACTGAGAAATAAGTTCGGCTTACAATTCATGTCTTAAAACGGTTTTTGTTTCCTATTTAGAATGAAATTCCTAAGAAAATTAGCTCTAGAATGTTTTGTTTTACCTTTTTGGATCAAAATATTGAGCAGAAACCTTCTAGGTGAACTTAATGCAGCCCAATTTTAGAAGGTCAAAAATTTTAGATGGCTAAAATGGACGGGAGTCTAAGGGCCCATCGCACCGACCTTTAAAATTCCCTTTCATATGGCCCATACACCTCTGGGTGCAACCAATGTAGAATGTAAAGCCGAGAATTTGTCTATTCTCGAATGTAAAGGCAGAAAGGAAAATCATCTAGTTACTGCAGGCAGTGCAGTTTAATTATAATACACTGTTCAGTCCTATGCTACCCTTACCGCTGTACCCACCAGGCTGTACACAACAGCTAACCCAAAAATCGGACTAAAATACTGTAATAAAAATTAGATTCACCTTTATTTAAATTATTTTTCTTCCTTACAAATCTTTTTGTAATCCATACATAGGTATATTTTTTCACAAAAACATTATGCCAAAAGAACCAAAAGCTAGCCGTTATCTTGGTCAATAAAGTTTTTATTTATTTAAAAAAAAACATATTTTTTCTTTATTTACTTAAAAAACACAAAATTCACTTTAATCACAAAACTTTGCTCATTTGTAGGTATTGTAAGTTGCTATAGCTATGCCAGACGGGTAACATTATGTGACCAGCATCTTATCTTTAAGCAGCTCTTAAGGAACATTAAAGTCACAAAAAAAGCTGACTTAATTTTAACAACACTAAGGAAGGAATGAGTCTGCCTTTAAGTTCGGTGCAACGAAATTTTACGAAATAAAGGATTCTTTAGGCTAAGAAACGGAAAAAGAAGTCGGTGCGATGGGCCCTAAATGACAAAAATCGACCCCCTGGGTTAAAAACGCGTGGGTAAACACTTTTCTCTTTAACTCGCGGGTCATCCCAAGTTAAAGTTGAACCAAGGCAAGCTAACACGACGAGTACCGACGCGGAGCGGAGTTTGGTCAAGCCGTCAAGGGCAGTAATGACACTTTCCGCATGTGTTAGGTACAATATTTTACTTATGAGTACCTTTCTTTTTAAAAAATTGAAAGTTATTTATAAATAAACATGTCCAATTAGATGGAATTGAAATGTAAACAAATATTGAAGCTGTCTTATTGACGCGTTGCTAAGGTTTCTTTGTTATACGCGTGCGGTGAAGTAATTACTTTACCGCACGCGAGTAGGTAGGAGTTATTTACCTAACAAGTGCGAAAATTATTCCTTTACTGCAAGCGACGGTAGTTGGCCAAACGACGCGGAGCGGAGTTCGGTCAAGCCGTCAAGGGTGGTAGAATTTTTTACCTATGAGTACCTTTTTTCTTCGAAAAATTGAATGTAATTTATAAATAAACATGTCAAATCAGATGGAATTGAAATGTAAACAAATATTAAAGCTGTCTCATTGATGCGTTTATAAGGTTTCTAAGTGGTGCGCGTGCGGTAAAGTAACTTTACCACACAATGTGCTGTAAAGTAATTACTTTACCGCAGGTGAGTAGGTAAAAAATTAACCTAACAATTCCGGTTGTGTTTTCTGTGTTATTTTATTATCTAACCTTCGTTCGAGTACATTTTGAGTCTTTGTTGTGTTTATTTTGTATATAGGCTTCAGGGTAGGCTTAGAAAAAATATTATGAAAAATTAATTGTGACACTATCATCTTTTTAATAAAATTCATTGTTGTGAACAGATATTAGCCCCCGATGGCGAAGTGGCTGAAGTTAGCTTCAGATTTACTTAAATTACAGCGGACTAGATAAATCTTCACAAAAGACGTTAAATACGTTATTTAAAGGCTTTCTGAAAATAAATTTACAATAAAAATTGATTAAAAGAAAAAGGTCGCCCCACCATCTGTCAAAGGTAGGTCTGTAGTGCGATGGAAGTTATAAGTATAAATGGCTAGATTTTTTAGAAAATTTAAAAATTATTCATTCTACTTTGTAAAGGCAAAGTTTTTCTTATACATGTTAATAATGAATATGCCTTTGTGTACACTATATCGGTCAAGCATATATCAATTAGGTCTGCGAGCTGAGCTACGAGGAAAGTTATACAAAGCTCAATTTGTTTATTAATATTTTTGTTTGCAAAAAATTCACGATGTCCGAAAATCATTTTGGGTCAGATAATTAACTAATAATAAAGGCAATAAATTTTTGTATTAGCTTTACATGTTTTAGTTCTGAGAGCTGAGCTACGAGGAATGTTGTAAAAAATCCATTGTTTTTTTTAATAAATATTTTTGAAAAAAATTGGTGATGTGCGAAAATCATTTTGCGTCAAATAATTAACTAATCATATAGACAATAATTATTTGTATTAGATTTACATGCTTTTTTGCAAAAATGTGGAAAATTATTTTGGGTTAAATAATTAACTAGTGATATAGAAAATAATTATTGTGTTAGCTTTACATGCTTTGGGTCTCAGAACTAGGCTACGACCAAAGTTAGGAAAAGCTAATTTTTTTTAGTTATTTCTTTTGTAAAAAATTGGCGAAAATCATTTTGGGTCAAATAATTATGTAATAATATAGACAATAACCATTTGTATTAGCTTTCCTTTGCTTCGTCCCCCTAAAAATTGCCGCTCCCAAAAAAAAGCTCCCCTCAAAGGGAATTTTTACCCCCAAAAAAAATGCCCTCTCAAAGCATATTTTTCTCAATTAATTTTGGCCCGACCAAAAAAGAAATTGGAACCACAACACCCCCAAACAAAATTGCTCTGTCCAAAAAAAATTGTTACCACCCTCCAAAAAAATTGCGCCCTCCAAAAAAAATGTTTCCTACCACTCTAAAAAAATGCCCTACTAAAATAATTGTACCATCCCCCACTAAATTTCTTCCTGACCAAAAAACGATTCCCCCAAAAAATTAATACTAACCCCCAAAAAAAATATTCTGTCACCCAAAAAATTGCCTCTCCCCAAAAAATACTCCCTAATGAAAACTGATACCTCCAAAAAAAAATCTATGTTTTCCAAAAAATATCCTCCGACAAAACAACAAAACCAAAAATTCTCCTAATAAACCTGTTACCACCCCCAAAAAAAATTGTTCAGTGGCCCAAAAAATTTTCATAAAAAAAATGTCTACCACCCCCGAAGAAAAAATTCTTACCCAAAAAAAAGCACTGCTGAAAAAATTTATTTGTCCTCCGAAAAATATTTATCGACAAAAAAAATCCCCCTTAGTTTTTTTTTAGAAGCGGCAATTTTTAGGGGGATGAAACAATTTTTTTGTGAGGCATTTTTTTGGGGGGTTGGTAATAATTTTTTTGGTGGGGTTCGGAGAATGACAATTTTTTTAAGAGGAAAAGCAATATATTTAAGGATGGAATAAAATTTCCATGTTTTAGATATATTTCATATTTATAATATTTTTATAAAATCGGTGCACAGGTGGTGTACCTAAAAGTTTATTTGCCAATATAGTCGACTTGCTCGTATATCGAAAAATATTATTAAAATCGCGACTGATGTACCGACTTAGGTGTCTGCACATCACCAATAATTTGCAAAAATAATTATAAAAAAAACTTCCCTCGTAGATCAGCCCTTAGATCTAAAACATGTAAAGCTAATACAAAAATGTATTGCCTATATTATAAGTTAATTATTTGACGCAAAATGAATTTCGCACATCACTAATTTTTGGCAAAAATAATTATTTTAAAAAAATTGGGCTTTTTATAACTTCCCTCGTAGCTCAGCTCTCAGACCTAAAACATGTAGAGCTAATACAAAAATTTATTAGTTAATTATATGACCCAAAATGATTTTTGCACGTCACCAATTTTTTGCTAAAATAATTATAAAAAAAACATTCGGCTTTTTACAACTTCCCTCGTAGCTCAGCTCTTAGATCTAAAACATGTAAAGCTAATACAAAACTTTATTGCCTATATTATTAGTTAATTATTTGACCCAAAATGATTTTCGCACATTACCAATTTTTTGCGGAAATAATTATTTAAAAAAACATTGGGCTTTTTACAACTTCCCTCGTAGCTCAGCTCTCTGATCTAAAACATGTGAACCTATTACAAAAATGTATTACTTATATTATCAGTTAATTATTTGACCCAAAATGATATTCGAACATCACCAATTTTTTGCAAAAATAATTGTAAAAAAAAATATTGGGCGTTTTACAACTTCCCTTGTAGCTCAGCTCTTAGATCTAAAACATGTAAAGCTAATACAAAAATTTATTGCCTATAATTATTAGTTAATTATTTGACTGAACATAATTTTCGCGCATCACCAATTTTTTGCGAAAATATTTATAAAAAAAAACATTGAGATTTTGACAACTTCCCTCGTAGCTCAGCTTTTAGATGTAAGTAGCTCAGCTTTTAGATGTAAAATATGTGAAGCTAATACAAGAAATTATTGCCTATATTATTTGTTAATTCATCATCAATCAGCTCTCAGATCTAAAACATGTAAAGCTAATACAAAAATTTATTGCCTATATTATTAGTTAATTATTTGACCTAAAATGATTTTCGCACATCACCAATTTTTTGCAAAAACCAAAAACATTCAACTAAAGGTAGACCCCGTATAGAAATCCTAAACTTCATCAGACACAAAAAGTATTATACTGGGGATTTCTTTCAAATTCGCAACAATGTTGCCAGTACTTTTATAACTTGTAATTTTGATGTAGGTACATAAGTAAAATGGTAACTAATAAAAATCAAAAAAATATTTTGTTTTTGAATTCGGCTTACGTTTTGGATTACTATACATGTATCTGTAATAGAATATGTTTACCATCCTATGTGAGAAAAGGATTGTTTTCATTGATTTTTTTTTGAGATCTTATCATTAATAACGTTTTTCTATACAATTTAATTCTAGGTTGTAAGTATAACCTCTAGATATGTATGTATGCATGTCTGTCTGTGTACCTATATGCACATATGTATACAAATGTTTGAAAAAAAGTTTTTTTTAAGTTAAAATATGTTATCCAATAATCAATCGGTAAATTTTTGTTTACATAGGTACCTAAACTTAACAAAAATCATAAAACATTTGCTTTTAAGTCCCTGTTGTTATAGATCTATGTGGCGGTTTAAATCCTTATCTATTTTGAATTAAAAGGAAAGTATAAATTAGAAATAATCAGCTAAAGTTGGTTTTTTTCGAAGATTGTTGATTGTCGATTTTTATAGAACGTACAACGATTAGCACAAAATTGCAATTTTTGTGCAGTCAACCAACTTGAGCTTGTTTTTTGCAGGAACACAAAATAACTAGCGGCGATATCCTGTAATGCAAACCATTTTTTTAAACTGCACATGCGCACCTCTCTTTTTCTGATCACATAAAATTATCTTCCTCTTACTAACTTCACACATGCTCGACCACAGCTGAGAGGGAGATATTTTACGTGAGAAGAAAAAGTACGGTAGCGAATGCGCAGTTTAAAATATTGATTTGGTTTTCGGTTTTCTGAAAAAAACGGGACTCCATTTAAGTGTGAAAAACGTTCAACTGAAAGTAAGTTTAATTAAATTTCTTTGGTGTGAGGTTAGAGTTCATAAATAGTTTATTAGTTTTGTCTTCCTAGGTGGTATTTAAAAAGTTATTAAAACCAGATGACTAAACTGCACTTTTAACTATTAATTATTGTTCACTACAAATGTTTTCGGTATAAAAATAACTCTTGCTTTTAGTCCAAATTAATTTAAGTTAAATGTTTTGATCACGAAAGTTAAAAAAACCTTTTCTTTATATAATATATATATATATATATATATATATATATATATATATATATGTATATATATATATATATATATATATATAAATTAGTCTACAACCCTCTCCTGGGCAACTCTGGAAAACTCAAAAAGTGCTTTGATTTGATTTTACGCGAAAATGGAACGTCGCAGAGAAAACCTTTGTTGACAAAAAAAATTGTGTGTGCTTAAGACCACATGGTAGAAGTGTAAACTTTAACAAGGCGAAATTAATAATACTGGCCTTCATCTGCATCATCATATTGCTCGCTGAATGTTCCTCTCACAGTTAGTCGACTCGAGCCGACTTCACCCGAATGAGCGTTACATAGCCGAGTCTGACGGCTCAGTTCAATTCAGTACCCACAAAAACTACTAAACGCGCCTAAAGAAGTTTACACTTCAAAAATTCCTTTACAATTTTTCTTAAAGGTTATAGCTCTAGACTTACATGTATAGAAGATAGAGAGCACCAAAATTGACAAAAATCAGTTTTTTGCATTTTACACAAAAACGGTAAGTCGTAGAGAAGAATTTTATTTAAGAGAAATATTACCCATACGAGTCTTCACAATCAATGTCCATAGTCTATAGGTCTACAACGACATGTTTAGAAGGTAGATGGCAGCTAAGTTGTCAAAAATTGTGTTTTTTTTAGTCGTAGAAAGAAACTTTATAAACATAAAATGTTAAAGGACACAATTTTCTACATTCTTTCCTTTTGGGCCACAGGTTTACAACTACGTGTAGAACATATAGGGCGCCAAATTCGCAAAAATTATTATTTTATTTTATGTAAAAACGGTAGGTCCTAGAAAAACACATTATAGACAAGAAATCTCCAGGACGCCATTCTCTACAATTCACCTATGTGAGTCACAGCTCTATGACTTATGGTTTTTGCGTAAAACGAAAAAAAGTACATAATGGGCATTTTCGGCACCCTCTGTCTTCAACACATATGGTTGTAGAGCTGTAAATTGTCATTGTCGCATTGTAGACAATTGTGTCTTGATCATTTTATGTCAATAAAAAAAATTTTTATGACTTACCGTTTTTGCATAAATTGCAAAAAACATAATTTTTTCAAATTTTCTTCTAAACGTGTGGTTGTAGACCTATAGACTATGGAGACCGATTGTAGGGAATTCTATGGGTAATATTTCTCATACATTAAATTTTGCCCTACGACGCGTAAAATGCAAAAAACTGATTTTTGTTCGCTATTTTTCAGAAAAAAAATTAATAGCGGCAACCATGTAGACCAAACGTCACCCTTGCATCATTTATTGTTGCCTTTGAGAGGTTATCCGAATAAAGGTGCGTTTTCGTTGTTTTTTTTGCAATATTGATCACAAAATTAAGATTTTTTTTATTAAATAACTTTAAAAATGCCTAAGAAGTGTGACAAAAGTGAAGAGAAGTGGCTGGATTTATCATTTCACCGGTAAGTTTGAATCTCTTCCAGAAACCGTCATATTGTTTACGATTTGGTAAGACAGTGGTGTGGTTTATAACTTTTTTTACAAAATATTAGTGATTTATTTTACAAAGAAGTTTTAAGAAACAAATATTTATTGTTGCAAATTCCCTTATTTTCCCACCTCTAGTGTTTGGGTTTTTTTGGAAAAGTTTTTGAATTTATTCTGGCAATAATATATAAAAAAATATATTTCTTATGTAAACAACCATTTTCACTCTGTAATGTTATGTTATGTCATGCTACTGTACAGTTATTAAACATTTTAAAAATATTCAAATTTATGAGTTTACTAGATTCCCCACTGATCCAAATAAGAGAGAGCTTTGGAGGGAGATTATTGGCCTTAATAAGGAGAAAATTCTGTCAAAATGGGCATTCTTTGTTCTGACCACGTTGATCCTCAGTATGTTCGTTTAGCACCTAGTAGGCACTATCTTGTACGAAATGCCTTGCCCAAGGTCAGGTGTTAAAGACTAGTTCAAATTAAGAAAACTACTTACTACTAGTGGTTGGTAGTTAAATATTCAACTATCTCTTTTTATTATAAAGTATACATAATATATTATCACTGGTTGTTTTTGATGTTCGATCATCATATAATGATGTAAAAAAGTAGTTAGAATTAAGAAATATAACTATAAGAAGAAAAAAGGTAGTACCTACTTTTACACAGAAAAAAAAAGAGTTTTAACTTCCTTTTCACTTACTTACTGCATAGTCCCTGGTGATTAATTAAAAGAGAGCCTTGAGTCAAATGGATTAAAATATTGTTCTTAATTCTTATATTTGCCAAATTTAATAATGTTTGTATATATAGGGTGTCCCATAACTTAGGGGCCATAGGCCAACAAGTGATAGAGGAGGTCATGTCTGATCAAAAACTTGTTGTTGGCAATTTTTTTAACTTTTGTGATAATAACTTTAAAAAAACGCAGTAAAAATATGAAATTGGGTAGTCTTGTATTAGAACAAAAGCAGTAAATTGAAATTAATTTTAAAAAATTAATTTGAAAAAAGTTAGTCAGTCAATTTTTTTAGAAAATACTATTTTTTTGGTATGAACTTTTATGAATGCCATATTAAATGCAATGTTTTTTAAATATTTTTTGTTAATAAAAACAAGTCTCTAGCGAGACATAATAATAAAATATTATTGATATTTTTTAAAAGAGAAAGCAAAAATTAATTTAAAAAAAAATATTATTTTTTATACATTTTCGAGGTTATTTTGACAGCCCGTACCTCCTCCACTTGTAATATTATCAAAAAAGGAGTACCACATTTTTTAATCACAATTAGCTGAGTATTCAGCTGGCTGTCACAGATTTTTTTTTGTATAACCGGTTTTCACCCACTCCTCTTTAAAAATCCTATATCTTAAAAACAGATGAATGTTGACCCCATGTTATATAAACTTTTTTCTTGGAAATAACCTCCTCTATCACCTGCTGCACTACGGCGCCTAAGTTATGGGACACCCTGTATAATAATCACTTAATTATAAATAATATTTTTTCATTTTTATTTTATTTGGTAAATAAAAATTAAATAGATTTTTTTATGGAAATCAAAAGTATTTTGTTGATAAAACTGAATAAGTCATATTTTTTAACATTTGCAAATGTAAAAAACACAGACTCATACCAAATATTTTCTAAAAAAACTAATTGCTAGAGTTTAATAAACTAATGAATGGATTTTGGTAAAATAAACCAATGA
The DNA here is from genome assembly GCA_963576565.1 of Aspidapion aeneum. Taxonomy (NCBI): domain Eukaryota; kingdom Metazoa; phylum Arthropoda; class Insecta; order Coleoptera; family Brentidae; genus Aspidapion; species Aspidapion aeneum. Next base: position 64,723,560 of record OY755043.1, read on the forward strand.
GTGCTTTTTATTTCGAGGCAAGAGTTTTGCTGATAAAATATAACAAAAAATCTATATTATAAATATAGGCTGTCCCATTTTTATCATTTGGGTGGTTTCGGGAACTTCTAGAGAAGATTGAAGAAAAAACGACTACACCTTAGTGTGCTTTAATTTGAAGAGAATAATGATGGTGAACATCGCATATCAATATTATAAACATAGAAACCGAAAACACCCAAAAGTGTCGAAAATGCACTAGGGGATCAAATAGACTCTTTAAATCCTGATGCAAAAATTTTGATAAATATCTCAAGGTCTGAGTATATAATTCGGAGTTTTTGACTTTTTTTAACAGAACAAATCTACTTACTGTAAAAAATTTACTAAGAGCAATGTATTACCAAGGTGAAAGAGTAAAAAGCTAAAAAAACACCTTTGACAATTTGAAATAAAAAGAAACACTTTTACCTGTGTTTTAAATTTTAGGGATTAAAGTAACACTTTTCTATATCCAGAAAAAAATAATATAAAGTAGATTTCTTATCTTTAGGGAAAAATAATAAAAATCAAAACTACGGATATTACCAGCTGTAAATAAGTTATTGATTTCTAATATTATAAATCGATAAAAAAATTAATTCTGTAAAAATAGAATGGCTGTCAAAGCTGTACCGGTAATATTTTACACTTATTTAAATTTTATAATTTTGGGTGCAAAAATTTTATAGGAAAATGTCTATAATTTATTTTATTTTCAACAAAATCTGCACGCCCATGGTTTTTTCCTCGATTTCTCTTTTATACCTATTACAGTGTTGCCTGCGAGGATTCGGCAAAATTTTCTGAGATTTCATGCATGATGAATGAATTTGCGTATTAAATAATGGGGATGCGTCTTCTAGGGTTCCTTGAATTTCTTTGGCAAAAACAATTATAAAAAAAAACAGTGGGCTTTTTATAACTTACCTCGAAGCTCAGCTCTCAGATCTAAAGCATGTAATGCTAATAGTACAAATAATTATTGCTTATATTATTAGTTAATTATTTGACCCAAAATTATTTTCGCACATCATCAAATTTTTGCAAATATAATTATTAAAGAAAAACATTGGGCTTTTTACAACTTCCCTCGTAGCTCAGCTCTCAGACCTAATACATGTAAAGCTAATACAAACGTTTATTGCCTATCTTATTAGTTAATTATCTGACCCAAAACGCCATTTTTTGGCTAAAAGGATTATTTAAAAAAAAGTTGAGCTTTTTATAACTTCCCTCGTAGCTCAGCTCTCAGATTTAAAGCATGTTAAGCTTATACAAATAATTATTGCTTATATTATTAGTTAATTATTTGCCCCAAAATGAGTTTCGCACATCGCCAATTTTTAAAAAAAATAATTATTAAAAAACATTGTGTTTTCTACAACTTCCTTCGTAGCTCAGCTCTCAGATCTAAAACATGTAAAGCTAATACAAAAATGTATTGCCTATATTATTAGTTAATTATTTGACCCAAAATGATTTTGGCACATCGGCAGTTTATTGCAAAAATAATTATTAAAGAAAACATTGGACTTCTTATAAATTCCCTCGTAGCTCAGCTCTCAAACATTTATTAGTTAATTATTTGACGCAAAACGACTTTCGCACATCACCAATTTTTTGCAAAAATAATTATTAAAAAAACATTGGGCTTTTTACAACTTCTCTCGTAGCTCAGCTCTCAGATCTAAAACACGTAAAGCTAATACAAAAATTTATTTCCTATATTCTTAGTTAATTATTTGACCCAAAAGGATTTTCGCACATCACCAAATTTTTCCAAAAATAATTATTAAAAAAAACATTGGGCTTTTTATAACTTTTCTCGTAGCTCAGCTCTCAGTCCTAGAACACGTAAAGCTAATACAAAAATTTATTGCCTATGTTATTAGTTAACTACCTGCCCCATAATGATTTTCGGGCATCACCAATTTTTTGCAAAAATAATTATTAAAAAACATATTGGGCTTATTACAACTTCTCTCGTGGCTCAGCTCGCAGATCTAAAACATGTAAAACTAATACAAAAATTTATTGCCTATATTATTATTTAATTATTTGACCCAAAATGATTTTCGCACATCGTCAATGTTTTGCAAACTAAAATATTTATAAAAACTTGAGCTTTGTATATCTTCCCTCGTAGCTCAGCTTGCAGACCTAATTGATCCATGCTTGACCGATATAGTGTACACAAAGACATATTCATTATTAACGTGTATAAGAAAAACTTTGCCTTTACAAAGTGGAATAAATAATTTTTAAATTTTCTAAAAAAACTCGCCATTTATACTTATAACTTCCGTTGTACTACAGACCAAGCCACTGGCGTATATATAGGGAGGGGGGGGCTGGGGTGGGGGGGCTGGGGGGCCCAGAAAGGTTCCAAGCCTTTAAATAACGTATTTAACGTTTTTTGTCAAGATTTATCTGGTCCGCTGTAATTTAAGTAAATCTGAATCTAAATCTGAAGCTCTTTAGCCACGTCCGATGGCGAACCTCCATCCAGCAGTGATTTTCAGACACAATTCTCATATGGGATGCCAATCCATTTTCTTTTTAAGTAATCTGTGTATGGATGCTTGCTAAAAAAACCGACTACACTTGGGCCGGATGCTAAACGCCTCGGCCAGCATTGCTAGTGTAACAAATTCTGTTCTCCTCGTGGTGTAAATTAGCCTTTATAGATAGACAGAAGTGAATAAAACTTGTAAGGGTCAAAAATTGGTTTGCCAAAGGCATGTTTATACTTACATCAACATGTATGCCATCTACACGATACCAGTTAGACTTGGGTCTGGCCTTCGGCACAAATCTGTAGAACTCTTCGTGATCCTTGTACCATTTGACGGAATACAAAGTGTCATTTCCTAAATCGTAGTCGCACTGTAACATCGCTGTCTCACCCGGTACTCGGTATTGTGGTACGTTCACTCTGACCCATTTGAGGCCTGCAGCTTTGGTAAAGGAGAAAACTGTAGACAAAAAGAAACATTGTTCAGTTTGGTTCGGGTAAATAAATGAGACTTTTACTTTACTGGCAAGGGTAACACTTTGAGCGAATTGCGATGGATCTAGGAACAACATGAAGTTTTGCACCATACATTAGGGTATTTTTGGTCAGTTAATTTCGGTATAGTTATGGTAAACTTAGTAGTTAACAACGATAACTTTTTGTCGCGAAAACAAATTTTTAGGATGCACCACACTTTAACGGTAGTGAACTAGCTTTGTGAAATTATAACAGATATAACAATAAGAATATTAATTAACTAATTTTTTCTTAAAACCAGTTATAAATAAACCATCGTCACTGAAGAAGATCAAAATTTTTAAACTTTATTAAAGGCAATAAGGAGCCAGGACTCTATCTACTTTATTTTGACAGATCTTGACCATAGACGAATGACAGTTATTAGAAGCGTCACTGGTGGCGATAGGAATTTTTAAACTTTATTGAAGTAAATAAGGAGCTTGTTCTATATGCAAGTTTAAGAGCAACAGCCCTCAAAATGACATAATTGGGGACCTAGCACTGATGTTTGTAATAAAATAGTGCAATAGATATAAATGTGCAATAGAGCAGTAATAGAAAAGCAATTCTTTTACAACAAATGCAAGTTTCAAGTCAAAACTTGTCAAAAGGACGTTTTTAGAGACCTAGCTCCATATTCACTTCAATAATTCACAATAAAATTGTAAAATTCTTATCATCACCAGTGGTGTTTGTAACAAAATAGCGTACTAAAGCGATTTCTTTACAATGTGTGTAAATTTGAAGTCAAAACCTGTCAAAATCACGTAACTGGAGAACTAGCTCCTTATTCTGTTCAATAGTGGCTCTGGTTCGAAATAGCACTGTTCAAAATAGCGTCGTTCAAAATAGCGGTATTTTTTAAGCGCGAAACAAAATAGCGCTCGACTATATAGCGCTGTTTTAAAATAGCACTAGTAACGAAATAGCGCTAGTATCAAAATAGCGATTAATGAATTAGCGCCAGTATCAAAATAGCGCTAGTATCAAAATAGCGCTAGTTTAAAATAGCGCTGGTTGTAACGTGTCATTTTTACGTTTAAGGCAACGTTACATATTTGTTTATTCAGGTAAATAATCAAGGCTCTTCGACTCGTCTTTCTGTATACAAATTAAGGGTATTTTATAGAGCTTGGTTTGGAGGTTATATAGTGTCTAGGAAGTTACCTTAAAAGGAGGCATTCCATCGAATTACTGTGGACACTACGCACATCGCATTATCTGGACATCGTAATTGGAATTTAAGATTACAGTTCTTTAAAAATCACATAAAAACTTTCGACTGTTTTGTTTATCTGCACTTTAGTAATGTTCTTTGACGTTCATGAGAATAAACAGCTGGGGAATGGCGGCGTTGCCGCATCACAAATGGTTTCAGTAACAGGAAGGAAACATTTAGATGAACAGTTCATTCGCTTATGTTTATTTTCGAGGATATTGGGACAATCCGAACCTCATATCCTTCACGGATTAACTAGTTTTGATAGTACGAAAACATATTTGGGTCGACCAGGAACAACCGAGGCTCCGCCCCTTTGATATCTTTATTAATTTGATGAGGAGAAGATAAAATAAATACGAGTTATACACTTTTGTAAATGGGAGATAAACGAGGGATAAAAACCAAGACTAAAAGAATAAACGAAATCGTGTGAGTTAACATCTGAACACTCTTGTGCCGAGTTTAAGCAGTAGTTCAGTGTGTATTTTTAGGTTCAGGTTCAGAAACAACTTTATTAATGTAGAAATGTTTTACAAAAATGGCGTCAAACCATATGAATCTTAAAGAAAACATTTATAAAGAGCAAAGGAAACTAAGACTAAGACTGTAACTAAAATACAACTAAATTCTACACTCGGTATAGCTTTACTCATATGGGAATTGGTTGAGTGTTCGAATATTCCTGGGTTTGGTGCAAGCTCTGATCTCCAGTAATTGATTTTACAGTTGATGGTTTCAATGCTGAGCTTCTTATAGTCCGTCTGGTTATTTTCCTCCTACTTGCTATGTCGGCAGGGGTCCGGTAGGCAAATGTTCGGTCTATGTATGGAGGGTGTCTCGCCGTCCTTGTTATAAAAATTTCAACCGTGGAAATAGATCCGACAACACCTCAATGCGCGTTTTACCTATTTTCAATGTCCCCTTGGTCGATGCTGCCTTCTATATACCGGTACGAAACTATTCATGTATTTCCTCATTGGTTAGTTTGAAAACCGCAGGTTTTTCTTCCAGTCTTGCAACCGAAGTAAGAGATTTTTTGGCGAAAAAGTTTTTTTTATAAATAGGTTTGCATCCTTTATTTGAATTTAACCGGGAAGATTAGGTTGGTATTGCGTTTTGCTGTCCCCACCACATTTATGAAGCGGTTTCCGGCGGCTTCAGTATTTTTTGTGTTATCGATAAAGTGCTGGTCTCTTTGCTAACGAATTTTGGCTGGGTCGGCAACAGGTCTCTGGGATCGCCATTGTTTTTGGTTAGTGGCACTGCAAAAACTGCAGGTTCTGTCCCAGAGACTGTGAAGAGTGAGTCCGTCGTGTTTAGGCGAAATCTAGAGTGACGCTCGCACCCTTTTGAGGGGGATTTAAGTCGGCCTACGCCATTTGTACGGGAAATAAGAGCAGTGGTAAGTTCGATTTTATTCTTTTTATTTTTTTTATTATTTGAGGACTCTTCAAGATAATATTTGCCTCCCAAATTGTAATTATTTTTCGTGTGAAATGTACTTTTTTTTGACAAAAGACGTGGGGAATTGTTGGCGGTTTTATATTTTTCTTTTAACCACGTGTTGGATAAAACTATATATTGTTTTCTCCTTTGGTTACAGCACCGTCCATTCCATCGACGGGACAGTTGTGCTGGTGGAACGAGGTTCTGTTCCATCGACGAGCCAGTTGTAACCCTGGGAAAGGTACGTTAGGGTTATTTTAGTTTCTGTTTAAATCTACTTTATTTTATTGAGTTGACATGGGGTTCTCGATTTAAGTTACTCGGTGTAGGGGATATTCGTGCAAAATTGACGAATTCCAGGACACTGATGTGCTGCCCTAGAACCATGTGCTAGTTAGTCAGGAGGGGAGACGCGGGCAGAACTGAGACCGATGTAGCAGCGAGGAACTATACCACACTCTAGGGAACCCATCTACCGTAACTATAAAAGAAATAAAAACAGGATCAAGGTAGGAGCTTCCTATAATATCACACAAGCAAACATTTTTTTGATATAATTTCTTCCATACAAATTTTCAATATAATTTAGTCATAATTTTTTTTTATATAAATTTTTAATATAATTTAGACATAATCTGTCCATATAAATTTCCAATTTAATTTTAACACTTCTTGTGAACGCAAGATGAAGGTATGACGTCATGACCACAATTTTGCGGCTTAATTAACTTAAGTTCTACTGTCAAATTGCTATTGAGTGTTATTCTGCCCCTAACTTGTTTACATCCATTTCATTTATTTATTTATCTTTATGTTTTTGGTATTTTATCCAACTTTGCCATTAAAATGAACAAGATGAACTAAATTTTTGTATTATTTGTGCAACCCAAAGACCAACTTTGCGGAGACAAAAGAGAGATGAGGTTACATTTTTTTTAGCGGTTTCTTTACACTGTTTTACCTCATGGGGTGGATCTCGGACTGGGTTGCTGTCTGTCTCATTCTACCTAACGTAGAATGATGACAGCGGATATTTGGTCCAGATCTCCCCTATGACGGAATAATTTTGGAAGTATATTTATTTTTTTTCAATCGTTTATATAACTGAGTCTCACACTACTGACTCAGATGTAGGTACACTATGGCCTGTTAAAGGACTCCATCTACCTGTGCTTCTAGTTTTGTCATCTTAATTCAATCTTGTAGAATTTTATTTTGTCTATTAGTCAATTTTTTTTGGTTTTTTTTAATTACACAAATACTCTGGAAGCCTCGGAAGTAGGTAGAATTTCATTGTTTGGCTGCAACGTTTGGGTTGAACTGTATTTTAATCAAGATCTTCTTTGTAAAACACTGATATTAAAACACTGTGGCGCACCCAAAATTTTCTTATTTCTGAACCCCCCCTTCTCCACTGTATAAAAGTTACCGGGCATATCAATGTTTTACCTAACTGGAAAATACAGTTCTGCTTCCAGATATTTGTTTAATTATTCAGTGGTTTTTGTTGTGTCACAAGTTGGCAAATTGTTATTATTCTAATTACAGTGTCACCAAATGGCGGCAACGTCTTTAAGCTGCCACAAATGTCATCCAACGCATTTTAATAGGCAACAAATTGGCGCCCTACGTGTGTTTTGGCTAGTATTTTTAACATCTGATGTAATTTTTTTGTTCTTTTTTTAATTTGTAAAAAAAAAGAAAAAACTTTTTTTTGAATTTTCTGGATTTTTTTTGAAAAAAAATTTTTTGTGGTACAGCCAAAGCCAGGTTAAAGGCTTTCAGTGGCTGTCGGTGTTTTTTGATATCCAATCAATTTTTTTAATGAAAAACAAGATCATTGGTTTTCGGAAATAACACTTTTTAAATATTTTTTTGTTAATATTGGTTGATTTGGAACTAGTTTTGTTGTTTTAGTGATTCACATAGTTTTTTGTTAGCTTATCTTCACAAGTTTTTCTTGGAAAATAAAATATTCATTTTTATGTATTAAGGAAGAATAAGTGGATAAAAAACATGGGAGTTTTTATTGAACGGAGTCCAACTCATGTCTTAATTCTTTAAAGTTTTTTTTTGTATGAAAAACATGTTTTAATTTTTTAAACTTTTTTTAAGAAAAATAAATACAGTAATGTAAATTTACTTCAATTTTTGTTGATTTATAGGTGGATGGACCTCCAGACATGGTCTTTTTATGTTTTAAATATATGACATAGATAGTGTGTTTTTCTAACAATTTTTTTGCAGGTTTATTTATTTATATTTTATTATTTCCTGCTTGTGATAAGATAGAAATTGTTTCACAGATTATTTTTTAGTGCAGTCAATTTATTTAGGTCAACAGGTTTTTTTTTTTGGTGATTTAAATTTTTTGTGGGATATCACCACTTGGAAGTTGGAATATTTTTACAGGGTTTCACACAAATTTTTCTTGGCTGGGTTGTTTTAAAGTAAATATAGCTTAACAGCTGGTGGCTTTGTTTAGTTGAAAGTATTAATCAGTAATGAAAGAAAAGAAAAATGAGTTTATTTTGCTTTGTCATTTTCTTTTCTTGTTTTTTTGGTGGTAATTGTTGATGGCATTTAACATCTTACGTCACTCAGTTACATCGGGTCAGAGGAGGGTACTGCTACTTATAGTTAGCTCGGAAGTTTAAGGAACACAAGGCTAAAATTCCTAGAGCAACATATTGGCTGAAGATCAACGCCAGAGGTCCAGTTAACATTTTTTTTTTGGGGTATCTTTTTTGTAGGACAGTTTTTTAGGTCTTTGGTCCAAGTCTAGTTGTCTAGTTGTGTTTCCATTACTGGTCAATTTTTTTCTTGGTAGAAAATACAGCGTCGGGCTTTGGAGTGCATTTTTTAAAAATGACCTACGGGTATTTCTATCAATTAAAGTTTTTCTGGTTCACAATTATTTTTTTTCTGTATTTTTGTTCTGCGTTCAGGTCATAGCTTGGTCATGGCCAATGGAGAGCAAACATTTATGTTTGAGCCTTGAGAAAATTTGCCTGCTCCGGATTGAATACAGAGAAAATGAATTTGAAGCCCAACTAGATATTAGATATAATACCACAAAAGAAATGTTTAACTGAGACAGATATAGTTATAAGTTTTTGATTTTTTAGTTTATTTGTAAAGTTCAGTAAATTTTTTTAGTAAGGTCATTTTGAGGCCGTGAAATTGGTCAGTGAATTTAAGAGAGACTTTCAACTAAATATAAATGCTAGGCGGGGGTAATTGGTAAAAATATTTCAAAATTTTACTACTTTTTTAAATAATTTAATTTTTCTTAAAAAGATTATTTTTTCTCGGTAAACATAACTTCTCGAATTCTTGTTTGGTCTAAACGGTTTGTATAGTGGTCGTAGTTTTAAAGGGTGACCAGACAGGTTATATTTTTTTAGAGGAACAAACGGGAACTTCTTGAGTTACAAAAAGGTGAACTTTTTTTGTCTTAGTTGATCAGGCAGGTATAAATAAATCTTTTACTTCCAAATCATAATTTTAAATAACAAGATTTATTGGTTAATTGTTTGGGTCTTATAGTAAAAAACGTTTTGTTTTTGGAGGATACTGGTATGATATGAAATTATTTTAATTTCATGCCAAATGTTGTTTGACGGCAGATATGCTAGTCTTCAGTTTTTTCGTTAGTTTGCATTTCAGGACAGGGGGCCTGTCATCTGCGCCCATTGTAAAGCAACTTCCAACTTACTTGCTTAGCTTTTTCACTTAATCTTCGTTTTGTTGCTTCTGAAATTAAAGCGTTATGTTGGATAATGATGGATGGTGTTAGACTGAGAAAGTACCTAGGTATTTAGGGATGAAAATTTGGAAGTTGTGGACAAGTGGGAAATATTTTTTTTTTATTTAACTTTTTTTTAATTTTAAAATAATTTCATACTGGTGACCTCAGATAATGAAGCAAATTTTTAAATTACAATACACTTTTGTGGAATAAATGGGAAAGTGTTCAGGTTAAACAATAAATTTAAGATCATTGATTTCTAAAAAAAGATTTCAACATAAGAATAAATTTAAAAACAATAGGTTTTCTTTGATGCGACTAAACAATGATGAGGGCATATACTTTTTTTGTTATGCATAATATGATAGTAGTACCTTTTGTATTGCAATAATTAGGGGTTTTCCTCCCGCGAGCTGGGTGGAAATGGAAGAAATGTTTGGTTCGGAGTGTAGAAATCGAGGAACGAGGACTTCCTGCTAATCTTTTTAGGATTTCGCAACTTCGGTTTTCGCTAAATTAAAATACATCCAAATTTGGCCTACAGGCTGAATCTTACATTTTCCAGGACCTTGCAGATTCGCGGAGGAAGACAAATTTTGTGATCTATTTAATTATGATAGGAATTAAAATAGTAACATGCACATGAGGGAACTAGATATATTTAGGTTAAAAAGTAGTAAAAACACTGATCTGAACAATTTTCCATAATAGTGTCCTATTTTCATAGGGTGCTTCAAAATATCTTCACCCTTTCTTTGAAATAAGATATTGTTTCGCCTGTGGCTGTTTAACCGTTTGAAAAATATATAGGGTCCAGATGGGATTGGAATGGAAATCACAAGTTTTTGGGTTTTATTGACATTATACTTAGGGAATAGGGGAAATGTCTAATAAAAAGTTTTTTTGGGTTTAGGCCGAGTTTTGTTGAGATAACAAAAGTTTAATTGGGGCCGGGAGTTTTATTATGCTCTTTTAAAATTAATGCAATACTTTTTGGTTCTTGATTTTGTTTTCTGGTTTTTACGCAGGATTATTCCCAACTGTTTCATTTCAAAATGTCATTTGTAAGTGATAGGATCTCATTAGCCCTTGGACATTTGGTAATTTTGCTTTGACTAATAGTTGCGGAAAGGGCCCAACTTAATTTTATATCTCGTGAACACCAGGAATAAGGATCTGAGAATGCATTAGGCAGTAAATTTTTTTTTTGATTAGAGGTTGTGTGTAAAAACACTTGAGTAGGCAGATTTAGTTTGCAACGTTCTTGTGGGTGAACCTTGAAATTGTTTTCATATTTGTTTTTTGAAAGGGCACACAAGATGATTCTTTACGGGGTTGAGTGCAAAGTTTAAAACTTAGGTCCACATCATTATAGTGGTACAGTAAATGAGTACTCACGTTGTTTGTTTCTTTAGTAATAATTTTAAACAAATATACTAACATCGTTTGTTTTTTGTAACATAAATATTTTTTTAAACTTTTCCTAAACTGATTGGTTTTTTTGCAATTACGATTTTTATACCTTACGATTCTTAAGTAAATCTAATTTTCAACATTTTTTTTTGTATAGTAAATTAATTTTTCTAGCTCATTTACTTTCCACATTGCCACAGTTTTGGGAGAGGAAAGGGAATTGACAACTGTTTGTTTTAAAGGAAAAGAACAAAAACTGTTGCATGACAACTCGAATAAGATTTTTCTGGTGTTGATTTTATAAAAAAAAATTTTAAGGTTCACTAATAGGAGCTGCAACCCCACTTAAACATTTTTCATTTTTTTTTTGAAAATATTTTTTAAATACTTTTTTTTAAATTTTTTTTAAGAAGGGAAACTTGATTTTTTTTGTTGCAAAAATTTTTTTTTGGTGCATAGTAGTACCTTGTCCCTACAATGGTTCTACCAGTTTATTTAAATATTTTTTTTTGTTGAATTAAAATATAATTTTATTTCGAACCCTCACGTTTTAACAACCTATCATCATTTGTTTTAAAAAATTTTTTCTTCTCCCTACTCCAAACCACCTATCAGAGTGGAGTAATTTTGGAAATTTTAGTGAGCCACTAATTAATCTTTTTTTTTGATTATTGAACTACTGTGGTCGAAACCAAAAAATTTTTTTAAAATTTTTTTTTGGGCACCTTTCGGTACGATCCTAGGGTCTTCTTGACCATGGTTTGCATCAATTTAGTTAAGATTTTGGGAATTTCATTTTAACGATTATTAGAGAGTTGCAGTCCTACCAAGACGTTATTTGTATAAATTTTTTTGATACCATCGGTAATTTTTTTTAAATTTTTTTTAATTACACACAACATCCTTACTAGTCTAATTCGACGCAATTTCAGCGAGCGGATTTTTTTTAATTGAGCATATTTTACGATTTCTATAACATGAACATCTGTTCCGATGTTTATTGCGTTCTCTTATATATTAGGGGATGATTGTGCCTTAAGCAATGCAAGTGTCGTGTAGACTCAGAATAGGTAAGCAGGTTAAAGTGGGTTTTGATTTATTCTTTTTAGAAAAATCATTGTATACGGCGATTTTGGTTTTTTGGAGTTTATTTGTGGAGCCGTTCTGCAATAGCAGGAGTATACCCTAGCGTTAACTGTGTACAACATCTTTGGGATTTTTTTTGTTATAGGTAGTCTGTTGTACGTTCCATTTAGGGATAAATTTACCTATTCGGTTGCTGAGGTAAACAAACATCACTTAACTTTAATTTAAATCCAGTTCAGCTAGGATAAGCGCAATTATTTTTTTTTGATTTTACTCACGCAGGAGTGGAACATAAGACCTAAACACTGCCAAAACTCTTGTCTCTCTTTTATTTTTTAACTTTTTTTTTATGGCTACTTGTTAATTCTAACTTAGGATTTAAGTAGTTATTTCTCTCTGCAAGGTTGGACGTCATAGTTGGTTGTACAAATACTTAACATAAATTATGATTACATTTTTAAATGCAAATAAATTTTATTTTCTTACTGCTCCGGTGTTTTTCGGTTTTGTTCGCGTCTGCCCGTATTTAAGTTTTATATTTTCTACATTTGTGAGAAAATTTATAGTGATTTTCACTAGTGAGTTTAAAGTGAACTTTGTGTTTGTTATTGCGTGGTTTAGTTTTTATAATTGGGAGGTATAATTAACAGTTTTAATTAAAGTTTAAAGTTTGAAGATAAAAGGCACTATAGCTATTTCTTTGAGTCGGTTGTCTGACGTAAGGTACTTAGTCAAGGACGAATTAATCTATGAGTTAACATGGAGAGGCATAGCTATTTGATCGGTGGAAGAGATGAAACAACAGCTTATGTTGATCAAACAAAGGGAAAAGACTGATGCAAGTATGAGATACCCTCCGTATCCCTTTAAATTTGGCCAGGATGCTTTTAGCTGCATAAAGAAGCTAGATAGTCTGGTACCGCTGGTAGAGAAGTTCTCTGTTACGAGCAAAGGGGGAGAGTTTAGGAAAGTCGCTGTAAGGTTGGAACATGTGTTAGCCAGAATAAATAACATGAATCCGTCAAACTTTGAAGAAAGTCAAACAAAAGGCATACTGATTGCGGAAACCTTGAGTTTGATTGGGAGGTTGCAGAGCCAAGCAACAGATTTATTAAGAGTTGGCGTGAACTCAGATGATGATGAAGCATCTGAAACCCAATCAACGAGTCGAAGCTCAGATCACTCGACAAATGTTGGCAACATTCCCAGCCAGTCTCAACTCCCGCAACCACAGCACTCGAGCACACAAAGACCAGCTCAACAGCCCACAAATCAACCGTCGGTCATTGCTCCATTGCAAATGCAAGTGCTTACAAACTATGCCGATTGAGAATTACGGTACAACAGCTTTTCAGTATCAACAACCGTCTACCGTTCCTTTGAGTTTAGCTGCCCTCTAAAGTAGCATAGCACCCATTGCTCAGTCACGACCATTTTCATGTTCGTCGCCAGTACCAATGTCAAGTGATCCTGGTACTTCATATCATGTTGCACCTGTACCTCCGCATAAGTGGAACTTAAAATTTACAAGCGAGAGGGGTACAATCTCCGTCACCGCATTTTTTGAGAGAGTGGACGAGTTGAGTCAGGCTAGAGGAGTTAGTAAAAAGGCGTTACTGAACTCAGGCATTGATCTTTTTGAAAAGTCAGCCTATACTTTTTATAAAGATGTTCGTAGAGAAGTCCATACATGGGAACAGCTGGAACAGAGGTTCATGGCAGAGTATCTTCCTTCTTCATATGGCGAGAAGCTATTGAAGGAGATCCAAAAACGTAAACAAGGCCCTGGAGAGTCTATAGGGACCTACATTGCTGTCATGAACACATACTTCCAAAGACTTGGCTGTCCTGTTTCTGAGGAGGCAAAATTAGCTATCGTCTTCAGAAATATCGCGGACATCTATAAAAATGGGTTAATTGCTACTGAGGTCAATAGCCTATCACATTTAAAGGATCTGTGTCGTAGAATAGACCAGAGATATGGTTTAGAAGAGGAGAATTTTACACCTAGGAAAAACCAATCTATTGAACTTGACTTGGCCTACGTTGACGTAGAGAGCGACAGTGACGATTTTTCAACAGGGGTTGATGCAATTCAAATATCAGGTGCCGGGACATCAAGTCAACAAAATTTGGATATTCCTGATAATAGATTTAACAGAGATAGGCAACAGCAGTTTCGCTGCTAGAGCTGATAGAGATAGACAACAACCAGCTAGTGGTCAGTCTAGTGTAAATGACAGAGATGTACAACCACCACAGGGTGTTAGACCTGGTAGGGCGAATAGGGACGTTGTTTGTTATAGATGCAACCAAACAGGGCACATGGCAATCGGGTGCGCATTATCTAGAGGTAAGCAATGTTATTCGTGTGGACAGGCAGGGGTTACAGTAAGAGAATGTCGTAATTGTAATCGTCAGGGAAACGGACCCAGGCGCTCGTAGGTGGTCGACCTTCGAATCAGCCTGAACAAGCATCGACCGATAGGCTAACGTACGTTTTAGATTATGTGATAAGTCATGCTCGTAAAGATGAGAGGCCTTATTTAGAAGTGGATGTGCTCGGAAATAAGTTATTAGGTTTGTTGGATTCCGGGGCTTCACGTATCTTTTTAGGGAATCATGGTTGGTCAATCATCGAGAGGTTTGGTTTTTCACTTGATACGACGAAGAAGACGAGTTGTATTGTGGCAAATGGTCAAAGCACGAGTAGTATTGGGACAGTGCAGCTGCCTATGCGAGTTCAAGATAAATTTAGGTTAATAGAGGTCGTCGTCGTTCCTGAATTGCCGCACACTTTGATTTTAGGATTAGATTTTTGGATTTCGATGGGTATAGTACCGAACTTAAGTACTAATGAGTGGCACTTTGCCGATAATAAAGATGTGATTTGTTCTTTAGAAACATCAGACCAACAAACTACTCTTACGCCTTATGAATCAGAACGACTAGAGGAATTGGTCGTTAAACATAAGACTATTATGGGTGACTCACTGGGATGTACAGACAGGGTAGAGCATAAGATTACAACAGATGCAGCACCGATAAGACAAAGGTCTCACCGGTCATTCAGAAACTTATTGATGACGAAATCGACGAAATGCTGAAAATGGATGTGATAGAACGTAGTAGTAGTTCATGGGCTTCACCAGTGGTAATGGTACAAAAGAAAAACACAAAGAAATATCGTTTCTGTGTAGACTACCGCAAATTGAACTCAGTGACGGCGCGTGATAGTTATCCTTTACCACTCGTATCCGAGACTCTTGACAAGTTGAAAGACGCTAAATACTTGTCAACTTTAGATATCAAAAGCGCTTATTGGCAAGTACCAATGGAAGAATCATCGAAGCCACTAACACCATTCATCTGTCGACGAGGTCTCTTCAAATTTAAGCGTTTACAATTTGGTCTTCATAATGCACCTGCAACTTGGCAAAGACTCATAGATAGCATCATAGGAAACGATTTAGACCCCTACGTGTACGTATATCTCGATGACCTCGTAATTGTCACACAGAGCTTTTCTGAACATTTTAGAATTCTTGAGGAAGTCCTACGAAGATTGCAGAATGCAAAGATAACGGTAAGTTGGGAGAAGTGCCAACTGTGTAGGCCAGAAATGACTTATTTAGGTTTCGTAGTGGACCGTCGAGGCATCCGAGTTGACCCTAATAAAATTAAAGCCATGTTAGAGCTCCAGAGGCCAAGAACTGTCAGAGAAGTTCGTAGAGTTGTAGGTACGATATCCTGGTATAGACGTTTCATAGAGAATTTTTCAGCGATAATAGCTCCAATTACAGCTCTAACTAAGAGAATCAAAAGTTCGATTGGACTCCAGACTGCGAAAAAGCATTTATTAAGATTAAGGAACTTTTAGTGACTGCACCGATTCTTACATGTCCAGATTATACCAAGGAATTTGTCATTCAAACAGACGCCTCAGGATATGGAATAGGAGCATGTTTAACGCAACCTTATCCTGAAGGAGACAAAGTCATTTGCTATTTGAGTCGATCTTTGACTAGGCAAGAACGTGTTTACACGACCACCGAGCGAGAATGTTTGGCATTGGTTTGGGCGATAGAGAAGCTCCGGCCTTATATTGAGGGGATCTCATTTAAGGTCATAACAGATCATTTTAGCTTAAAATGGCTTCATAGCTTGAAAGAGCCCAGTGGAAGACTTGCTCGTTGGTCTGTAAAGCTGCAGCAATATGACTTTGAAGTAATCCATCGGAAAGGGAAAGATTTGGTTGTCCCGGACATGTTGTCTCGTGCAGTACCTATGATTGATACAATTTCGCAGCCCAGAGACGTTTCAACAGCAATTAAAGATCGATGGTACCAAAAGATGGTAAAGAGGGTCGTAGAATCACCGTTAAAATTTATGAACTGGAGATACACTGATAATAAGTTGTATAAATATGTCAAACAAGAATACCCTCAACTTTCACCATCTAACGAATATTGGAAAGAGGTAGTCCCCAAAAATCATAGGCGTAGAATTATTGGAGAAGCTCACGATCCTCCTACCGCAGGACATATGGGTGTGTATAAAACCTTCCACAGACTGGCAGAAAAATATTATTGGCCAAAAATGCGCCAGGACGTGGCAACTTTTGTAAAGAAATGCTTTGTCTGTGCAGCTCATAAAGGTGATACACAAGGTGTATCTGATCAGATGATATCTCACCCAAAACCAACTCGTCCTTGGGAAATTATTTCAACAGATTTATGTGGCCCCTACCTCGTTCGACAAAGGGTAATTGCTGGATTCTCGTCGTTACGGACTATTTGAGTAAGTTTTCCTTAGTTTTTCCAATGCGAACAGCTCCTACTCAAGCAGTTGTCAAGCACCTTGAGGAGCAAGTATTTATGGTCTTCGGAGTGCCCCGTTTGATACTTTGTGATAATGGCCCTCAGTACAAAAGTAACGAGTTTAAACGTTTTGCTGAGAGTTATCAGGTTAAAATTCAGTATAATCCGTATTATCACCCCAGAGCGAATCCAACAGAAAGGACGAATCGTACGTTAAAAACCATGTTATGTTGTTATGTGAAAGACAACCACAGGAAGTGGGACGAACAAATACATAAACTTGCCTGCGCGAATTGTACTGCAACCCATGAGACAACCAGGATGTCTCCTTTCTTTGTTAATTTTGGTAGGAATATGTGTTTGTCAGGAAAAGATTGCTCCAACCCAGTTTTGTTATCTGAAGAGAATGGTGTACAATCCGCAGCTGAAAGTAAGAACGAAGGTTTCCGGAAGCTCTATGCTGATGTTAAGAGAAGGTTAGAGGTGGCTGGAGAGAAAAACGTAGTTCAGTATAATTTGTGTACAAGGGTACCCAACTTTGCTGTGGGTCAGCGGGTTTGGAAGAAGAATTATGTGTTGTCAGATGCTGCGAAGTTTTTCTCGAAGAAGTTAGCACCGAAATTCGTTGGTCCTTATGTAATTAGGAATAAAATTTCTCCATGGATATTTGAGCTTCAGGAACCATCGGGTAAAGTACTACCAGGGAGCTGGCATGCCAAAGACCTTAAGTCGGCAGCGGACCTCTCCGATTAACCTTTTTAGGTTAATCGTCTTGAAGTTGGGGGGGGATTATGTAACGTGTCATTTTTACGTTTAAGGCAACGTTACATATTTGTTTATTTAGGTAAATAATCAAGGCTCCTTGACTCGTCTTTCTGTACACAAATTAAGGGTATTTTATAGAGCTAGGTTTGGAAGTTATATAGTGTCCAAAAAGTTACCTTATAAAGGAGACATTCCATCGAATTACTGTGGACACTACGCACATCGCATTATCTGGACATCGTAATTGGAATTTAAGATCACGGGTTTCGGGAAAATCACATTAAAACTTTTGATTGTTTTGTTTATTTCTGTAGTTTCGTCGTTTACTTGACGTTCATAAAGTTAAACAGCTGTTATGCTGGGGAATGGCGGCGTTGCCGCATCACAAATGGTTTCAGTAACAGGAAGGAAACATTTAGATGAACATTTCATTCCCTTACGTTTATTTTTGAGGATATTGGGACAATCCGAACCTCATATCCTTCACGGATTAACTAGTTTTGATAGTACGAAAACATATTTGGGTTGACCAGTAACAACCGAGGCCCCGCCCCTTTGATATCTTTATTAATTTGATGAGGAGAAGATAAAATAAATACGAGTTAAGCACTTTTGTAAATGGGAGATAAACGAGGGATAAAAACCAAGACTAAAAGAATAAACGAAATCGTGTAACTTAACATCTGAACACTCTGGTGCCTTTAAGCAGTGGTTCAGTGTGTATTTTTGGGTTCAGGTTCAGAGACAACTTTGTTACTGTGGAGGTGTTTTACAAAAATGGCGTTAGACCGTGTGAATGTTGGAGAGGACATTTATGGAGAGCGAAGGAGGCTTTTGACTGGGACTGTAACTGGAGTGCAACTGGATTCTGCGCTCAGTGTAGCTTTACTCATATGGGAATTGGTTGAGTGTTCGAATATTCCTGGGTTTGGTGCATGCCCTGGTCTTCAGTAATTGATTTTACAGTTGATGGTTTCAATGCTGAGCTTCTTACAGTTCGGTAGGCAAATGTTCGGTCTATGCATGGAGGGTGTCTCGACGTCCTTGTTATAAAAATTTCAACCGTGGAAATAGATCCGACAACACCTCAATGTGCGTTTTACCTAATTTCAATGTCCCCTTGGTCGGCGCTGGCCCCTATATACCGGTATGGAACTATTGCTGTATTTCCTCATTGGTTAGTTTGAAAACCGCGGGTTTTTCTGGTTGGTTGGTATTGCGTTTTACTGTCCCCACTCCCCACCAAATTTACAAAACGGTTTCCGGCCACTTCATTTTTTTGTGTTCTGCCTGGTCTCTTTTCAAAAGAATTGGCTGGGTCGGCAACAGGTCTCTGGGATCGCCATTGTTTTTGTGTAGTGGCACTGCAAAAACGGCAGGTTCTGTCCCAGATACTGTAAAGGGTGAGTCGGTCGTGAGGCGTATCTCGTGGACGGCTCATATCCTCTACATAGAGGGATTTAAGGCGGCCTACGCCCTTTCTACGGAAATAAGAGCATTGGTAAGTTCGATTTTATTTTTTTTATTTTTTTTTATTATTTGAGGACTCTTCAAGATAATATTTGACTCCCAAATTGTAATTATTTTTCGTGTGAAATGTACTTTTTTTTGACAAAAGACGTGGGGAATTTTTGGCGTTTTTAAATTTTTCTTTTAACCACGTGTTGGATAAAAACTATATATTGTTTTTCTCCTTTGTCTACAGCCCTGTCCATTCCACCGACAGCCGTGCTGGGCGCTGGTGGGAAGCCGGACGAGCCAGTTGTAACACTGGGAAAGGTACGTTAGAGTTATTTTAGTTCATCTGTTTAAATCTGCTGTATTTTTATTGAGTCGACATGGGGTTCTCCAGGAAACTGAAACATTTCATTTTCCACAGGGTTTCTACGCTCGGGCAAGAATCCCACAACCTTTCTACAACCATGTGCTGCCCTAGTACCATGTGCTAAGGGATCTTTAGGGGAGGCGCGGGCAAACCAGGAGCAGCAGTAGCAGTGAGGAGGTGTCTGGACAACTCCAGGTTTACAAACTAGAACACACATTTATACATAAAATAATCAAGGACCAAGGTAGGAGCAAGCCTTAACTATAATTTTTTTTCATATATAATTTTCACAATATAATTTAGACATAATCTTTTCCAATATAATTTTTACAGTATAATTTAACACCTCTTGTAAACGCAAGATAAGGTATGACGTCATAACCCTAGTTTTGCGGCATATTTACTACATTGACTTGTTTCCTTCATTTCATTTATTTAAGATAATTTTACTGTCAAATTTAAAGTGCCTTGCTATTTTTGGCCCTATTTAAAGTGCCTTGCTATTTTGTCCCTGACTTGTTTGGTATTTTTCTCAGGTTTTACAATCAAAATATACAAGATGAACTAAATTTCTGTGTTATTTGTACAATCCAGTGAACCAACTTTGCAGAGACAAAAGAGAGATGAGGTTATATTTTTTTTTTCAGCAGTTTCCTTACATTGTTCTACCTCATGGGGTAGATCTCGGACTGGGTTGCTGTCTGTCTCATCCTATCCAACGTAGAATGATGACAGCAGATATTTGGTCCAGGTCTCCCCTATGATGGAACGATTTTGGAAGTATATTTTTTTTTACAATCATTCATATAATTGAGTCCTATGCTACTGACTCAGATGTACGTACACTATGACCTGTTAAAGGAGTCCATCTACCTGTAAAGTGCTTCTAGTTTTGTCATTTTGATTCAGTTAAAAATCTTTTAGAATTTTATCTCGTTTATTAGTCAATTTTTTTTTGGTTTTTTAATTACACAAATACTCTGGAAGCCTCGGAAGTAGGTAGAATTTCATTGTTTAGCTACAACGTTTGGGTTGAACTGTATTTTATTTAAGATCTTCTTTGTAAAACATTGGTATTAAATAATGTGGCGCACTTAAAATTTTCTTATTTCTGAACCCCCCCCCCTTCTCCACTGTATAATAGTTACCGGGCATATCAATGTTTTACCTAGCTGGAAAATACAGTTCTGCTTCCAGATATTTGTTTAATTATTCAATGGTTTTGTTGTGTCACAAGTTGGCAAATTGTCACTATCCTAATTACAGTGTCACAAAATGGCGGCAACGTCTTTAAGCTGCCACAAATGTCACACAACGCATTTTAATAGGCCACACAGTAAGCGCGAGTCATAAGCTCGCGTTGATTACGTCCCTGCCCTTTGTACATACCGCCCGTCGCTACTACCGATTGAATGATTTAGTGAGGTCTTCGGACCGGTACAAGGTGTATCTGATCAGATGATATCTCAACATATTTATGTGGACCTTTACTTCGTTCAACAAAGGGTAATTGCTGGATTCTCGTCGTTACGGACTATTTGAGTAAGTTTTCCTTAGTTTTTCCAATGCGAACAGCCCCTACTCAAGCAGTTGTCAAGCATCTTGAGGAGCAAGTATTTATGGTCTTCGGAGTACCCCGTTTGATACTTTGTGATAATGGCCCTCAGTACAAAAGTAACGAGTTTAAGCGTTTTGCTGAGAGTTATCAGGTTAAAATTCAGTATAATCCGTATTATCACCCCAGAGCAAATCCAACAGAAAGGACGAATCGTACGTTAAAAACCATGTTATGTTGTTATGTGAAAGACAACCACAGGAAGTGGGACGAACAAATACATAAACTTGCCTGCGCGATTCGTTCTGCAACCCATGAGACAACCAGGATGTCTCCTTTCTTTGTTAATTTTGGTAGAAATATGTGTCTGTCAGGAAGAGATTACTCCAACCCAGTTTTGTTATCTGAAGAGAATGGTGTACAAACTGCAGCTGAAAGTAAGAACGAAGGTTTCCGGAAGCTCTATGCTGATGTTAAGAGAAGGTTAGAGGTGGCAGGAGAGAAAAACGTAGTTCAGTATAATTTGCGTACAAGGGTACCCAACTTTGCCGTGGGTCAGCGTGTTTGGAAGAAAAATTATGTGTTGTCAGATGCTGCCAATTTTTCTCGAAGAAGTTAGCACCGAAATTTGTTGGTCCTTATGTGATTAAGAATAAAATTTCTCCATGGATATTTGAGCTTCAGGAACCATCGGGTAAAGTACTGCCAGGGAGTTGGCATGCCAAAGACCTTAAGTCGGCAGCGGACCTCTCCGATTAACCTTTTTAGGTTAATCGTCTTGAAGTTGGGGGGGGATTATGTAACGTGTCATTTTTACGTTTAAGGCAACGTTACATATTTGTTTATTCAGGTAAATAATCAAGGCTCTTCGACTCGTCTTTCTGTATACAAATTAAGGGTATTTTATAGAGCTTGGTTTGGAGGTTATATAGTGTCTAGGAAGTTACCTTAAAAGGAGGCATTCCATCGAATTACTGTGGACACTACGCACATCGCATTATCTGGACATCGTAATTGGAATTTAAGATTACAGTTCTTTAAAAATCACATAAAAACTTTCGACTGTTTTGTTTATCTGCACTTTAGTAATGTTCTTTGACGTTCACGAGAATAAACAGCTGGGGAATGGCGGCGCTGCCGCATCACAAATGGTTTCAGTAACAGGAAGGAAACATTTAGATGAACAGTTCATTCGCTTATGTTTATTTTCGAGGATATTGAAACAATCCGAACCTCATATCCTTCACGGATTAACTAGTTTTGATAGTACGAAAACATATTTGGGTCGACCAGGAACAACCGAGGCTCCGCCCCTTTGATATCTTTATTAATTTGATGAGGAGAAGATAAAATAAATACGAGTTATACACTTTTGTAAATGGGAGATAAACGAGGGATAAAAACCAAGACTAAAAGAATAAACGAAATCGTGTGAGTTAACATCTGAACACTCTTGTGCCGAGTTTAGGCAGTAGTTCAGTGTGTATTTTTAGGTTCAGGTTCAGAAACAACTTTATTAATGTAGAAATGTTTTACAAAAATGGCGTCAAACCATATGAATCTTAGAGAAAACATTTATAAAGAGCAAAGGAAACTTTTGACTAAGACTGTAACTAAAATACAACTAAATTCTACACTCAGTATAGCTTTACTCATATGGGAATTGGTTGAGTGTTCGAATATTCCTGGGTTTGATGCAAGCTCTGATCTCCAGTAATTGATTTTACAGTTGATGGTTTCAATGCTGAGCTTCTTATAGTCCGTCTGGTTATTTTCCTCCTACTTGCTATGTCGGCAGGGGTCCGGTAGGCAAATGTTCGGTCTATGTATGGAGGGTGTCTCGACGTCCTTGTTATAAAAATTTCAACCGTGGAAATAGATCCGACAACACCTCAATGCGCGTTTTACCTATTTTCAATGTCCCCTTGGTCGATGCTGCCCGCTATATACCGGTACGAAACTATTCATGTATTTCCTCATTGGTTAGTTTGAAAACCGCGGGTTTTTCTTCCAGTCTTGCAACCGAAGTTAGAGATTTTTTGGCAAAAAAGTTTTTTTTATAAATAGGTTTGCATCCTTTATTTGAATTTAACCGGGAAGATTAAGTTGGTATTGCGTTTTGCTGTCCCCACCACATTTATGAAGCGGTTTCCGGCGGCTTCAGTATTTTTTGTGTTCTCGATAAAGTGCTGGTCTCTTTGCTAACGAATTTTGGCTGGGTCGGCAACAGGTCTCTGGGATCGCCATTGTTTTTGGTTAGTGGCACTGCAAAAACTGCAGGTTCTGTCCCAGAGACTGTGAAGAGTGAGTCCGTCGTGTTTAGGCGAAATCTAGAGTGACGCTCGCACCCTTTTGAGGGGGATTTAAGTCGGCGTACGCCATTTGTACGGGAAATAAGAGCAGTGGTAAGTTCGATTTTATTTTTTTTATTTTTTTTATTATTTGAGGACTCTTCAAGATAATATTTGCCTCCCAAATTGTAATTATTTTTCGTGTGAAATGTACTTTTTTTTGACAAAAGACGTGGGGAATTGTTGGCGGTTTTATATTTTTCTTTTAACCACGTGTTGGATAAAAACTATATATTGTTTTCTCCTTTGGTTACAGCACCGTCCATTCCATCGACGGGACAGTTGTGCTGGTGGAACGAGGTTCTGTTCCATCGACGAGCCAGTTGTAACCCTGGGAAAGGTACGTTAGGGTTATTTTAGTTCATCTGTTTAAATCTACTTTATTTTATTGAGTCGACATGGGGTTCTCGATTTAAGTTACTCGGTGTAGGGGATATTCGTGCAAAATTGACGAATTCCAGGAAACTGAAACATTTCATTTTCCACAGGGTTTTACGCTCGGGCAAAGATCCAGCACACTTTCGAAACCATGTGCTGCCCTAGAACCATGTGCTAGTTAGTCAGGAGGGGAGACGCGGGCAGAACTGGGACCGATGTAGCAGCGAGGAACTATACCACACTCTAGGGAACTTATCTACCGTAACTATAAAAGAAATAAAAACAGGATCAAGGTAGGAGCTTCCTATAATTTCACACAAGCAAACATTTTTTTGATATAATTTCTTCCATACAAATTTTCAATATAATTTATAATTATAATAATTATTATAATTTTTTTTATATAAATTTTTAATATAATTTAGACATATTATTAAATTTCCAAATTAATTTTAACACTTCTTGTGAACGCAAGATGAAGGTATGACGTCATGACCACAATTTTGCGGCTTAATTAACTTAAGTTCTACTGTCAAATTGCTATTGAGTGTTATTCTGCCCCTAACTTGTTTACATCCATTTCATTTATTTATTTATCTTTATGTTTTTGGTATTTTATCCAACTTTGCCATTAAAATGAACAAGATGAACTAAATTTATGTATTATTTGTGCAACCCAATGACCAACTTTGCGGAGACAAAAGAGAGATGAGGTTACATTTTTTTTAGCGGTTTCTTTACACTGTTTTACCTCATGGGGTGGATCTCGGACTGGGTTGCTGTCTGTCTCATTCTACCTAACGTAGAATGATGACAGCGGATATTTGGTCCAGATCTCCCCCTTATGACGGAATAATTTTGGAAGTATATTTATTTTTTTTCAATCGTTTATATAACTGAGTCTCACACTACTGACTCACATGTAGGTACACTATGGCCTGTTAAAGGACTCCATCTACCTGTAAAGTGCTTCTAGTTTTGTCATCTTAATTCAATCTTGTAGAATTTTATTTTGTCTATTAGTCAATTTTTTTTTGGTTTTTTTTAATTACACAAATACTCTGGAAGCCTCGGAAGTAGGTAGAATTTCATTGTTTGGCTGCAACGTGTGGGTTGAACTGTATTTTAATCAAGATCTTCTTTGTAAAACACTGATATTAAAACACTGTGGCGCACGTAAAATTTTCTTATTTCTGAACCCCCCCTTCTCCACTGTATAAAAGTTACCGGGCATATCAATGTTTTACCTAGCTGGAAAATACAGTTCTGCTTCCAGATATTTGTTTAATTATTCAGTGGTTTTTGTTGTGTCACAAGTTGGCAAATTGTTATTATTCTAATTACAGTGTCACCAAATGGCGGCAACGTCTTTAAGCTGCCACAAATGTCATCCAACGCATTTTAATAGGCCACATGGTTTAAAATGGCGCCAGTTTAAAATAGCGCTGTGTTAATATAGCGCTAGTAACGAAATAGGGTCACTTTCTAACATATTTTTTCAAAAAGAAACTTCCCTGACTTCTTTCGCGGGATCCTAGCGGGTGTGAAACAAAACCGAACCGAACCGAACCGAACCGAACGGAACGGAACTGAAACGAACCGAACCGGCATTCTAGAGGTTGTGAAACCAAACCGAACTGAACCGATACTTCGATTCGGTTAATTTCGGTTAGGTTCAGTTTTGTTTCACACCCGCTAGGATTCCGCGAAAGAAGTCAGGGAAGTTTTTTTTTTAAATATGTTAGAAAGAAACCCTTTAGTCAAACAGTTGCTGTTTTTAAGGATGCTTTTTAATTTTGCTATTTTGATACGGGCGCTATTTTGTTACGCGCTATTTTATTACACGCTATTTTAAAACAGCGCTATTTCATAACGCGCTATTTGGTTACCGGCGCTATTTCATTACGCGCTATTTTGATACTAGCACTATTTTGTTACTAGCGGTATTTCATACCAGAGCTATTTCGTTACACGCTATTTCGAACCAGAGCCTTCAATAATATT
This sequence comes from Aspidapion aeneum, assembly GCA_963576565.1. Classification (NCBI taxonomy): domain Eukaryota; kingdom Metazoa; phylum Arthropoda; class Insecta; order Coleoptera; family Brentidae; genus Aspidapion; species Aspidapion aeneum. The sequence goes on from OY755043.1 coordinate 64,749,231, forward strand.
TCAAAATTCCTACCTCCCCATTGATAGTCTATGGACAAATCGGCCTAAAAGGGGGTTTCGTGTGCAAGTCATGGCACCTTTTTACCGATAAACCAAATTTGTTAAGGACACTCCATAGAACAGGTTTTGACTTGTTGTCATTCTGGTAAATGCGTTTTTTTAAAGATATGGCCCACACCACTTTATTTTGCACAATATTTTTGAAAACGATGTATCTTTCTTAAAAATAGTCGTAGAGGGTTGCAAAAAATGGCAAATGAATCAGTAAACATCCACAATGAAATAACTTTTTATTATATTTTACAAAATTTTGCTTTGTTTTTTTAGAAAAAATAAAAAAACTGAATTTTTACTTTTTTTTTATAGCTTGTAAAGTTTAACCTACATTTTTAATAACACCAAAGCAAAATTAAAAAAAAAAGTTTAAATAAAAGTTATAGAATGAACATTTTTTCTTAATTTGTTGTATATTAGTCTTATATAGATGTATATTTAATATTTATTTCAATAAAAAATACTAATAATATATACTAATAATATATGGGCCCCTAAGCTCACACTAGGTACTATAGTTATAGTGTACGTGTGAGCTAATATAACTAAAAACTAAAATATATTTTATTCAACTCCAGACTAAATTACCTTTTGTTTGATACCACACAACCCATGTTTTGACTTAAACTCAAATTTTTAAAATCTACCCCCACCCTTAAAAAAAAAAAACTTAAATGTATTTTGTTAAACTCCGGACTCAATTACCTTTCGTTTGATATCACACACGCCATATTTTCACTTAAACTATAATTTTTGAAATATACCCCCACCCTTTTTTTTAAATAAATTAAAATGTATTTTGTTTAATTCCACACTCAATTACTTTTCGTTTGATATCACACACGCCATATTTTCACTTAAACTCTAATTTTTGAAATCTACCCCCATCCTTTTATTTGGTTTGTGTTCGGTGGATTTTGTTCATTTTTAAAAGGGACCATCTCGGCCCAAAACCCAGCCTAGATACCAAATTTCATTAAAATCGGCCAAGCGGTTTTTGAGTTATGCGCGTTGGTCGTTACAGACATACAGACAGACAGACAGACAGACAGACAGACAGACAGACAGACGGCGCAACAAAAAAGTTTCAAAATCTTCTGAAACGCAAAGATATATAAAAAATGTTGAAATCGGAGCAACTTTTTTTTTTCTCGAAAAAATTTGGATCACCATAGCTCACACTACTATAGTATAGTATATGTGTGAGCTAAAACAATTTGTTGTCACCAAAACGACTACTGAAGGTGTATTACCGTACGCGGACGCCTATAAGGCGGCGCGCGGCTTCAGCTGAGGCGTCTAGTAAAACAGGTTATTTCTATTATTATTGTTATCGTTGTTTGATGGCATTATCAAACAACCTTGTTATTGTTATTTTTGAAAGTGAATATCAATCGACGAAAGTTTTTTCAATATAGTGCAGGTGCTAGAGGTAGTTGAGTATGCACTAGCTGAGAATAGGTCACAGATGGATGCCGGGCAAGTTTTTGGTCCAATTTTTTTTATCCCCCCTCCTTATATAGTCGTGTTCGAATTTCTAAAAATGTAACTAAGTTGACGCCCTAAAGACACAATGACATAGAAATGGATAAAAAATGTGTAAAATCTAATTTAAGAATAAAATGATATTAGTTTTTTAAATTTTAGCTGCAAAATCCCCCAAAACGCTCCAGATTCCCCAAATCCTGAAATGTTTAGATTTTTTTCAAATTTTCTTAACAACTAAGCTTACGGAAAAATATGTACTAATCTTTATTGTAGACCATAAAAAAAATTTTCAACAATGTCAGTAGGGTACGACTAATGATAAACTCTCCAGCGGCGTCCGTTTATTGAGGTAGTGTAAATAAATTTAAAAAAGAAGCATGTTTATTACAGGTTTTACCCATTGAGTTGTATAAAGCCCTGAAAGGGCTTTAGAGACGGAAAGACAAGGCATTTTTTATTGACCCTATCCAATTTGGTTTCTAAGGGCAGGTATTTCTTTTACAATAAAAAGAGAGATAGACATTATTGAACATGTGAAACGGACAAAGATAGGCTGATTTTGCATGCTAATAATACCCTAGATAATATATGGGTACTTTTATCTCTTTCACACTGACGGCATAAGTGCGACAGAAAAGCAGCTGGCTACCTTTAATCCACCTGCCGTATTTTGAGTGATTCTACCTGCTAGTCGGATTATACAGGGAAAACTGATAGACAATGTTGTCTAAGTACGGAAATGAATTTTTTTGAATTTTGTGCGGGAATATTACAAAAAGAAATCTTAAAACGTTTAAAAACAAGTTTAGAAGTAACTATTTGAGTTCAAACATGGTCCGAAATTGTTTTTTGTGCAAAAGAAGAAAAAAAATCCATAAAAAACAACATTTCATGGGTAAGTCGCATTGACGGATAGTTTTTGCTAAAACACGAGAAAGTTCAGTAGCGTCACGATAGATAGTTTTTTCTGCGACCGTGCGATTTTACCCTCACACATTTTGATTCAGAAAGTGTCACTTCCCCGTACTTATAAGATTATTTTTTAATAATAATTTGTCCTGAAATGGGTTCTGGTACGTTTTACCACCCTACTCAAAACTTATTACAACAAGGTTTTTTTCCAGTTGTTTTTGTTTTTTCGAACCAAACTTTTGACATGTCACGGTCGAGTTTCATACATCTTGAGGAATTGTTACACACACTGATCTATGTTTTTATAAATTTCGATAAATTTCATGTTTTTTGCGGACTTTACAGTAATTTTAAGTTAAATTTTGGTCTTTCATCGCGAAAGTATATATTTATTATTATATGACGCCACCGCTACCGGTCTACAGGCCGGAATCATATGTGTATGTCCTTCTAATGTCATTTGACCATCATGCTGTCTTACTTAATAAGGGCACCTAGTTTAATTAATAATTTTGTCCTACATAATATAAAAGAAGAATAGAAACCAACAAAAAATTTTTGACACTTCGATTACCGATTTTCTTTGATTGCGATGGATTAGGGTAACCAGATTACGGTTTATTAGGGTGCCCAGAGTGCGGAAAAAGATTTTGAAAAATTTCCCTAAAAAAATTTAAAGACAAACACTCACGCGCCACTCAATGTTTATGGTCGCATACACTAATCCTAACTCGATTTCCGACGATTATGGACAATGGTTACCCCCTGGACATAAACCTAACAACTTTTACTATATTTATTAACAACTAGGTAGGTTAGGTTGGGTTAGGTTGGGTTAGATTGGGTTAGGTTGGGTTAGATTGGGTTAGGTTGGGTTAGGTTGGGTTAGGTTGGGTTAGGTTGGGTTAGGTTGGGTTAGGTTGGGTTAGGTTGGGTTAGGTTGGGTTAGGTTGGGTTAGGTTGGGTTAGGTTGGGTTAGGTTGGGTTGGGTTAGGTTGGGTTAGGTTGGGTTAGGTTGGGTTAGGTTGGGTTAGGTTGGGTTAGGTTGGGCTGGGTTGGGTTAGGTTGGGTTAGGTTGGGTTAGGTTAGGTTAGGTTGGGTTAGGTTGGGTTAGGTTGGGTTAGGTTGGGTTAGGTTGGGTTAGGTTGGGTTAGGTTGGGTTAGGTTGGGTTAGGTTGGGTTAGGTTGGGTTAGGTTGGGTTAGGTTGGGTTACGTTGGGTTAGGTTAGGTTCGGTTGGGTTAGGTTGGGTTAGGTTGGGTTAGGTTGGGTTAGGTTGGGTTAGGTTGGGTTAGGTTGGGTTAGGTTGGGTTAGGTTGGGTTAGGTTGGGTTAGGTTGGGTTAGGTTGGGTTAGGTTGGGTTAGGTTGGGTTAGGTTGGGTTAGGTTGGGTTAGGTTGGGTTAGGTTGGGTTAGGTTGGGTTAGGTTGGGTTAGGTTGGGTTAGGTTGGGTTAGGTTGGGTTAGGTTGGGTTAGGTTGGGTTAGGTTGGGTTAGGTTGAGTTAGGTTGAGTTAGGTTGGGTTAGGTTGGGTTAGGTTGAGTTAGGTTGGGTTAGGTTGGGTTAGGTTGGGTTAGGTTGGGTTAGGTTGGGTTAGGTTGGGTTAGGTTGGGTTAGGTTGGGTTAGGTTGGGTTAGGTTGGGTTAGGTTGGGTTAGGTTGGGTTAGGTTGGGTTAGGTTGGGTTAGGTTGGGTTAGGTTGGGTTAGGTTGGGTTAGGTTGGGTTAGGTTGGGTTAGGTTGGGTTAGGTTAGGTTAGATTGGGTTAGGTTGGGTTAGGTTGGGTTAGGTTAGGTTCGGTTGGGTTAGGTTGGGTTAGGTTGAGTTAGGTTGGGTTAGGTTGGGTTAGGTTCGGTTAGGTTGGGTTAGGTTGGGTTAGGTTGGGTTAGGTTGGGTTAGGTTGGGTTAGGTTGGGTTAGGTTGGATTAGGTTGGGTTAGGTTGGGTTAGGTTGGGTTAGGTTGGGTTAGGTTGGGTTAGGTTGGGTTAGGTTGGGTTAGGTTGGGTTAGGTTGGGTTAGGTTGGGTTAGGTTGGGTTAGGTTGGGTTAGGTTGGGTTAGGTTGGGTTAGGTTGGGTTAGGTTGGTTAGGTTGGGTTAGGTTGGGTTAGGTTGGGTTAGGTTGGGTTAGGTTGGGTTAGGTTGGGTTAGGTTGGGTTAGGTTGGGTTAGGTTGAATTAGGTTGGGTTAGGTTGGGTTAGGTTGGGTTAGGTTGGGTAAGGATGGGTTAGGTTGGGTTAGGTTGGGTTAGGTTGGGTTAGGTTGGGTTAGGTTGGGTTAGGTTGGGTTAGGTTGGATTAGGTTGGGTTAGGTTGGGTTAGGTTGGGTTAGGTTGGGTTAGGTTGGGTTAGGTTGGATTAGGTTGGGTTAGGTTGGGTTAGGTTGGGTTAGGTTGGGTTAGGTTGGGTTAGGTTGGGTTAGGTTGGGTTAGGTTGGGTTAGGTTGGGTTAGGTTGGGTTAGGTTGGGTTAGGTTGGGTTAGGTTGGGTTAGGTTGGGTTAGGTTGGGTTAGGTTGGGTTAGGTTGGGTTAGGTTGGGTTAGGTTGGGTTAGGTTGGGTTAGGTTGGGTTAGGTTGGGTTAGGTTGGGTTAGGTTGGGTTAGGTTGGGTTAGGTTGGGTTAGGTTAGGTTGGGTTAGGTTGGGTTAGGTTAGGTTAGGTTGGGTTGGGTTAGGTTGGGTTAGGTTGGGTTAGGTTGGGTTAGGTTGGGTTAGGTTGGGTGAGGTTGGGTTAGGTTGGGTTAGGTTGGGTTAGGTTGGGTTAGGTTGGGTTAGGTTGAGTTAGGTTGGGTTAGGTTGGGTTAGGTTGGGTTAGGTTGGGTTAGGTTGGGTTAGGTTGGGTTGGGTTAGGTTGGGTTAGGTTGGGTTAGGTTGGGTTAGTTTGGGTTAGGTTGGGTTAGGTTGGGTTAGGTTGGGTTAGGTTGGGTTAGGTTGGGTTAGGTTGGGTTAGGTTGGGTTAGGTTGGGTTAGGTTGGGTTAGGTTGGGTTAGGTTGGGTTAGGTTGGGTTAGGTTGGGTTAGGTTGGGTTAGGTTGGGTTAGGTTGGGTTAGGTTGGGTTAGGTTGGGTTAGGTTGGGTTAGGTTGGGTTAGGTTGGGTTAGGTTGGGTTAGGTTGGGTTAGGTTGGGTTAGGTTGGGTTAGGTTGGGTTAGGTTGGGTTAGGTTGAGTTAGGTTGGGTTAGGTTGGGTTAGGTTAGGTTGGTTAGGTTGGGTTAGGTTGGGTTAGGTTGGGTTAGGTTGGGTTAGGTTGGGTTAGGTTGGGTTAGGTTGGGTTAGGTTGGGTTAGGTTGGGTTAGGTTGGGTTAGGTTGGGTTAGGTTGGGTTAGGTTGGGTTAGGTTGGGTTAGGTTGGGTTAGGTTGGGTTAGGTTGGGTTAGGTTGGTTAGGTTGGGTTAGGTTGGGTTAGGTTGGGTTAGGTTGGGTTAGGTTGGGTTAGGTTGGGTTAGGTTGGGTTAGGTTGGGTTAGGTTGGGTTAGGTTGGGTTAGGTTGGGTTAGGTTGGGTTAGGTTGGGTTAGGTTGGGTTAGGTTGGGTTAGGTTGGGTTAGGTTGGGTTAGGTTGGGTTAGGTTGGGTTAGGTTGGGTTAGGTTGGGTTAGGTTGGGTTAGGTTGGGTTAGGTTGGGTTAGGTTGGGTTAGGTTGGGTTAGGTTGGGTTAGGTTGGGTTAGGTTGGGTTAGGTTGGGTTAGGTTGGGTTAGGTTGGGTTAGGTTGGGTTAGGTTGGGTTAGGTTGGGTTAGGTTGGGTTAGGTTGGGTTAGGTTGGGTTAGGTTGGGTTAGGTTGGGTTAGGTTGGGTTAGGTTGGGTTAGGTTGGGTTAGGTTGGGTTAGGTTGGGTTAGGTTGGGTTAGGTTGGGTTAGGTTGGGTTAGGTTGGGTTAGGTTGGGTTAGGTTGGGTTAGGTTGGGTTAGTTGGGTTAGGTTGGGTTAGGTTGGGTTAGGTTGGGTTAGGTTGGGTTAGGTTGGGTTAGGTTGGGTTAGGTTGGGTTAGGTTGGGTTAGGTTGGGTTAGGTTGGGTTAGGTTGGGTTAGGTTGGGTTAGGTTGGGTTAGGTTGGGTTAGGTTGGGTTAGGTTGGGTTAGGTTGGGTTAGGTTGGGTTAGGTTGGGTTAGGTTGGGTTAGGTTGGGTTAGGTTGGGTTAGGTTGGGTTAGGTTGGGTTAGGTTGGGTTAGGTTGGGTTAGGTTGGGTTAGGTTGGGTTAGGTTGGGTTAGGTTGGGTTAGGTTGGGTTAGGTTGGTTAGGTTGGGTTAGGTTGGGTTAGGTTGGGTTAGGTTGGGTTAGGTTGGGTTAGGTTGGGTTAGGTTGGGTTAGGTAGGGTTAGGTTGGGTTAGGTTGGGTTAGGTTGGGTTAGGTGGGTTAGGTTGGGTTAGGTTGGGTTAGGTTGGGTTAGGTTGGGTTAGGTTGGGTTAGGTTGGGTTAGGTTGGGTTAGGTGGGTTAGGTTGGGTTAGGTTGGGTTAGTTGGGTTAGGTTGGGTTAGGTTGGTTAGGTTGGGTTAGGTTGGGTTAGGTTGGGTTAGGTTGGGTTAGGTTGGGTTAGGTTGGGTAGGTTGGGTTAGGTTGGGTTAGGTTGGGTTAGGTTGGGTTAGGTTGGGTTAGGTTGGGTTAGGTTGGGTTAGGTTGGGTTAGGTTGGGTTAGGTTGGGTTAGGTTGGGTTAGGTTGGGTTAGGTTGGGTTAGGTTGGGTTAGGGTTGGGTTAGGTTGGGTTAGGTTGGGTTAGGTTGGGTTAGGTTGGGTTAGGTTGGGTTAGGTTGGGTTAGGTTGGGTTAGGTTGGGTAGGTTGGGCTAGTTGGGTTAGGTTGGGTTAGGTTGGGTTAGGTTGGGTTAGGTTGGGTTAGGTTGGGTTAGGTTGGGTTAGGTTGGGTTAGGTTGGGTTAGGTTGGTTAGGTTGGGTTAGGTTGGGTTAGGTTGGGTTAGGTTGGGTTAGGTTGGGTTAGTTGGGTTAGGTTGGGTTAGGTTGGGTTAGGTTGGGTTAGGTTGGGTTAGGTTGGGTTAGGTTGGGTTAGGTTGGGTTAGGTTGGGTTAGGTTGGGTTAGGTTGGGTTAGGTTGGGTTAGGTTGGGTTAGGTTGGGTTAGGTTGGGTTAGGTTGGGTTAGGTTGGGTTAGGTTGGGTTAGGTTGGGTTAGGTTGGGTTAGGTTGGGTTAGGTTGGGTTAGGTTGGGTTAGGTTGGGTTAGGTTGGGTTAGGTTGGTTAGGGTTAGGTTGGGTTAGGTTGGGTTAGGTTGGGTTAGGTTGGGTTAGGTGGGTTAGGTTGGTTGGGTTAGGTTGGGTTAGGTTGGGTTAGGTTGGGTTAGGTTGGGTTAGGTTGGGTTAGGTTGGGTTAGGTTGGGTTAGGTTGGGTTAGGTTGGGTTAGGTTGGGTTAGGATGGGTTAGGTTTGGGTTAGGTTGGGTTAGGTTGGGTTAGGTTGGGTTAGGTTGGGTTAGGTTGGGTTAGGTTGGGTTAGGTTGGGTTAGGTTGGGTTAGGTTTGGGTTAGGTTGGGTTAGGTTGGGTTAGGTTGGGTTAGGTTGGGTTAGGTTGGGTTAGGTTGGGTTAGGTTGGGTTAGGTTGGGTTAGGTTGGGTTAGGTTGGTTAGGTTGGGTTAGGTTGGTTAGGTGGGTTAGGTTGGGTTAGGTTGGGTAGGTTGGGTTAGGTTGGGTTAGGTTGGTTGGGTTAGGTTGGGTTAGGTTGGGTTAGGTTGGGTTAGGTTGGGTTAGGTTGGGTTAGGTTGGGTTAGGTTGGGTTAGGTTGGGTTAGGTTGGGTTAGGTTGGGTTAGGTTGGGTTAGGTTGGGTTAGGTTGGGTTAGGTTGGGTTAGGTTGGGTTAGGTTGGGTTTGGTTGGGTTAGGTTGGGTTAGGTTGGGTTAGGTTGGGTTAGGTTGGGTTAGGTTGGGTTAGGTTGGGTTAGGTTGGGTTAGGTTGGGTTAGGTTGGGTTAGGTTGGGTTAGGTTGGGTTTGGTTGGGTTTGGTTGGGTTAGGTTGGGTTAGGTTGGGTTAGGTTGGGTTAGGTTGGGTTAGGTTGGGTTAGGTTGGGTTAGGTTGGGTTAGGTTGGGTTAGGTTGGGTTAGGTTGGGTTAGGTTGGGTTAGGTTGGGTTAGGTTGGGTTAGGTTGGGTTAGGTTGGGTTAGGTTGGGTTAGGTTGGGTTAGGTTGGGTTAGGTTGGGTTAGGTTGGGTTAGGTTGGGTTAGGTTGGTTAGGTTGGGTTAGGTTGGGTTAGGTTGGGTTAGGTTGGGTTAGGTTGGGTTAGGTTGGGTTAGGTTGGGTTAGGTTGGGTTAGGTTGGGTTAGGTTGGGTTAGGTTGGGTTAGGTTGGGTTAGGTTGGGTTAGGTTGGGTTAGGTTGGGTTAGGTTGGGTTAGGTTGGTTAGGTTGGGTTAGGTTGGGTTAGGTTGGGTTGGTTGGGTTAGGTTGGGTTAGGTTGGGTTAGGTTGGTTAGGTTGGTTAGGTTGGGTTAGGTTGGGTTAGGTTGGGTTAGGTTGGGTTAGGTTGGGTTAGGTTGGGTTAGGTTGGGTTAGGTTGGGTTAGGTTGGGTTAGGTTGGGTTAGGTTGGGTTAGGTTGGGTTAGGTTGGGTTAGGTTGGGTTAGGTTGGGTTAGGTTGGGTTAGGTTGGGTTAGGTTGGGTTAGGTTGGGTTAGGTTGGGTTAGGTTGGGTTAGGTTGGTTAGGTTGGGTTAGGTTGGGTTAGTTGGGTTAGGTTGGGTTAGGTTGGGTTAGGTTGGGTTAGGTTGGGTTAGGTTGGGTTAGGTTGGGTTGTTGGGTTAGGTTGGGTTAGGTTGGGTTAGGTTGGGTTAGGTTGGGTTAGGTTGGGTTAGGTTGGGTTAGGTTGGGTTAGGTTGGGTTTGGTTGGGTTAGGTTGGGTTAGGTTGGGTTGGTTAGGTTGGGTTAGGTTGGGTTAGGTTGGGTTAGGTTGGGTTAGGTTGGGTTAGGTTGGGTTAGGTTGGGTTAGGTTGGGTTAGGTTGGGTTAGGTTGGGTTAGGTTGGGTTAGGTTGGGTTAGGTTGGGTTAGGTTGGGTTAGGTTGGGTTAGGTTGGGTTAGGTTGGGTTAGGTTGGGTTAGGTTGGGTTAGGTTGGGTTAGGTTGGGTTAGGTTGGGTTAGGTTGGGTTAGGTTGGGTTAGGTTGGGTTAGGTTGGGTTAGGTTGGGTTAGGTTGGGTTAGTTTGGGTTAGGTTGGGTTAGGTTGGGTTAGGTGGGTTAGGTTGGGTTAGGTTGGGTTAGGTTGGGTTAGGTTGGGTTAGGTTGGGTTAGGTGGGTTAGGTTGGGTTAGGTTGGGTTAGGTTGGGTTAGGTTGGGTTAGGTTGGGTTAGGTTGGGTTAGGTTGGGTTAGGTTGGGTTAGGTTGGGTTAGGTTGGGTTTAGCTACATTCAGTTAGGTCGGTTTAGTTTAACCAAATCGAACCGAACCAAACCGAACCGTTAGATTCGGTTTGATTTGGTTCATTTCGATACGGATCGGTTCAGTTTGGTTTTGTTCGGTTAGACCTTCGATAAATTTTAAAAAAGTAGATAATTATTAATTTTTAGTGTTTTAAGGAATAAAAATTGATATAATGTTCAATTAAACGAATTTTTAATTGTAAAAATGTAGGAATCATAATTTTCTTGATTTTGTTTTGAATTTCATGCTTCTTTAAAAATTGTGCATTTTCATAAAAGGACCAAAAAAACTGACCCGATTTCGATCAGTGACCTTAGTTATTTCAAGTTTTTGTTAACAGCTGATAGACGTCAGGGACCGTTTTGTTTCAGTTTGAAGTGAGAAAATGCTTCTTTTGTAGCAATTTGTATGGGTTTTAATGGGGTTTTAAGAATTTTTCAAATTCAATTTTTTTAACAAAATATACGATTTTCCGCATTTTTTTTTTAGAAATCACTATAAAATGATCTAAAATTATCATTTTTCAAAAAACTTCGTAGTTTTAAGAAAGGTGGTAAAACGTACCAGACCCCTGAAATGTGTTGCAGTCTAGGACAACTGGACGCCGCCAACTCGGCACCACCAACTGGGCCGCGGGACAACTGGGCGGCAGGCCAACTGGGCGCCGGGCCAACTTGACGCCGAGCCAACTGGGCGCCGGACTAAAATATTTTTTCTTGATAAAATTTGCAGATGAAAAACAAACTTAAAAAAATTAAAATGGCGGATCCAAAATGGCGGACTTTCTTATTTATGCATCGATATGTATCGAATATGGAACTTGGCGGTGTTTCAAGTCGCAGAAAACGACACCTACCAAATTTCAACACTCGACTTAATAGATGTTGAAATTTTTGTATAAATAACATATTTATTTTGTTTTTTATCTGCACATTTTATCGAAAAAAAAATAGTCCGGCGCTGAGTTGGCCCGGCGCCCATTAGGCCCGGCATGGCGCCCTGTTGGCGGCGCCGAGTCAGCCGGCGCCCAGTTGCCCCATTCCGAATTGAAATTTTTAGTTCCGAAAGTTCATCTGACTCGAGCATAACTTGTAGTCCACCCAAGAAGAGAAGAGTTGAAGAAGACACTTTTTCAAAGAAAGAAAATATTTTACCTGCACCACTGCACTTAGCATGCTAACAAATTCTTTTTACTCTTTTTTTTACTGAAGAGAATTTTGTAAACACAGTATACACAAGTAAGTATTCATGAATTATTAGCTCACACATATACTATACTATAGTAGTGTGAGCTATGGTGATCCTAATTTTTTCGAGAAAAAAAAAAGTTGCTCCGATTTCAAAAATTTTTATATATCTTTTCGTTCGTTTCAGATGAATTTGAAACTTTTTTGTTGCGCCGTCTGTCTGTCTGTCTGTCTGTCTGTGTGTCTGTATGTCTGTCTGTAACGACCAACGCGCATAACTCAAAAACCGCTTGGCCGATTTTAATGAAATTTGGTACCTAGGCTGGGTCTTGGGTCGAGATGGTCCCATTTAAAAATGAACAAAATCCACCGAACACAAACCAAATAAAAGGGTGGGGGTAGATTTCAAAAATTAGAGTTTATGTGAAAATATGGCGTGTGTGATATTAAACGAAAGGTAATTGAGTCTGCAGTTAAACAAAATACATTTTAATTTATTAATAAAAAGGGTGGGGGTATGTTTTAAAAATTAGAGTTTAAGTGAAAATATGGCGTGTGTGATATCAAACGAAAGGTAACTGAGTCCGGAGTTGAATAAAATATATTTTAGTTTTTAGTTATATTAGCTCACACGTACACTATAACTATAGTACCTAGTGTGAGCTTAGGGGCCCATATATTGGCAGAGTATTTATTATTCAAACAGAAAATTGTTGATAAAAAAATGCTAGTGGAATTCACAATTTTTATTTTGCGCCGCCACTGCCCTTTTTTATCCAAGACAAGCAAATAGAATATTTTTGCGATGTTGCATGTGTCCGGACTTACCAAACCGAAATTCTATTTTCATCCCTGTCTTGCTCATTAAATTCTTACTTGTATTTGGTCAATTGCGATAAAAGCTTGATATAATGGCAATTTAGGCCCATGCCGGGTCTACCCGTAGGGTATAGAAGTCAATGGTTTTACCCGATTTTCTTAAAAACCGAGCTCTATATCACAAAATATAATACATACTTTGCAGCGGCATATCGTGGTTGAAAGGGCGGAGGGGTCAGAGGATTAAAAGGGCGCCAAGCTTCCTACTTTTTTTATTATTATCACTTAAATTGCTTGTAGTTATATTAATATGGTGTCGAATTTAAATGGCACGCTACCGATACCCAAGCGGGTTAATATTTAGTTTTTTGGGAAAAAAAAACACTTTACACATAGTACTTTTTGGAAAAAATCGAACCGAAGAATTTTTTTTGTAGATATAAGTGCAAAAAAATTGCGCCGCAGGTGAAAACTTTTAAAAAATTATGTATTTTTTAGAAAAAATGGTGCCAAAGAAGAAAATTTTTAATAAGAATGAAAACAAATTACAAACAAAAATTCTAGGAAACTAAAATTATTGAACAAAATAATGCGCCAATATTTTCGGGAAAAATGGGACCAAATACAAAAGTTTTAGTTAGTTTCAAAGGTATTTAGGCGCCGCAGTTCGTTAGTTCCGTAGCTAGGTCTTTTTTGTAGGCAAATAATAAATTTGGCGCCCCCTTACCTAAACCCTTACTCCACGAAAATTAAAAAGAATAATACTTTGCGGAAATAACGGATAAACTAAATAAAAACCACTGAAAAATTTAAAAACACTGCGTTGTATGCGAAAATTTAAAAAAAATATATCAACTCAGAAAGTTTGTATAAATTGCGTTTGTATAAATTGCGCCGTTAATTAAGTATCTGAACAAAAATGGCACCGCAGTAGAAAACTTGTAGATTTAACGAAAAAAAGGGCGCCGCAGACGAAAATTTAGGAAACATTGCCTTTTTTGGCAAAAATGGCGCCAAAAAGAATTTGTTGGTAAGAACCAAGAAAAATTATAAGCGAAAATTTTTGGGGCTAATTTATTTTTAATTCTTCATTTGGGCGCCCCTTCGCGCTTGGCGCCCTATGTAGGTGTTACAGGACTGTTTTATCTGATATTAAGAATTACAGGTGCACTGAACTTATTTGGTTTTATCTTTCTTACCGCGATGCATGATGCTTTGGGCTTTGAACGGCAAACTTTACTTTTCTCGTAGCAAGCAAAAAGGTCTTTCGATTTTACGAACGGGGGTGCCGGCAAAATTGTATAATTTCCACACTGCCTGAAAAGATGCGTAATATTGCTTAACCTTCTAAATAATAAGTTGCTCAAGTATTATTTTTTTACGGTTGTATCAACTTTTAGTTTTTACTACTTAATAAAGCTAAGAGTGCCCATGGGGCGCCAGGATCCTTGAGGCGGGGGGGGAGGGGGGTTCGGTTCGGTTCGGTTCGGTTCGGGGGGGGACCCCCCGCGCCCTCCCCCTACGCTACGCCGCTGACACTTTGTTATAGACAAAAAAGTGCCTTTTAAATGATGTATAATAAGGCTATGGTAGTTTTATCTATAACAATTTAGGGGCGTCATAAAATCAATTTTAAAAAATCACTAAATTTATCAATTTTTTACAAGTTTTATCCAATTTTCTCAAAAATTAGGCTTTTTGGAAAAAAAATATTTTGCCGTTTATTTTAGAAAATAAAATTTCCTTTTTAACAATGTATTAGTCAGTGGGGTCGGGCTAATGACAAACTCTCCAGCGGCGTCCGTTTATTAAGAAAATATAAAAAATTAAAGAAACTATATAGGTTTTACCCGATAATCTTAAAAACCAAGCTCTCTATCAAAAATTATGACCTATAGTCGATTGTAGACAATAAAATTTCCTTTTAAACCTGTACAATAGTGTAAGATTTATCTTCAGATTAAAACTTCAAAGGCCTGTGCAACTTAAATCAGTTTTTACAAATCACCAAACAAATTAATTCTGTTACAAGTTTTTGTTCCAATTTTCTCAGAAACTAAGCTTAATTGACAAAAATGTGTTTTGTACTTTATTGTAGGAAATAACATTTTCTTTTTAACAATGTGTAAGTCAGTGGGGTTTAATTAATGACAAACCCTTCAGCGACGTCCGTATATGTATATAATTAAAAAATAAAATCATTTTTGACACATATTTCACCCGATTTCTTTTTTCGAATATTAAAAAAAATACATTTTTTAAAAAATATTTTTTTAATACATTTGAAATCAAGTAATTCAAACTTTGTTGTATTAAAATCGGATAAAAAATAAAAAAGATACAATTTGTCTTTAAATATGCTTTTCCGCCATATTGAATTCACCATATTTAAACAAAAGGCGCGATTATCACAATGACAATAAGTCAAAACTGATCTGCTAGGTATGTTTAACAAATTTAAGTTACTTTCAAAAAGTTCTTATGGTTTTCATTAAAAGCATAATTTTTAAATATACCCAAAGACCCCTATTTTTTTCCAGTTATTTGGAAATAACTTAAAAACTAATTAACGCATTTGAACACTTGAACCAGATTTAAATGAAGAATCGAATCAGCTATCTTTTTAATATAAACTTTTTTTTTTCTAGCTCCAATAGTTTTATAAATAAAATAAAAAAATAAAAAATAAATACCTTTTTGTTTTATTTTTTTTATTTTTTTGACAAATACAAAAAAATACATATTTTCTGACCAATACATTTTTAAATACATTAAAAAGCAAGTATTTTAAACTTTGTTCCATGAAAATCAGATAAGAAATAAAAAAGTTACAATTTTTTTAACGATACGCCTTTCCGCCATTTTGAATCTGCCATATCTTTCAAAAAACGCATTTACCAGAATGACAACAAGTCAAAACCTGATATATGGGATGCCCTTAACAAAGTTAGCTTATCGGCAGAAAGTTGGCACGACTTGCACACAAAACTTGATTTGTCCATAGACTATGACGCATGACGCTTGTAAAAAAATAATAACATATAGCAGCGTTAGAGGGTTTTTTTATAACTGGTTCAAGTTTCAAGTAAAAATTTCAAAAAATAAAAGAGTTATTTAATATCTTTGTTGTTGCAGTATAGTTCAGCGTTAGAGGGTTTCTTTATAACAGGTTTTAGTTTCAAGTAAAAATTCCAAAAAATAAAAGAGTTATTTAATATCTTTGTTGTTGCAGTATAGTTCACCCTGTACACTGGAATTTTTATGAAGGAGCTGAAAATTTTTGTTTTTTTTTTCACAATGTTAGCCATTTGGCATGGGCGCACCCACGGAGGGGGGGGGGGTCTCGGGGTCCGCCCCCCTCCAAGCC
Source organism: Aspidapion aeneum (assembly GCA_963576565.1). NCBI lineage: Eukaryota > Metazoa > Arthropoda > Insecta > Coleoptera > Brentidae > Aspidapion > Aspidapion aeneum. The sequence goes on from OY755043.1 coordinate 64,764,382, forward strand.
TAAGATTTTGTTACATATATTCCTCATATTTCATGAAAAAACACAAGAAATAGCATCAAATTTGACCAGAGGCCTAGGGCGCCCCCAAGACATATTCCTGGGTGCGCCACTGTATTTGGCTTTAAACCCATTTTTTAAGCCACAGAAAAAGAATTGCCGGTAACTAATTCTTTACTGTTAGTTTTTATAACAGCATTTTTTTTTCTGTGGCTTAAATTTTTTTTAAAAAGGCAACTTAAAAGGGATAAAGACGGAGACCAGTGTTTCGGAAAAAGGCATTTCCATCCTCAGCGTGGCGTGTCTGACTACAGTAAATCAAACTGACTACAGGATACAAGGTAACTCAAAAATATTGAAAAAATAGGTGAAACCTATTTATTAATTCCACGAGTAAAACGACAGCGAACCAAGGAAACTAAGTCCATGGCGAACCGATCTAGGAAGAAAAACAGTTAGTTCGGCACAGTTCAACCAGACCGTCTCCTCGGCACACAGTGGTGCAAAATCGCATAAAACTGCCGCATTAAATTTCTTTCGGTAAAAATTCGTTACTACTGAGTCGATTTCAAAGACTTTTGGCTTGTTAGAAAGCTAAAGCTCTATTCTATACGACCCCGTTAATAAAGTTGACATTTCCCAGAAAAAGATATTAAATAGCCAAAAGATGGTAGACGTTTTTTGAAATTTTTTAACCATAACCGCTATCTTTAATTTGGGTCTGTTAAAAAGCTTTATCCTTATCGTAAACAAAAAGGTATCACTAGTTAAAATCGGTCACGAACTAAAAAAGATGGAATGAAATGAACAAGGTGACTTTTACCTAAGAAAATCATTAAAATGGAAAATATTCACCAATAATAATAATGTTTTTTCGGTCAGCAAAATCATGGTTATCATTACACTAAGTCGGCTCAGTGGCAACCTGTCAAGCCACAGTGATTCAAAACCGTGTAAAACTGCCATTATAGCCATTAAAACTTATTCAAACATTCGAATTGCAAATAAAATAATATCATTATAATTATATTTTTCTTTAATTGATTTGACGGTATTGATAAAATGCACGTTAGCTTTTAGCATACAGGTTGGCCGAAAAACTTTTAATAATTTAAGGCGCTAAAAAATTTGAACAGTCAGACTGAAAACTAAACAGAATTTTTTATAAGTTTTATATTTTCTCATTTATCGTCTTATACCTAGGAATGTGTAACTTGTATACATATTAACAAATTACTTAAAATTGATATCCAATCCCGTTTAAAAGTTATTAGTTAGGATGCATTTTTACGGCAATATTGTATATTATTACCCAGAAATAAAAGTGACACCGAGACAAAAAGTTCGTAGCACAAGCGTAGCAAGGACTATAATCATTTGGGGGAATAAAACTTTTATAACGAAGTTTATTATCTATTTTTCGAAATTTTAAAGATAAAAGGTGATACTTTTATCCCTGAAAATGCACTTTTTATTGAAAAATTTATTTTCAAAACAGGCTAATATGTGATTACCTTTGTATAATAAATGGTTTAACATAAAATTGTCTGATTTTAAAATTGGGACACCTATCTATATTAAAGGGACGGGTGAGATATTATAAGCAATAAAAGTAGTAATATATAGCGTATTAACGTAACTAATTTAAAAGGTAAGGTAGGAGAAGCTCCAAAGATATATTAACTTGAATCTTAAATTCTTATTAAATTATTACTCATTTTTAAAAAAATCGTTTTATACCATTAGATAAGTGTCTATAATAGTATTATTAATATTATATTCTAGAAGTACTTACCAATAGCTAATTTATCCATATTAAATTATCTTTAAAAAGAACTTTTGCCAATAAAAACAACAATGTAAACAAGTCACTAATTTGTTCCAATCAGAACCAGAGACAAACAAACCAAAAACGCAATACTTTAGCGACCCGGCAATAAGCAATTCGGCGAAAGTGAGTAGTGGGGCAATGAAAAACAATTAGTATAGTTCACGATCTTAGTTTAATAGTAGCTAATTTTTAACTTGCTTAAAGTCATTTAGAAGCCCCAATGCGTCATTTTTTGGGGGTTCTGTGCGGCGTCGGTTCTGAACCGAAAATAATGAGTTAATAAGGTATAAAAGGTGACTTCAAAGGTTAAAGTCATAAACGGATACCGGTGTGTCGGAAAAAAGCATTTCCATCCACAGCGTGGCTTGCCTGACTACAGTAAATCAAACTTTTTTTGACTTAGCTCTTTTTGCCTTAATTGGGAAATAAATGAAAGAATAATTTTTTTTAACTAATTTTGTTAGTCACGGTAAATCCAAGTGATGCCACTCTAGCACCCTTGGGTATTTTGAAAAATCCCAGTTGGCGTCCATTTTTAAGTGAAAACATTAGATAAAAAAAAAATCTGAACCAAACCGTTATTTTATTCGGCTTTTGGTAAAAAAAAAATGAGTTCTTAACATATAGTTCAGGCAAGATTCGGGAAAATCCACTTTTTAGGAGCATTTTATATTACTTTTTGGCAAATGGGCAATTCCCGCTATTTTGACCCCGCTGAATCCGAATATCCCTGTTGCCAATTCGAAATATTGACAGGGGCTGAGATATTCAAGATGGCGGCCAAAATGGCGGCGGAATTTTAAATTGCCGCTGGAAAGCCCAAATTGTCACAGGTGTACATTCAAAATATATATTTGTATAACTAAAAAATAATAACATTATTTTTTTTAAATGGCTGCAAAAACCTCCAAAAAACCCCCAGACCCCCCAAAATCTGAAAGTTTGAGGATTTTTCAAATTTTCTTAAAAACTAAGCTTCTAAGAGAAAAATGTATAATACACTTTATTGTAGACAATAAAATTCCCTTTTCAACATGGTCCAACTTAATAAAGTTAGACTAAAAACAAGCTCTCCAGCGGCGTCCGTTAATTGAAGTAATTAAAAAAAGTTGAAAAAATACCTATGTTTTTTCCAAGATTTATTTAATTTTTTTAAAAACTAATATCTACAGAAAACCGTGTATTACATTTTGGTATACTCAATAAAATTTCCTTCAAAATGACGTATAACATGATTAAATCAGCTTTATAAATAAAACTTCAGGGGCATCCGTAAATTAAATTAATTTTGAAAAAAACAGAAAATAAACCATTTCATTTTTGTTACAGGTTTTATCTAATTTTCTTAAAAACTAAGCTTAACATGAAAAAACTTGTTCCACACTTTTTTGTAAACAGGGAAATTCCCTTTTTAAAAATGTGAAACTCGGTGGGGTGTGACTTATAGCAAACTCTCCAGCGACGTCCGTCAATGGGGGTGATTTCAACAAATCATTAAAAAAAACATGTTTTTCATACGTTTTATTCAATTTTCTTAAAAACCAAGCTCTTTATAAAAAATGTGTTTTATACTTCGTCATAGCCAATTTCCTTTCAAACGATGTATAACAAAGTGGAAGTTATTTTATATTTACCGCTCCAGTGGTGTTCTTAATTTAAAGAAGTTATTTAAGATTAATCCAAACTAATCAATTTTGTGTCTTATTAGCTTTTCGGTGGATAATAAAGAGCAGCGGATAAAAGGTCGAAAGTACAAAAGGTCGAAAAAATAAGGTCGAAAGTACTAAAGGTCGAAAATACAAAAGGTCGAAAGTACAAAAGGTCGAAAGTACAAAAGATCAAAAAACAAAAGGTCGAAAGTTCAAAAGGTCAAAAGTATGAGTACCTAATTATGATTACGCCCCCCCCCCAAACCGTTGCATAAGATTCACCACTTTATTTTTAGTTCCATATGCTTAAAAAAATAACCAAAAACACCTGTGTCAAAGTTACTACTGTCACTTTCTGCACAAAAATATTGCTTAGGGGGGGCCATGGCCCCTATGCCCCTCCCCTTATAACCACCGGTGTTTTTTTTTGCTTTAAAGAACTTATTTAGATAAATCAAAATATCTAATATAATCAAAAAACAGTTTATTTTAATTTGGAAACATTTTATTTTAGTAGGTATAAATTACGAACCTTTTTGAAGTATTTATCATAACATTAACCTCACTTTGTAATATATCATTTAAAAAGAAATTATCTTATCCTCAATAAAGAATAAAGGCACATTTTTTTCTGAAAATCTTAGAAAAGATATTTAAATATGCAAGAGGAACTGATTATTTCAGTTATTTTTGAAAATAAGTTTATATTAGTACGCCCCTGAAGCCTTAAATATGGCAACAACCCGACATTTTAATAAAGTTTTTAAAAGAAAATATTATGTTCTACAATAAAGTATATTACATATTTTTTCTTAAAAAGCTTAGTTTTTTAGAAAATTTTGAAAAACCTATAATAAACATGTTTTTTCTAAATAATCCCAATTTACGTACGCCACTGAAGAGCTACTTGCTTTTCCTAACCTTATTGACCAATACATCGTTGAAAAGGGAATTTTCTTCTCCACAAAAAACTGTTATTTGCAATTTTTGATTAAAAGGTTAGTTTTCGAGAAAATTGGATAAAACTGAAAAAAAAACTGGTTTTTGGGGTTTTGGTTAGCAACAGAGATATTCGGATTCAGCGGGGTCAAGTTAGGGGGAAAGGGTCTGTTGCCAAAAAGTAATATGATTTGCTTCTAGGCCGAGAACGGAAAGCCTTCTAAAATAATATGCTCTGACTAATAGGCAAGCGATATACAAATTCTAGGCTTTTTGGTGCCGCTGAATCCAAATCCGCAGTATAAAAAAATCGGGGGGTAATTTTAAAGAAATGGGGGGGAATTAATGATATTAGGGTAAAACTGTTTAAGTGGAGACTTAACGAAGAAACTTTAATCAAGTTCTTTTGCAGATTTTGACAGCTTTGCTCAACCCTATTTGAACAAGTGTGGCATCAGCCACTATTTTGAAATATTCAAAATGGCGACCGTCGGTAAAAATTCAAAAAAGAAGCATTTATATGTGATACTTTAATAATGGGGTTCTTAAGTCCGCTGAATCCAAATCTGTTATCAAAAGTTTCGGGGCTACTCTGCTGAAGTTGGACAGTATTAATTGCGTAAACAGTAAAAATTTATTATGTGGAGACTTGACGATCAACCTTTATCAAAGATTTGTACAAATTTTGATAGCTATGCTCAACCCTATTATAAAACTAACCAATGATTTAATAGTTAAGGCAAGATTTTGGAAAATCCACTTTCTATAAGCATTTTATATTACTTTTTAGCAAATGGTCATTTCCCGCTATTTCGACCCCGCTGAAACAGAATATCCCTGTTGTCATTTCGAAATATGAAGGGGCTAAGATATTTGAGATGGCGGCAAACATAGCGGCAAAATGTTAAATAGCCGCTGTATAGCCGATATTGACACAGGTATACATACGAATTTTCATTGTTTAGTTTGTTCATTAATTTTGACAACTATCAATGTGATATGTGAATGTCGGCCAGCTGATATATTGGACGTGCGTCATTCAAGTGTCAAAATAGTTAGAAAAATACTCTGCCAATCTATGGGCACCTAAGCTCACACTAGGTACTATAGTTATAGTGTGAGCTAATACAATCAAGAACTGAAATATATTTTATTCAACTCCAGACTCAATTACCTTTCGTTTGATACCACACAAGCCATGTTTTGACTTAAACTCATTTTTTTTTAATCTACCCCCCACCCTTTTGAAAAAAACTAAAATGTATTTTGTTTAACTCCAGACTCAATTACCTTTCGCTTGATATCACACACGCCATATTTTCACCTAATTTTTGACATCTACCCCCACCCTTTTTTTAAAAATAAACTAAAATTTATTTTTTTTAACTCCAGACTTAATTACCTTTCGTTTGATATCACACACGCCATATTTTCACATAAACACTAATTTTTGGAATCTACCCCCACCCTTTTATTTGGCTTGCGTTCGGTGGATTTTGTTCATTTTTAAATGGGACCATCACGGGCCAAGACCCAACTTAGGTACCAAATTTCATTAAAATCGGACAAGCGGTTTTTGAGTTATGCGGGTTGGTCGTTACAGACAGACATACAGACAGACAGACATACAGACAGACAGACAGTAAAACAAAAAAGTTTCAAAATCATCTGAAACGCAAAGATATATAAAATTTTTTGAAATCGGAGCAACTTTTTTTTTCTCGAAAAAATTAGGATCACCATAGCTCACACTACTTATAGTAGTAGTGTGAGCTAAAATATGAAATTCGAATTTATCAATCAATCAACCTCCAAAACCCCCAAATCTATATACGGCATGTCTATGTATGTTGGCATATATTTTCTAAAAACAGCAGTTATATATTTTGACATGTCACAATAACAATAAAAATACTCTGCCAATATATGGGCCCCTAAGCTCACACTAGGTACTATAGTTATAGTGTACGTGTGAGCTAATATATCTAAAAACTAAAATATATTTTATTCAACTCCAGACTAAATTACCTTTTGTTTAATACCACACAAGCCATGTTTTGACTTAAACTCAATTTTGGAAATCTACCCCCACCCATAAAAAAACAAAAACTAAAATGTGTTTTGTTAAACTCCGGACTCAATTACCTTTCGTTTGTTATCACACACGCCATATTTTCACTTAAACTCTAATTTTTAAAATATACCCCCACCCTTTTTTTAAAATAAATTAAAATGTATTTTGTTTAACTCCAGACTCAATTACCTTTCGTTTGATATCACACACGCCATATTTCCCCATAAACTCTAATTTTTGAAATCTACCCCCACCCTTTTATTTGGTTTGGGTTCGGTGGATTTTGTTCATTTTTAAATGGAACCATCTCGGCCGAAAACCCAGCCTAGGTACCAAATTTCATTAATATCGGCCAAGCGGTTTTTGAGTTATGCGCGTTGGCCCTTCAGACAGACATACAGACAGACAGACAGACATACAGACAGACAGACGGCGCAACAAAAAAGTTTCAAAGTCATCTAAAACGCAAAGATATAAAAAAAAATTGAAATCGGAGCAACTTTTTTTTTCTCGAAAAAATTAGGATCACCATAGCTCACACTACTATAGTATAGTATATGTGTGAGCTAATAATCGAAATTCGGATTTGTCCTTCCAAAATTTCCAAATTTATGAATTGCGCTCCTATTTTTTCACTTATGTTCTAAAGACAGCTAAAATATTGGATGTAGTTCGTCCAAATGTCAAAGTAATTCGACGAAAAAGTAAAAATCGGATTCTTTATCCTCAAAATTTTTTTATGCCGTTTTTTAAGTGAGGATTAATAGAAAGAAATCGACTGAGACCTTACTTTAATAAAATTAGGCGCTGACTCGTGACGTAGGTTGACATTAGCACCCCGACATAAATTGTAATTTTGGAACATACTCATTTGCATCTCTTTTTAATGCACAGCTTATTTTTTATTGCTGTCCAACTCATAGTGCTGCACAGTGGGCTCCCGGATCTGATTTTTGACCAAAATTAGAAAAATAGGTTTTTTAACAATATTTTGTTTTGAAATGAGAAAGAAGTAATTATCAATCAAAATGGCGAATCCAAAATGGCGAAGTTTCCTATTTATGAACCGGTAAGTATGAAATTTAGTGTTAATAGTCGCTAAATATGATTTTTGACTTAAATTTAAAAAACTTATTTACCAATAGGTTTCCAATTTGTAACTCTGGCGTGTCTAAAGTATTATTATAAAATCAAACTTAAAAATTACATGACAGAAAGAGCAGAGTTTTCTATTTATGAACCGATATGTATCAAAATTGGAACTTTGGGGCGTATAAAGCCGATAATTAAGATTTATGAGTTAAACGTAGAAAAAATATCATGGCGGATCCGAAATGCAGAACTTCTACATTTATGAACCGATATGTATTAAAAATCTGGAACTCTGCGGTGTTTGTGTTTAACGTTGCTTGTTATTATTTTTTACTCAAACAAAAACTTGCACGGCGAACCCAAAATCTTTATCCTATAGACTATCCTATATTTATAAACCGATTTGTGAAACTAGAAAATAATACGAACGTAACCCTGACTTTGCAACGGATAAGAACCTGCAAGTTTAACCACTGCATAATCACATAAGATTGATTTTTCTAGAAAAATTTGTTTTTAAGTCCAACCAAATAAATATTTTTAAAGCGTCCATTTTTTTATACTAGTTTGTTAAAAGTCAGGTTTGGTAAACTGCTGATGATTTGAAATAGAACCGTTTACCTTAAAAGTTTTGACCTATTTTTTCTTTCATAAACAATCCACCTGTTTTTGAGATATTGCAGTTGGTTTTTATTATGGAGTGACCATCTTTTTATTTGATTTTTAAACAGAACATAATTTTTTTTTTAGTTTTAACTTTTAATTTTTTTATACATTATTTATATCTTTTATTAATATATGTTTATTCGTTCTATTTAGCCTAAAGTGCTTTAAAAATAATAGACAAAAACTGACATGCTTTTTTTGAGTTTGAGTTTTTCTCGAAGAAATCCATTTTTAGTAAACTAATAATATCTTTCATACAAGCAACTTGTAGATTTTGAAGTACAATTTTTGAAAAATATGTATATATACTCTTTATAAAAATAAAAATTTTAAAAACATGGTTGAGGGAAGCAAAAGATTTTTCCAACATTTATAAGAAATTTTTTTATATAATTTTAGAAATTCCACGCAAAAGCCATTGTCTGACATGTCTGCACATCAAAATTGAAATCAAAATGTACAGTTTCTAGTCTAATTAGGGGAAAGGTGGTAAAATGGGATACTTAATTTTATAGGCTTGTTTCTCCTATTAAATGGTCACCATTGCGTTCGTCATTTGGAACTAAGTTGGCTAGATATGTTATCTTTATGTTTTAGTTTTCAGTTTAAACTATTTAGAACTCCATCATAATTTTATTTTTATTTTTGTAAATAGTTGTCTGTCAAAATGGGGTATGGGTTTTTAGGTATAACAAGGTACCCCATTTTGCCCCCATGAAAAAACCCCGTTTTGGCCCAAACCACCGAGTAAAAGACTTATTTTACGGGCGATGCGTTTAATTATGAATAATAATACATAGACCCACTAATTGTTCAATGTAAACAAAATTTTAAAAAGTCTTTCAAAAATGTACTTACCATCACAAAATGCGCAAGCTATTTTAACAATAAACAGCGCAGAACCTCACATGTTGAGCGAAAACGAACTTAAGCTCAACCGACCGGCACCAATCATATTGCAGAGAGTTGAACCAGTCATAAGGATAAAACATCTAATATTAGAAGGTTTTATTTTTGCGCAATTTACTTAAAACTGCGATATCCCATTTTACGCGCAAAACCCATTTTGCCCCCCTTTCCCCTACCTCTTCTTACAAGTTTTATTTTTTGCGAATTTTATAAAATATTGTCGTAAAATGGCTTAAAATCTGGATCAAATCGCCATACAAACATGGTACTTTAACGCGTTCCTTTGAAAGGAAAAATGACACTTCTAAAAAATAACTGAGTTACGTCAATTAAATCATAGCTTTTTCAAGGCCTGCTGGACTATCTACTCTTTTTAGTAAAGGTGTTAAGAAGTTTCAGTATGTTTTTAATTTAACCCTTTTTGGCCAAAAATTGGATCCGCGAGCCCACTGTGTGCATCAGAAAATCGATTGACATTGATTGTCAAAATGACATGACTGTTTTAGATTGAGTGCGCCCGTCCCACTACTTTGAGTTAAAAAGAGAGAGTAAGTAGCTGAATGACAATGTGTGAGTTTAGTAAATAAAACGAGTAGGCCACTGTTTTGTTATTAAACTCATGTTTGTTTAATATTATTAAGCGCCCTTACTAATACATTAGTTTAAAAAGAGATGGTGAATAATCGGATAATAATGTGTAAGTTCAGTCAATGACACGATTAGATTAGTTGGTGGTATGTTCCAGAATCATATTTTGTGTCGGGGTGCCGTGCTACGTCACAGTCAGCGCCTTATTGGTGCATAGTACTTTGGTGAGTAAATTACAATTTGGCCATTATTGAGTGAAATGCGTGAAATCTATACCTTAGTCATAGAGAGATATACCTATAAGTCAGTGGCGGGTCGTCCACAGGTTTGCAGGTTTGCTCAACCCCCAAAAAATATAGATAAAATAATAAAAGAACTACTAATTATATATTTTTAAATTCCCACCAGAATTGTGAACATTTATACGCTACCGCACCTTATATCGCGCGCGCCGGCGGCCCACAGCGACGACTTTATCTCGCGGTTTGCAGCTCCAATGCAACCCAATTCGCCTCTAACAAGCGCGCGCGATTTTGTTTCTATGCGTGGATTTTAACGCCGTCCCGTGAAGCTCAGTGAGGTTGCATGTCGGCTGCAACCGATTGTTTATTTTGCATGCTAATTTCTTATTTTAATTTGTCGTGTAGTCTGTGATCGCAGAGTTTTGATAGTTTGTTGGTTTTTGCGTTAAAAAAAATGAATTCTGGTCGATTGTTAGTCCACGGTTAGAAAAACGTTAAATGCAATGGACTGTATAAATTTTAATTGATGATATCCCGAACAAACATAAATATTGATATGAAATTACGAAATAATCAAAACGTCCATAGGTAAAATATTGGTGGCACACAACGGTAATCAGAACAAATGCACTCACCTCTTTGCATCCACTTTCTCCACGTTCCAAGGGGCCCCTGATTGGATCTAATGATGTCACAACGTAGCTGAAGGGCTGAAGTTTCTAGTTCTATACTTCAGTACACAAAAATCGAGCACTTTCAGGTGTAGAAATTTGATATAGTTGGAGAACGAAATTAACACGCCACTTTCTCTAGGCCATTGACAAGGATCTCTCTGGTTGTTGGTGCGCAAGTCCAAATACGCGGAATGCGCTTTGTCCTTCATACAGTTGTGTGTTTTTTAAAAATATATATAAACAGCCGCGAAATTTAGCGGGAGCTAACATAACTGCCCTCCAAAACACACAATTTTAGAATCTCAACCGGACAGATATAGATATAAGAAAAAGAATCGACCGATAAATATAAATGAATGAAAATAGATAAGTATCGTAAGTTTATTTAGATATAACGAAATCCCGAAAAAAGGCAAAACAAACATACAAAAAATTCAAAAAAAATTAAATAAAAAAAACCTATTGTAATACCCGGTAAAAGGTAGAAAATTAAAATTACTTTTAATTTGGCAAGAGGCAAAGTTTTACAACTGGCAGCTTATAAACACCGGTAACCGTTTGTACCGTCGCAACACGCACCTGACCGTCCCCGCCGGGATGCAGTTCGATTACCCGACCGACCGGCCATTTCAAAGGCGATTGAATGTGATCACTTGTTATGATAACCAAATCATTTAATTTGATATTTGGGGACGAATCAGCCCACTTGTGTCGCTGTTGTAGCGTATGCAAATACTCTATAGAATACCGTTTCCAAAAATCATTATGTAGTTTTTGGATTAGTTGCCATCTCGAGAGCCGATTTAGGGGAACCTCGGACAAATCTGACTCCGGAATTTCTGAATTAAGGGGTTCAAGTGTCAAAAAATGCCCAGGGGTAAGAGGTTGAAGATCGTGTGGGTCTGAAGAGGCAGGAGATAAAGGGCGACTATTAAGTACGGCTTCTATGCGACAGGTAAGGGTGGACATCTCCATGATAGACAACTTCTGGTCGCCGACAACTCGTACAAAGTGAGTTTTAAAACTTTTGACGCCAGCTTCTGCCAGGCCATTGAAATGTAAACTAAGAGGAGGTCCCAGATGCCAACGAATAGAAAGTCTGGTGGCAGCACTTCTTGCGTAATCCAGTAATTGGTTACGAAACCCTATAAAATTACTGCCTTGATCTGACCAGCATTGCGTCACGCTTCCGCGTCTGGAAATGAATCGATGGAATGCACCTACGAACCCTTCGGTGGACAGTTCCATGGTTAATTCCAAATGCACGCAATATGTGGCCGTACAGACAAACACACAGACATACGATTTGAAAGCTTTACAACCACGGTAACGATGAGGAATCACAAAGAAAGGTCCACAAAAGTCGATAGCTACACTCGAAAAAGGTTTTAGTTGATTGATTCGATGAGCGGGAAGTGAACTCATTATGGGCGGTCTATAGGGTTTAGGGTTGATTCTAAAACATTGCAAGCGCTTGGATATGGTTCTTTGAATTGCCCGTCTGGCAGATAATATCCAAAATTGCTGTAAAAGAAAATTATGTAATGTTTTAAACCCAGGATGAAGATATTGTCGATGAGCGGACTCGATAAGAAGAGTAGTCAAACGATGGTCACTCGAAAGTAAGACGGGGTGTTTTGCAGAATTAGACAAAAGGTCAGATTTTTGTAATCTGCCACCGACTCTAATGATATTATTCTCATCAAGAAAAAGTGAAAGTTTTCGCAAAGGTTTCGGTATTGGTTTATCCTTAGATAACGCGGAAAAAAGCTCAGAAAAACAAGAACCTTGAACGCGTTTGATAAGAAGGTGTAACGCACTTTGCATCTCACCGGTGGTAGGAAAAACAATATTCTCAAAAACAACTTTCTGGTCCGGTGGCTTAGTGGGTTTTTGATAGGAATGGTTTATTCGAAGGACATAACAAATGATACGTTGAATTTTGGATATAGATGAATATTTGATAAGAAGCTGATCTAAGAAGTTGACATCAATTATCGCATTGCAACAGACCTTTTGCTTTTCCTTCAGGTTAATATCTCCGAAATCAATCGGCATTTTTGATTTATGAAAATCGGGCCATTCGTTTTCGGGAGACCACAAAAACGACGGTGCGTTCCACCACATGTCATGTGACATGAGCTGTGAAGGGGTAGCCCCTCGTGACGCAATATCGGCTGCATTCAAAGCAGAAGGAATATAGCGCCACGAGTTTGAGGGAATGATTTCTTGGATTCTACTGACTCGATTTCCAAGAAAGGTTTGCCAGCGATTAGGAGGGGATGAAAGCCAGTGCAATACGACTTGCGAATCGCAGAAAGTAACGATATTTGTAAAAGTTATTTTTCCTTCATAGCTAGATAAAACGAAGTCAATTAATTCGCTTAAAAGAAAGGCGCCTAGGAGTTCTAGCCTAGCCAAAGTTTGTGACTTTATAGGCGCGACCCTAGATTTTGCAGATATGAGAGAAACAGATATATTGTTTTCCTCTTCTACACGAAAATATACTACGCCTGCGTAGCCTCGAATTGAAGCGTCACAGAAGCCGATGATTTGACAGGTATTGGTTTTTGACAGTTTGATTTGTCGATGTAATTGAAAATTGGAAAGAAGCGGGAATTCAGAACGAAGTTTGTTCCAAGAGTCGATGATAGAAGAATCTGGTTCTTCGTCCCAGCCTATTTTCGATATCCACAACTGTTGCAAAATAAATTTTGCTTGTAGCAACAAGGGACAAAGAAAACCTAAGGGATCGAAGATTGTCCCTATGATAGATAAAATAGAACGTTTGGTTGAGGGTTTGTCCTTCATTCGGCATTGATAAGAAAAAATGTCGTTTTTTGGATGCCATTGAAGTCCTAAAACTTTGATAAAGTGGGGTTCCTCCTTGTCGAAAGAGAGAGGCATTTGACGATCGGACTCTGGCAATGTTGCCAATAACTCAGGACAATTGCTTGCCCATTTTTTAAGTTCAAATCCTCCCGACTTCAGCAAATCATTGAGTTCTGTTTGAAGGGAGAGAGCTTCAGAAAGCGAAGGGCTAGTTCCCAAGATATCGTCGATATAGATTGACGTTTTTAGAACAGTACTAGCCATAGGAAAATGTTCCTTTTCTCTCTCTGCCAGCTCATTTAAGGTACGCATGGCTAGAAAAGGTGAGCATGTCATGCCAAAAGTGACAGTAGAAAGTTCCCACACTGAAAGTGGGTCATGTGGAGAAAACCTCCACAATATCCTTTGATAGGGACGGTGATAAGGACTTGACGGAACATCTGTTTGATGTCAGCAATGTAGGCAATAGGATTAAGACGAAACGTAAGGAGTAAAGAAGCAATATCCTTTTGAAGTTTCGGTCCAGATAACAATGTGTCATTGAGACTAATATTTTTTGGGGTGACTGCCGAACAATCCCAGACTACCCTTAATTTTGTACTTAAGCTTTCCGGCTTTAGTACGCAATGATGTGCTAAAAAACACGACACGTCGACCTTTGGTTGACTAGATAAAACTAAACTCATATGATTAGAATCGATATAGTCTTGCATGAAACTTGAATAGGCAGTGTACAGATCAGGATTTTTGATTAATCTATTTTCTAGAAGTAAAAATCTACGATAAGCTTGCGGATAAGTATTTCCTAGGTCAGGGTTTATTTTGTCTTTAAACGGAAGATCTACCATGAATCTACCGCTCGGTTGCCGTACTACACTAGCAGTAAAAATTGATTCTGCCTGTTTTTCTTCCTTTGATAAGATTTGTTTTTTAGGCAAATGTTCGATTTCCCAAAACCTAGGGAGAATGACCTCTAAAGGAGGTGAATGACTCGTTAAAAAACAACTGGTTCGTTCCGTAAGACTACCTACTTCGTCAACCTTTCCCATGACGACCCAGCCAAAGATAGTTTCAAGGGCTGAAGGCTGCCCTACCTGTCCAAGAACCCTGCCCTCCTTGAATATCTGTGCGAATAGCTCGCAACCAATAACCAGGTCCACAGGTCTAGATTTGAAATAAGATGGGTCGGCAGGTTTAAGGTTTTGCAAGTGTTTCCACTGATTATCGTTCAAAGAGAATGTAGGCATATTGGAACATAGTTGTAGAACAATAATTGCTTCGAAATTAAGTAAAGGAGTGACTTGTCCTTGTGGCTTAATGTGACATTGAACGAGCCCTTTGGAAGTGAAAGAAGACATCTGATTTAATCCGAATATTTCAGTGGTGTAACTTCGCCTAGGAAGATTAAGACGCTGAATACACTTTTCACTGATGAATCCTGTCTGTGATCCAGAATCAAGCAGTGCCCTTACAGGTTGAAAATTTCCGCAACCGTCCATAACATCTATTATGGCGGTGCATAAAAGAAAGGTACCTGAAGGTCCTGAGGCATTTAATGACACATGAAGATTATTGACAGGTGGTGTGTGAATGACAGGACTAGTATCTTGGCTTCCAGACTCTTGATTAGTTTCTAAGATATGAGTTAAAGTGTGGTGCCTTTTACTATTGCAAGTCCTGCATGAATATTTTGATTTGCACGTATCTACATCATGCAAGGGATGAAAACACGCTAGACATATTTTTTTCTGTTTGACGAAAGATAGGCGATCGATAGGTGAGAGATCAAGAAATGTTTGACATTTCGAAAGCATGTGACCTTGATTACACCGGAAACATTTTATTCCCGTTCTTGAATTAGTTGAGGTGCCAGCCAGTCCTATAAAAGGCGAATTGGATGATTTATAGGTAGGCTTTTGCCCAAACTGATTTCGCATAGAATTTGAATTTTGATAGGTAGGCTTTTGCCCAGACTGATTTTGCATAGAATTTGATTTTTGATATATAGGCACCTTTTTGGGTGCTGTTGATTGAGGAAGTGATTCCAAAACTTTACATCTTTTTTCTAGAAATTGAAAAAGTGACTGAAAAGTGGGAATTTCGGTATTAGTATTGGCGTGACTCATTTCGAAATTTGAACGCGTTGGAATATCCAATTTTTCTAATAAAATGAAAAAAATAATAAAGTCCCAACTGTCAACGTCAAAGCTAAGTGATTTTAAAATTTCTAGGGATTTAGAAAAGGTGTCAATTAAATTACGCAATTCTTTAGCTGACTCGTTTTTGAAGGTGGAGTTCATAATTGAGCTTAAAGCATCATTTGCGAGGTCTAGCTTGTTTTGATATCTATTGACTAATTTGTCATAAGTAATTTTATAATTTTGATCAGATAAGCTAATCCCTGATATCAATTTTAAAGGCTCATCTTCGAGATATGAAAATAAATATTGAAGTTTTCGAACGTTACTTAGACTTTGATTTTGATCTATAATGTTATTAAAAAGATCGAAAAAGCTTGGCCATAATTTTTTATCACCTCGGAATATGGGAATACCTAACTCTTTGAGTTTTGGAGTTTCAGATTCGTTTTGTCGAACATATGATCCCGAAAAGGATGGGGCCTCAACCGGAAATATATTAGAGTAAACCCCCTTACACGCATAAAAATATTTACGAGCTTCTGAAAGGATCGCATCCTGCGTTTTAAACTCCTCATCGTCCGAGTCGTCTATCAACATAATGACGTCATTATGCGCCAGCATGCATTTATCGAAGGTTTCATCCAAATCGGAATACCTCACTTGAAACTCGTTTCTCGCTCTTTCATCCTTTTCCGCGGTCTTTGACAACACATAACACTCGGTGATCGCAGATAAAAAACCCTTGCGTTTTTGTACGGCTTTTTTGACAGACATGATTTTACCTTTGAAATGACGAAATTGTCGGTAAATATACAATTAACGCTAAATTAATGCTTCTGAAATAGAAAAATGACGAATTGTCGAAAATATGCACTAATTTATCGCAATTGATGAAAATTGTTTTAAATATCGAAATGATATGGTACACCACTGAACGTTTGTTTTGTTTGTTTTGATTCCTACTCGCTTTGTTTACTGAATGACCACGCGCTAGCCACGTGCCCTGCACACACCACACCGACGACTTTCTCGACTCGACGTTTCAAATACGATGCGAAAATTCAAGGCCAACTTGTTTGGCTTGGCCACAGATTAGGTAAATAAGTGGCTTGGCATGAAAATAATTATTAATACCGTCGTATGGATTTATTCTAAATAATTCGGCTCGCAAGGAACACTTTATGTTAGTCCACGGTTAGAAAATCGTTAAATGCAATGGACTGTATAAATTTTAATTGATGATAGCGCGAACAAACATAAATATTGATATGAAATTACGAAATAATCAAAACGTCCATAGGTAAAATATTGGTGGCACACAACGGTAATCAGAACAAATGCACTCACCTCTTTGCACCCACTTTCTCCACGTTCCAAGGGGCCCCTGATTGGATCTAATGATGTCACCACGTAGCTGAAGGGCTGAAGTTTCTAGTTCTATACTTCAGTACACAAAAATCGAGCACTTTCAGGTGTAGAAATTTGATATAGTTGGAGAACGAAATTAACACGCCACTTTCTCTAGGCCATTGACAAGGATCTCTCTGGTTGTTGGTGCGCAAGTCCAAATACGCGGAATGCGCTTTGTCCTTCATACAGTTGTGTGTTTTTTAAAAATATATATAAACAACCGCGAAATTTAGCGGGAGCTAACAGTCGATCATCCGTATATTTGTGTGTTAAAAAATTACGATTCTCCTTTAAGCTGTGACAAAATTTATATAGTCAAATTATTACTCTAAATTTAAAATTTTACAGGTCACAAAGGTCTTTTGGTATAAAATAAACTTTCGCTTCGTGATATTAAGCCCGCAATCTCATTACATTTTGTATTGGTTTAACAGTCAAAGTTTGATAAAACCCATCATCCCTTGTTAGCTTTATACTTTATAAAACAAAAGAAAAAAGGTTGAGATGGTTAAGGAAACAGATGTTTTTTCTTTAAATTATTAAAAAGTTTTAATTGACAGACAAATCACTGAGCTTTTAAATATGGACTTTGACGTAAGGATGCCCTTAATCAGTAGAGACTTATAGCCCATCGCACCGACTTTCTTTTTCGTTACTTAGCTTTAAGTATTCCTCATATTATAATTATATTAAGAAACGCTTTAAGCTAAGTAACAAAAAAAAAGTCAGTGAGATGGACCCTTATTGGACTTGAAACAAGGTCTAGCAGTAATATTGCTAACAGTAGTTCACATTTGCGCTAAAAATAAGAAAGAGTTTATAAAGAATCATGCAAGACTATTACTAAGTATACACGAAACTTATGTAACTTGACCTTAGTTTAAGGATTTTTTAAAATTTGTCAGCTAAGTGTAATTTTTAAATTTTGTAATCTATGTTTGTTTTTCTTATGAACTGTTTTATTATCTTACAGATTTTTCAATATGTAGTCATCGCTTTTTATGACTACATATTGATTTATAAAAAAAAATTGATATATGTCGGATCTGATACCTTTCCAGCCCTTAAGCACACTCTAAGTAAACTCCACTATATAAGCCTTAAAAATAATTTTTTGTAATCATATCAGAAACCAAAGCTGCCACAAAGTCTTTGGTTGCAATACAAATTATTGATAAAAATCGCATATTGATGCGATGCCCCGTTAAAAAGTTTTAATTTTTTATCAAAATCTAAACAGCTCGATACAGCGTCGAACATTATTTTTTATGAAAATTCCATGAAAATAAATTCAGCAATTCCGGAGCTATGGTGAACCGGATAAACATACATACAAACATACACACACAGACACACACATATACACACACACTCACACACACACACACACACACACACACACACACTCACACACAGACACACACACAGACACACACACAGACACAGACACACACACAGACACACACACAGACACACACACACACACACCCACACACACACACACACACACACACACACACACACACACACACACACACACACACACACACACACACACACACACACACACACATACATACATACACACACACACACACACACACACACACACACACACACACACATACATACACACACACACACACACACACACACACACAGACACGTCAGCGGATTCTCCAGTCACAGTCTTAAGTGTTATTTTCTTTTCTGTTGGTCAAATTTTATATCTCGTTACAATTTTGAACTTAAGCAATGATATGGCTGCATCAGTGTCTACTTATATTAACTGTTAGCTCCCGCTAAATTTCGCGGTTGTTTATATATTTCTAAAACCACACAATTATATGAAGGGCAAAGCGCATTTCGCGTATTTAGACATGCGCATCAACAACCAGGGAGATCCTTGTCAATCACCTAGAGAAAATGGCGTGTTAATTTCGTTCTCCAACTATTTCAAATATCTACACCTGAAAGTGCTCGATTTTTGTGTACTGAAGCATAGAACTAGAAACTTCAGCCCTTTAGCTACGTGGTGACATCCTTAGATCCAATCAGGGGCCCCTTGGAAGTGGAGAATTTGGCTGCAAAAGTGGTAAGTGCATTTGTCTCTGATTACCGTTGTGTGGCGCAAATAATTTTACCTATGGACGTTTGATTATTTCGTAAATTCATATCAATATTTATGTTGGTTCGCGCTTTCATTAATTAAAATATTTACAGTCCATTGCATTTAACGTTTTTCTAACCGTGGACTAACATAAGTGGTCCTTTTCGAGCCGAATTATTTTTAGAATAAATCCATACGACGTTATTAATAATTATTTTCACGCCAAGCCACTTATTTACCTAATCTGTGGCCAAGCTAAAGAAGGCGGCCTTGAATTTTCGCATCGTATTTGAAACGAGAAAGTCGTCGGTGCAGTGCACGTGTCTTTCGCGTGCTCGATTCAGTAAACAAAGCGAAGGAACCACAAAACAAAACAAACAAAAACATTTCTCATTTATGTGTTAGGGTGTTTCATATCGTTTCGATATTTAAAACAATTTTCATCAATTGCGATAAATTAGTGCATATTTTCGACAATTCGTCATTTTTCTATTTTAGAAGCATTAATTTAGCGTTAATTGTATATTTACCGACAATTTCGTGATTTCAAAGGTAAAATCATGTCTGTCAAAAAAGCCGTACAAAAACGCAAGGGTTTTTATCTGCGATCACCGAGTGTTATGTGTTTTCACAGACCGCGGCAAAGGATGAAAAAGCGAGAAACGAGTTTCAAGTGAGGTATTCCGATTTAGATGAAACCTTCGATAAATGCATGCTGGCGCATAATGACGTCATTATGTTGATAGACGACTCGGACGATGAAAAGTTTAAAACACAGGATGCGATCCTTTCAGAAGCTCGTAAATATTTTTATGCGTGTAAGGGGGTTTACTCTAAAATATTTCCTGTTGAGGCCCCATCCTTTTCGGGATCATATGTTCGACAAAACGAAACTCCAAAACTCAAAGAGTTAGGTATTCCCATATTTCGAGGTGATAAAAAATTATGGCCAAGCTTTTTCGATCTTTTTAATAACTATAGATCAAAATCAAAGTCTAAGTAACGTTCGACAACTTCAATATTTATTTTCATATCTCGAGGATGAGCCTTTAAAATTGATATCAGGGATTAGCTTATCTGATCAAAATTATAAAATTGCTTACGACAAATTAGTCAATAGATATCAAAACAAGCGAGACCTCGCAAATGATGCTTTAAGCTCAATTATGAACTCCACCTTAAAAAACGAGTCAGCTATAGAATTGCGTAATTTAATTGACACCTTTTCTGAATCCCTAGATATTTTAAAATCACTTAGCTTTGACGTTGACAGTTGGGACTTTATTATTTTTTTCATTTTATTAGAAAAATTGGATATTCCAACGCGTTCAAATTTCGAAATGAGTCACGCCAATACTAATACCGAAATTCCCACTTTTCAGTCACTTTTTCAATTTCTAGAAAAAAGATGTAAAGTTTTGGAATCACTTCCTCAATCAACAGCACTCAAAAAGTCTTCCGATACCCAATCTCCACTCGTTTCTGTTTGCCCATAATTCATCATCTAGGCCTCTTATTCTTATTTCACTGTCTATTCCTTCTCTCCAGCTTCTCCTTGGCCGTCCTCGTTTTCTTCGGCCAGTTGGTTTCCATTGTAGTATTTGTTTAGGTATTCTTTCATCATTCATTCTTTGTACATGTCCGTACCACACCAGTTGTTTTGTTCTTATATCATCCACTAAAGTACGTTCACCCACTGTCATAATTTCTCTTATTTTTTTGATTTGTAACTCTTTCTCTTTTTGATTTCCCTGCTGCTCTTCTCCATTAGTCCATCTCCGTAGCGGAAAGCATTTTTTCTGTTCTATCCTTGATTGGCCATACTTCTGAGCCGTATGTAATAATACTTTTTATAATGGTGTTATATATAAGCTTTTTGTTATGTTTTGATATACTTTGGTCCCAAATTATTCCATTTAATAAAGTTATTGCTTTTCTTCCTTGTACGTTTCGATCTTTTATAGCTTTGTCTAGTGTTCCGTCAGCTGTAATTTTTAGACCTAAGTATTTATACTCATCACAGGAGTGAATTCGCTGCCCGGTATTTAAGATTAGATCCTGTTTCATTCCACCGATACACATATACTCTTATTGAGATTAACCTCTAGTCCCCACTTATTGTACTCTTCTATTAGTTTTCGTGTCATATATTCGAGGTAAAGTATACAAGGTGGTTTCGTCCAACGGAATTCCCATGTTTTGGCATTTTCTCTTCCATACTTTAAGGACTTGTTCCAAGTATATTTTGAAGAGCGTAGGCGAGATACAGCAACCTTGTTTAAGACCTTTATTTACTTGAAAGCCTTTGGTTAGTTTTGCTTTTATTTTAACTTTTGCCTTACTATTGCGGTATAACTCTTGGATGGCCTTAATTAGTTGTACGCTTATGTTTGTGTTTTCCAACGCTTTCCAAAGCAGATTTAGTGGTATACTATCATATGCCTTCTGCAGATCCACGTAAAGCAGATGCAGCTCTTGACCGTATGCCATTTTCTTTTCAATAACTTGGGTTATACAAAAGAGGTGATCTGAAGTCGATCTACCCGCCCTGAAACCAGCTTGTTCTTCTGCCTCCATGTCTTTATATTCGCTCTCTACTTTATTTCTTATTATTTTACCGTATATTCTGCTTAGCGTACTAGTCACAGATATACCTCTATAATTGTCACATATATCTTTCCTTCCTTTTTTGTGTATTGTGGATATATATGACGTTTTCCACTCAGTTGGGACTACAGTTCCATTTAAATATTTTTGGAAAAGATTCCGTAATCTCCAAAACAGTTCTTCAGTGCCATATTTAATAAGTTCGGCTGGGATATTTCCGGGTCCGGCAGATTTACCGCTTTTTAAGGTTGTGCACACGTTTTTGACCTCAGAGATTGTGAGGGGTACTGGAGATCCCATCGTTCTAATTATATTGTCTCTTGCGTCTTCCTTGAATTCTGCTCTATCTTCAGTTAAAAGTTTTTTAAAATGCTCATCCCATTCTTTGTCTGGTATTGGTGAAATGATATCTCTGCATGTTTCTTTTTTAATCGATCTTATAGTTTTCCAGCTTTCGGTACTTCTCCTACCTCCTAAGTAAGAATCTATTTTCTGGCACTTTTGCGTCCACGAATGATTTTTCTTATCACTGATCATTCTTCTCACCTTTGATTGCGCGATTTTGTATTCTTGTCTGCTTCTATCTGTCTTTTGGGATAAGTAGGTGTGATATAATTTCCTTTTTTCCTCTATTTCTCTCTCAATCTCAGCATCCCACCAGTATGGTTTTCTTCTTTTAGAAGTTTCTTCCACTAATCCTAGTGCTTCTTTTGCAGCTTGGTGGATGCTTAATGTAATACATTCGTATTCCTCATCTGGGGTTTCACCTGAACTTGTATTAAGTTTTTCGTTCAGTCTCTTTTGGTATAAGTTTTTCACGCTGTCATGTTCTAGGCTTAGTAGATTATATTTACAGTGATCAATTTCTTCAATCACTGTATCATCAAGATGTTGTTGATGCAGGCTTCGGCCTTGATAAGGAAAGAGAATTTTGGACTCCAGAAAATAGTGATCACTTCCGCATGTTGATCCACGCTTTGTTCTGACATCTTGAATTTTTAGTTTTGTTTAGTGATAAGATAATCAATGACGGATTTCAGGTTTTGTGAGGGTTTGGTCCAGGTATATTTGTGTATTTCCTTATGTTGAAAAAAACCGTTTTGGATTTTTAGGTCTAATTGCTCACATACTGTAATTAGCTGGTTTCCATTGTCATTAACAAGATTTTCTCCATATTGGCCAACTGTCAGATCATTAACTCTGTTACCGGTTCTACTATTTAAATCTCCCAATATGACAATTTCTCTAGATGCACTTACTGCTGATATTTCATTGTGTATTTCTTCAAAAAAATTGTCTTTCACGGCTACATTTGCATCGTCGTTATACGCATAGATTCCAAAAATCGTAAGTCTCATTCCTTTTATTGTTATATTCATTTTAATTAGCCTTTCATTGACTGCTTCCCAGTTGGTGATAAATTTTCTAAATCTTTTGTTGACCAAAATAGATACTCCTTGTTGGGCATGTTTTTCTTTTGCCACTCCGCTATAGAAATGGTCATATTGTCCTAGGTTTTCAGATCCTTTTCCTTTCTTTTTCGTTTCTGTTAGTACAGCAAGGTCTACCTTCATTCTGCTGCACTCATGTACTATTTCATTCATTTTTCGATTCATTCCTTGTACGTTCCATGTACCAAAAATCATATTCCTGTTTCTTTGCTTGGTTCGTCTTAGGTTTTTCATTTCTTTCCGAGGCGTTTGATTGGGTTTTTTAACAGTGTACGTTTTTTCCGGGTATCAGAAAGTTAGTCTGATGCCCCAACCCCCAACCTGGAGGACCAGGTGATTTTTGATCGAGGTTTTCTTCCCCTAGCCTTTGACGATTCCAACACCGGTACTACAAGGCAGTAGTCTTTTATACTATCCCTAAAAGAAAGGGTTGCCACCTACGCTATGATCACCGTACCGAGGTCCATTCTCTCCGCCTTTCATATCGATGTGGTCTTCTCCAGTAACCCTGGGAAAGGGACCCTATACAGGTGCTAACTCTCTGGGTCGAAGAGTACCTGGAATCTACGGAGGGCAGGGGTCGATTCATTTCCCCTGATAGACATCTGACGAGGTCTACCCGTACCCGTGGTGCCTATCTATCAAAAATCAAATTCTAGGCAAAATCAGTCTGGGCAAAAGCCTAATCAAAATTCAAATTTTATGCGAAGTCAGTTTGGGCAAAAGCCTACCTATAAATCATCCAATTCGCCTTTTATAGAACTGGCTGGTACCTCAACTAATTCAAGTACGGGAATAAAATGTTTCCGGTGTAATCAAGGTCACGTGCTTTCGAAATGTCAAACATTTCTTGATCTCTCACCTATCAATCGCCTATCTTTCGTCAAACAGAAAAAATTATGTCTAGCGTGTTTTCATCCCTTGCATGATGTAGATACGTGCAAATCAAAATATTCATGCAGGACTTGCAATAGTAAAAGGCACCACACTTTAACTCATATCTTAGAAACTAATCAAGAGTCTGGAAGCCAAGATACTAGTCCTGTCATTCACACACCACCTGTCAATAATCTTCATGTGTCATTAAATGCCTCAGGACCTTCAGGTACCTTTCTTTTATGCACCGCCATAATACGGTTGCGGAAATTTTCAACCTGTATGGGCACTGCTTGATTCTGGATCACAGACAGGATTCATCAGTGAAAAGTGTATTCAGCGTCTTAATCTTCCTAGGCGAAGTTACACCACTGAAATATTCGGATTAAATCAGATGTCTTCTTTTATTTCCAAAGGGCTCGTTCAATGTCACATTAAGCCACAAGGACAAGTCACTCCTTTACTTAATTTCGAAGCAATTGTTGTTCCACAACTATGTTCCAATATGCCTACATTCTCTTTGAACGATAATCAGTGGAAACACTTGGAAGACCTTAAACTTGCCGACCCATCTTATTTCAAATCTAGACCTGTGGACCTGGTTATTGGTTGCGAGCTATTCGCACAGATATTCAAGGAGGGCAGGGTTCTTGGACAGGTAGGGCAGCCTTCAGCCCTTGAAACTATCTTTGGCTGGGTCGTCATGGGAAAGGTTGACGAAGTAGGTAGTCTTACGGAACGAACCAGTTGTTTTTTAACGAGTCATTCACCTCCTTTAGAGGTCATTCTCCCTAGGTTTTGGGAAATCGAACATTTGCCTAAAAAACAAATCTTATCAAAGGAAGAAAAACAGGCAGAATCAATTTTTACTGCTAGTGTAGTACGGCAACCGAGCGGTAGATTCATGGTAGATCTTCCGTTTAAAGATAAAATAAACCCTGACCTAGGAAATACTTATCCGCAAGCTTATCGTAGATTTTTACTTCTAGAAAATAGATTAATCAAAAATCCTGATCTGTACACTGCCTATTCAGGTTTCATGCAAGACTATATCGATTCTAATCATATGAGTTTAGTTTTATCTAGTCAACCAAAGGTCGACGTATCGTGTTTTTTAGCACATCATTGCGTACTAAAGCCGGAAAGCTTAAGTACAAAATTAAGGGTAGTCTGGGATTGTTCGGCAGTCACCCCAAAAAATATTAGTCTCAATGACACATTGTTATCTGGACCGAAACTTCAAAAGGGTATTGCTTCTTTACTCCTTACGTTTCGTCTTAATCCTATTGCCTACATTGCTGACATCAAACAGATGTTCCGTCAAGTCCTTATCAATCCTTATCACCGTCCTTATCAAAGGATATTGTGGAGGTTTTCTCCACATGACCCACTTTCAGTGTGGGAACTTTCTACTGTCACTTTTGGCATGACATGCTCACCTTTTCTAGCCATGCGTACCTTAAATGAGCTGGCAGACAGAGAAAAGGAACGTTTTCCTATGGCTAGTACTGTTCTAAAAACGTCAATCTATATCGACGATATCTTGGGATCTAGCCCTTCGCTTTCTGGAGCTCTCTCCCTTCAAACAGAACTCAATGATTTGTTGAAATCGGGAGGATTTGAACTTAAAAATGGGCAAGCAATTGTCCTGAGTTATTGGCAACATTGCCAGAATCCGATCGTCAAATGCCTCTCTCTTTCGACAAGGAGAAACCCCACTTTATCAAAGTTTTAGGACTTCAATGGCATCCAAAAAACGACATTTTTTCTTATCAATGCCGAATGAAGGACAAACCCCCAACCAAACGTTCTATTTTATCTATCATAGGAACAATCTTCGATCCCTTAGGTTTTCTTTGTCCCTTGTTGCTACAAGCAAAATTTATTTTGCAACAGTTGTGGATATCGAAAATAGGCTGGGACGAAGAACCAGATTCTTCTATCATCGACTCTTGGAACAAACTTCGTTCTGAATTCCCGCTTCTTTCCAATTTTCAATTACCCCGACAAATCAAACTGTCAAAAACCAATACCTGTCAAATCATCGGCTTCTGTGACGCTTCAATTCGAGGCTACGCAGGCGTCGTATATTTTCGTGTAGAAGAGGAAAACAATATATCTGTTTCTCTCATATCTGCAAAATCTAGGGTCGCGCCTATAAAGTCACAAACTTTGGCTAGGCTAGAACTCCTAGGCGCATTTCTTTTAAGCGAATTAATTGACTTCGTTTTATCTAGCTATGAAGGAAAAATAACTTTTACAAATATCGTTACTTTCTGCGATTCGCAAGTCGTATTGCACTGGCTTTCATCCCCTCCTAATCGCTGGCAAACCTTTGTTGGAAATCGAGTCAGTAGAATCCAAGAAATCATTCCCTCAAACTCTTGGCGCTACATTCCTTCTGCGTTGAATGCAGCCGATATTGCGTCACGAGGGGCCACCCCTTCACAGCTCATGTCACATGACATGTGGTGGAACGCACCGTCGTTTTTGTGGTCTCCCGAAAACGAATGGCCCGATTTTCATAAACCAAAAATGCCGATTGATTTCGGAGATATTAATCTGGAGGAAAAGCCAAAAGTCTGTTGCAATGCGATAATTGATGTCAACTTCTTAGATCAGCTTCTTATCAAATATTCCTCTATATCAAAAATTCAACGTATCATTTGTTATGTCCTTCGAATAGTTAACCTTTTCCAAAACCATTCCTATCAAAAACCCACTAAGCCGCCGGACCAAAAAATTATTTTTGAGAATATTGTTTTTCCTACCACCGGTGAGATGCAAAGTGCGTTACACCTTCTTATCAAACGCGTGCAAGCTTCTTGTTTTTCTGAGCTTTTTTCCGCGTTATCTAAGGATAAACCAATACCGAAACCTTTGCGAAAACTTTCACCTTTTCTTGATGAGAATAATATCATTAGAGTCGGTGGCAGATTACAAAAATCTGACCTTTTGTCTTATTCTGCAAAACACCCCGTCTTACTTTCGAGTGACCATCGTTTAACTACTCTTCTTATCGAGTCCGCTCATCGACAATATCTTCATCCTGGGTTTAAAACATTACATAATCTGCTTTTACAGCAATTTTGGATATTATCTGCCAGACGGGCAATTCAAAGAACCATATCCAAGTGCTTGCAATGTTTTAGAATCAACCCTAAACCCTATAGACCGCCCATAATGAGTTCACTTCCCGCTCATCGAATCAATCAACTTAAACCTTTTTCGAGTGTAGCTATCGACTTTTGTGGACCTTTCTTTGTGATTCCTCATCGTTACCGTGGTTGTAAAGCTTTCAAATCGTATGTCTGTGTGTTTGTCTGTACGGCCACACATTGCGTGCATTTGGAATTAATCATGGAACTGTCGACCGAAGGGTTCGTAGGTGCATTCCATCGATTCATTTCCAGACGCGGAAGCGTGACGCAATGCTGGTCAGATCAAGGCAGTAATTTTATAGGGTTTCGTAACCAATTACTTGATTACGCAAGAAGTGCTGTCACCAGACTTTCTATTCGTTGGCATCTGGGACCTCCTCTCAGTCCACATTTCAATGGCCTGGCAGAAGCTGGCGTCAAAAGTTTTAAAACTCACTTTGTACGAGTTGTCGGCGACCAGAAGTTGTCTATCATGGAGATGTCCACCCTTGCCTGTCGCATAGAAGCCGTACTTAATAGTCGCCCTTTATCTCCTGCCTCTTCAGACCCACACGATCTTCAACCTCTTACCCCTGGGCATTTTTTGACACTTGAACCCCTTAATTCAGAAATTCCGGAGTCAGATTTCTCCGAGGTTCCCCTAAATCGGCTCTCGAGATGGCAACTAATCCAAAAACTACATAATGATTTTTGGAAACGGTATTCTATAGAGTATTTGCATACGCTACAACAGCGACACAAGTGGACTGATTCGTCCCCAAATATCAAATTAAATGATTTGGTTATCATAACAAGTGATCACATTCAATCGCCTTTGAAATGGCCGGTCGGTCGGGTCATCGAACTGCATCCCGGCGGGGACGGTCAGGTGCGTGTTGCGACGG
Organism: Aspidapion aeneum; assembly: GCA_963576565.1. Classification (NCBI taxonomy): domain Eukaryota; kingdom Metazoa; phylum Arthropoda; class Insecta; order Coleoptera; family Brentidae; genus Aspidapion; species Aspidapion aeneum. The sequence continues at coordinate 64,792,515 of OY755043.1, forward strand.
TACAAACGGTTACCGGTGTTTATAAGCGGCCAGTTGTAAAACTGTGCCTCTTGCCAAATTAAAAGTAATTTTAATTTTCTACCTTTTACCGGGTATTACAATAGGTTTTTTTTTATTTTTAATTTTTTTTGAATTTTTTGTTTGTTTGGCCTTTTTCGGGATTTCGTTATCTCTACATAAACTTACGATACTTATCTGTTTTCAGTCATTTATATTTATCGGTCGATTCTTTTTCTTATATCTATATCTGTCCGGTTGAGATTCTAAAATTGTGCGTTTTGGAGGGCAGTTATGTTAGCTCCCGCTAAATTTCGCGGTTGTTTATATATTTTTAAAACCACACAATTGTGTGAAGGGCAAAGCGCATTTCGCGTATTTGGACATGCGCATCAACAACCAGGGAGATCCTTGTCAATCGCCTAGAGAAAATGGCGTGTTAATTTCGTTCTCCAACTATTTCAAATATCTACACCTGAAAGTGCTCGATTTTTGTGTACTGAAGCATAGAACTAGAAACTTCAGCCCTTTAGCTACGTGGTGACATCCTTAGATCCAATCAGGGGCCCCTTGCAAGTGGAGAATTTGGCTGCAAAAGTGGTGAGTGCATTTGTCTCTGATTACCGTTGTGTGGCGCAAATAATTTTACCATACGTTTGATTATTTCGTAATTTCATATCAATATTTATGTTGGTTCGCGCTTTCATTAATTAAAATATTTACAGTCCATTGCATTTAACGTTTTTCTAACCGTGGACTAACATTAACTCTTCTTCCATTAATTAGTCCTTCGATGTTAAGACTGTCACTAGTAGGGTTTAAGCTTTTGATTTGATAAATTTTGGGGGATACATTCCCATAGCCAACAGCTGCCCCTCTGCGTTGACTAAGATTTCCTGATTTCTTCTTCGGTACTCTGTCCCGCTAGATGGTGAGCGAGACTGGATCCGACAATCGCGTTGAATATGCCCTGTACGTCCGCATCTAAAACACTTTCCATTTGGAGAGGGACGTCTGTTTTCCTTTAAAGAGTCAGTCGTCTCTATCAGTGATTGAAGAATTTGACTTAGCGTCTTTGAGGGAACCTCTTGATCACTGCTTATTTCTTCACATTCGTGAATTGAAACAGCCCTTACTTTTGGCCTAGACATATTATTTGATGACTCAATTTCAAGAGCTCGAATCCACACTTCACTGCTGTTATGGAAACGTTCTCGGCGAAGTGGTTAACTTTGCTAAGTCTGTGTCTCGCAAGCCGTTAATAAAGCGATCTACCGTGAAGGGATCTCAGTAATTTTCTGGTATTTCTGGGTAAGGCAAGTACATCAGCCTCCTGATATCCGCTTCATACTCTTGTAATGACTCCCCTGCTCTTTGTTGACGAATATTTAATTCTGACCAATGCAAACTTCGTAAATGTTCATCTCCATATCTTCTTTCTAAAGCTGCCACTAAAGCATTGTAACTCTGTTTTTGTTCCGCTGGAATAGACCGTAAAAGTCCTTGAGCAGGTTGTCGTAGAGCTACTAACAAAGCTCTAGCTTTTTCGTCATCGCCTCAACTTTTTGCAGCGGCGGCAGCCTCAAATTGTTGTTTGTAGGTGGACCAGGAAGACGTACCATCAAAATTTGGAGGCTTAATGTTTTGGTTGGAATTCACAACACATTCATGAGCTTTTATTTTGTTGTGTTCTTTCTGAAGCTGTATAAGCTGCTTTGGCATATCCTGGAGCTTTTCTTCAACTATTTGAAAAACTTCTTCTCTTACAATCTGTAGCTTGGTTTCCACTTTTTCTTCAACATTCTGCAATTTGTTTTGTACCGTTTCTTCTACATCCTGCAATTTATTTTGTAACGTTTCTTCTACATTCGGCATTTTGTCTCGTACCTTTTCTTCTACATTCTGCATTCTTGGAGTTATTTCTTCCTTAAGATCTTTGGTTGCTGCCTTGAACTCTTCTTTTAGCTGTTCGGAGTTGCTCTTTATCTGATCGAAGTTTTCTTGCATTCCATCTAATGTCTCATATTGTTTTGGTTTTGTTCCATGGCCTGTTTCATGCCGTCCTGGTTTTGTTCAACGGTCTGTCTTATATCGTTCTGGTTTTGAGCCATTTGAGTTGCTAGAGCCTGCATCATTTTAGTTAGATCTTCCATCATTGCCGATCCTTGTCTAGTAAGCATCAACTTCCTTATAAATCACTTAAAATGATTATTTATTTATTAGTAATTATTTTTTTGATTGCGATTCTCGAATAGAACATCGCAGAATATTATGGAATATTCTAGAAACACTTTCTAATTCTTACTTTTTGAATAACTAAGCTAATGTCGAAGAAGAATAGAACGTCGTAGAATGTTATGGAATAATCTTCTAGAAATTATTTTTAAATTTGACTTTTTAAATAACTTAGCTAATGTCGAAGTCACTTTTTCGATATCTCTTCTGGTTCTCGAATAGAACGTCGTAGAAAGTGATGGAATATTCTAGAAATTCTTTCTAATTCTTACTTTTTAACTAACTAAGCTAATGTCGAAGTCGATTTTTGGATATCTCTTCTGGTTCTCGACACACACACACACAAACACACACACACACGAACCGATGTCACGACGAGATTGCGAAGATAAGTCCAAATAAGTTCACCCAAATAACACATTTTCGGCTCAGAAAATCTCTCTAAGTATCTCTAACCGTTTCCAAGTGTAAACTAAACAATCTAGTCTCTAGGCTACTACTTGTACTAATAGGTGTATAGTCAGGTATGACGGCCCGCCCCCTTTTTTTAATCCTAAGACGCCTGTTTTCCTTAAGGAGTGGATTCCATATGTTTGGTATGTCCGTGCTTGGTTGACTGAAAACTTCTGTATCCTTCATTATAAACGCAGCCTCAATAAACTTTTGTTTTCGCCAATGCGACTCCTTATGCAAAACTTTAGCATCTGACCACTGAATCATGTGATCATTTATCCATGCATGATTCGCTAAACCGGATTTTTCAATATCCCCTAATTGGGTACTTTTTGGATGTTCATTTACTCCAACCTGAAGAGGGCCTTTCGTTTCACCTACATATGATTTACCACACTCACACGGGATTTGGTAAATACATTCCTTATTATTTGACGGATTTTCTGGTTTTGTTTTTGTTACAAAACTCCTTACCGTGTTTCCCGATGACGATACTGTTTTTATATTATAGTGCTTGGCTATTCGTCTTATGTTTTCTGAAATCGTTTGACAATGTAGTAGAGCGGCGTAGGGCATTTCGACTGCACTTAAATGATGATGGTTGCCAAGGTATATTTTTAGAAACTTGGGTGACTCCTGACTACGAAAATATATCTTGGCATCTCTCGGTCATACCCCCTCCACCCCTCTTTCAACCCCTTAAAATTCATTCTTTAATATCTTAGAACAAACAAAACTTTTTCACTGTTGTTTGTCTGGTGATCTCCAGATTATATGATATTTCAATACTCTTTTGCGTATCTCAAAAACTAAACAAGATATGAAAGAAAATATGTATTTTCAAAAAAACAAATTTTTAATTTGTGTCCATATTTTCTAAACCAGACCAGATTCGAAAAAATGCCTGAACAAATATTTTTCCATCATTTTCGCTCTTTTCAAAAAGGTATAGACATATGGGGTTTCGCTAAGCCCTTTCGCAGTAGCACTGTTTCATTTAGGCCATTACGCCAAAACTGGGCATGTTTCTGATATGATAGTCATTAAAATAATTGGCATTATTGGGCCTAACCTGCATTTAAGGTATTTTTTCGTAAATTGTGATGCCTCCTAATAATAAAAATCTGTCTTGGCCGCCCAACCCTCTATTTATTGCGCCATCACCCTCCCTTAAATATATGAATTTAAATCTTTCATATCTCTGCAACGGAAGATGATAGATCAAAAAAAAGTCCACTGTTGTATGTTTATTGGCCAGTGGATTGTACAATGTATCAGTGGCGCACCCTGGAATATGTCTTGGGGAGGGGGGCAAGGGCCTCATGATGGCGTATTTTATGCTATTTTATTTTTTCATTTCTGACATAATATGTGGAAAATATCTAAAAATATCTTAGGATTATGGGATGTATGAATGTATTTACATTGTTTGCACATCTTAGAAACCAAAAAAGATATAAAAAACTGCATTTTTAATTTTTCAATTTTTTAAAAATTTTATTTCTTCAATATTTTGTAAACTTAAGTTAATAAAAAAAAACTTTATATAAATTTTTTGCTGCCGTTTTCGCTATTTCCAAAAAGATATAGATGTAGGTAAGGGGTTTTGCAATCGCAACTACCAACACCGCCGTGAGATCAGTGGCGGATCCAGGATTTCCGGGGGGGAGGGGCCAAAGTGGCATCAAATATCAAAATATTTTTCATAATAGGTTTTTGACAGATCTGAAGTGTGTAATTTTGACTTTAAAGGAGGCCGCAGGCGAAATTTTTTGAAAAATATAAGTAGAATTTGTGACAAATTTTAAATAAGTGATGCTGCTAAACTAAAAAATAAGTGTATATGTCTGGGAGAGGGGGGGGCTTCTGGCCGTCCCCTGGATCCTCTACTGCGTGAGATCAATACGCAAAAGGATGTACGTATATGAGCAGATAAGTAAAATCCATCTTCGACAGAGTGATTTTTGTGACCATAAAATATTTCTTAAAACATAGAAGCCTTAAAGCATTTAAACTATTACCCTCTCACGTTCTCCCTCTTCTCTCCAGACCCACCCTACTATGATACCTGTGTTAAAAAAAAATAAGCCAGTTATGTAACTAACAGGAATGGTTTTACTTAATATATAATTGACAAATTTTATGTATGCATTTTGTGTCCTATTATAGAATCAGGTAGGTATTCGTGGGTAGAGGACAGACCAAAAAGAAACTAAGGTACCTTTGGCAACGTTTCGGATTTAATTAATCCTTTTTCAAGCCTCAGATAGAAATGTTTCTTGGGTCCATAAGTACAGCGAACAGGGGTGAGTGTTGATCGAAGAACATTCTACTTTAAAATTTTATAAACAAATTTGTTTATAAAATTTTAAAAACAGGGGTGAGTGTTGATCGAAGAACATTCTACTTTAAAATTTTATAAACAATGTTGATCGAAGAACATTCTACTTTAAAATTTTATAAACAAATTTGTTTATAAAATTTTAAAGTAGAATGTTCTTCGATCAACACTCACCCCTGTTCGCTGTACTTATGGACCCAAGAAACATTTCTATCTGAGGCTTGAAAAAGGATTAATTAAATCCGAAACGTTGCCAAAGGTACTTTAGTTTCTTTTTGGTCTGTCCTCTACCCACGAATACCTACCTTGACAAATTTTATTTCATTGTTGCATATACATAATACTCCAAAACACATGAAACTTTCATTTAGATAAGCACATATTAATTGAGCATAAGTTTGTCTTTATCGCAGACCAACGTGCGGGACTTGTAAAGGACAGAAGGATGCACAGCTTTCTCTGTATGTGTGTATATATCTATTTCATCACAGCCTTCGTAAACTAACGAGCCACGAACAAGAAAAGGCAACATCGCAAATTGGCCGGCTGGTGGGCCGATATATACAACATGTGATATATACATGGGGAGATATAAACATCTGCTATTTGTTTTAATTGTAGTTTGGCGATTTTGTATTTTTTTTTTGTAAAAACTAATAAACTGTGTTTAGGCGTGTTACATTTAATTTTTAAAGACAAACAAAACATTTGGAAATAATTATCAGTGGCCATTAATCATGTTAAAAAAATATGTAACAAAACCTAGAATAAACAGACAGAAGATAAATTACTTTTAAACAATTTGTGAAAACAACCCTAAAGTTTGATTCATAGTACCGTGAAGTAAGCAGTAAGAAATAAAAATGGTTCCTTTCTTACTGCTAAGTTATTACTGTCAAGTTTGAACAACAGGATGTTTGTGGGATAGTTTCTTATGTCTGACTGCTTACTTTACAGAACTATGAATCTAGTTTAAGTGGTAACATGTTAATTTAAACTTTAAATGAACTTACCCTGTTTTCTATCTATCTATTCTATTTAGCCTTTTTCAATCCATCTTTGGCCAAGTTCTCCAGTTTACAATAGATTTGTTCTATCAATCGTCTTTCTGTCTGATATTATGACCGGCAAATTTCCATTTTAACTTTGCTACTTCTGCTCTGACATCCCTTACTTTTGTTTTATTTCTTATCCATTCGTTCCTTTTTCTGTCTGTTAGCTGTACATGTAACATTTGTCTTTCCATTGATCTTTGGGCTTTTGTTACCTTATCCATGTTTGATTTTGTAAGTGTCCAGGTCTGGGATTCATAGGTATGTACACGAAGGATACATTGGTTATACACTTTCATTTTGAGGTACTGAGGATATTTTGTATTTCTTAGTATGTAGCTTAATTTACCGAATGCTGCCCAGGCCAATCTTACTTGTCTCTTGATTTCAGCAGATCCTATATATTCCTCTACTTGTTCTATTTTCTTTTAGATTGATTGATATTATCAACATATCTTGGTGGTTCAGAATTGTCCGTTTACTTTGATGCCTATTTCTTCCCAATCTATGCTTTTAAAAGCATCTTCTAGGGCCTGGTTAAATAATTTAGGGAATATTGTGTCACCTCTGACACCTATTCTTGTCGGATTGGCTTGGTTCCTCTGTGGATTTTGATTGATGTTGTTGCTTCACTATATATATTGGCTATTAAGACTGTATATCTGTGAACTATTCGGCTATTAATTAAAGATCTTTTACTCTCCAGTGCTCAATGCTATCGAAAGCTTTTTCGAAGTCTATAAACGCAATATATATTTATATATATTTCCATAGCCTCCCTTTCTTCAATTTTTTTTCGACTGTCGACAGGATTTTCTCTTACTGGAGGTTTGGGGTTTGACATATACTCAGGTTGAGATTCAAATAGCCGAGGTATTGCCCCATTGTTTAACGTAGGGAATGTTAGTGGCACCTCCTTTTGTACTCCCTCTTTTTCCCTAATTATCTCAGTTCTAACAACGTCACTTTTGTCAAAATGTTTCCAACAAACCACTAAAGATGCAGTCACAACATAATCTTCTCTGTGTGTGACCTGAAGCCAAGCATTTTTTAGGTCATTTTCTTTTGGGAAGCTATTTGGTGACCCTCTTCATTAATCATAGATACATCGTTACTTTTGCAACCGGGTACACAACTCTATCGCGGCATGTTTAAAATTGAAAAAAGAAAAAACAGACCAAAAATTCCAAACAAAAACATCTAACCTCACTTATTACCGATGTACAAAAGGTCTTTTTTCACAGCTTTTATTAAGTAGATAATATAATTTTAAGTTCATCATCACACATCTCACTAAAACCAGGAGAGTTTTTTTATTTGTTAACGCGATTTGAAATAAACTAAAAGTTAAATAAAAACATTATCTGCACGGAAACGGCCAGTAACTAGCGTGGTGGGCGACGGACGTGGACGAAAATGATCGGCCCACCTGCTGTGTTGCCGTTTCTTCGAGTTCGTGGCTCGTTAGTTTACGAAGGCTACGATTTCATATATGTGTAATCGGGAGTATTGGAATATCATGTTTTTGGCTTGTTGCCACTCTGACACCCTTAAGCCTTTTAAGATATTCAAGATGGCGTTTGAAATATAAAAGTATATTTGAAAAAAATAATAAAAATCAAGACTGCGGGCGCAATCAATAGCTATTGGGGTCCCATTAAACATAGTAGAAGTCATAATGGCGCCGATAATGGTTGAATTTTTGACTATTTTGTCTTTCATAAGCATTTTACTCACATTACAAACCTTTTTCGTAATTTTAACAATGTCTATAAAGGGAAGGGGCTCGGGGTTTTTACTATGTTGGGAGCCCACTAGCTATTGATTGCACCCATTCTTAATTCTTACTTTAAATGTATATATCGCACCCTTCAATCTAAAGTGACGCAACTCAAAAATTTTGAAAATGAGTTTATGCAACAAAAAAGCATTCAAATGTGCTTTTTATTCAAAGATCTCAAAAATTTACTTTGTTTACAGTTTTTTGGGAAATTATGGAAAAGTTTTATTTATAAGCACAAAGTTTAAATATGAGCTAAAAAGACACGTTGTAAGTATTTTTATTGCAGGGACACATTTTAAAATTTTTGAGTTATGTCTTTTTAGTTTTAAGTGTGCGATATATATTTTAAACATTTTTAATCCCTTATCGGCAGCCATTTTTAATATATCAAAATGCTTAATGGTCAGAGCGGCAAAAACCGGATTCCCCAGACACAGCCCTTGCTTGGACTATTACAAGTAAAACCAGCAATAAAATTTGTCTATTAAATATTAAAGTAAACCATTCCTGTTAGGTACCTAGCTTATTATTTTTTGTCATAGGTAATGGCGGAGTGGTTGTGTACGGGAGGGGGAGAACGTGAGAGGATAACAATTTAAATGCTTTTAGGCTGCTATATTGATGATTTAGAAGATATTTTATTGTCATGGAAATCATTCTGTCGAAGTTGAATTTTACTTATCCTCTCATATATGTATTATGCTTTTGCGAATTGGCACCAATCAAACGGCGTTGTTAGTAGTTAGGTTGGCAAACCTTATACCTACCTACATAGCTTTTTGGAAAAAGCAAAAACGGCAGAAAAGCATTTAAATCATATCTACTTTAATTTACTAAATATGACCTAAAATCAAAATTTTAAAAAAATTGAAAATTCAGGTTTTTTTATATCTTATTTAGATTTCGAAATATGCAAATAATGTATATGCATTGCACAATCTGCTTGTCAGTAGACATACAACAGAGAAAAAAAATGTGTTCTGTCTCTTGCCGTTACTGAGATATGGCAGATTTAAATTCAAATATATACGACTAGAGGGATGGGCGGCCAAAAAAGTTTTTTATTATTAGGAGGCACCCTAAATTGCGAAAAAATACCTCAAATGCAGGCTAGGCTCGATTTTGCCAATTATCTTAATGACTATCATATCAGAAACATAGTTTTGGCTTAATAGCTTCAATCAAACACTGCTTTTGTGACTGGGGTTAATAAAACCCCATAGATAGATATATACCTTTTTAAAAAGAGCGAAAACGGTGGAAAAATATTTATACCAACACTTTTTCCGTATCTAGTCTGGTTTAGAAAGGGACAAAAAAAATTTGGTTTTTTGTAAATACATATATTTTTTAATATCTTGTTTAGTTTTCGAGATATGCAATAGAGTGTTAATACATTAAATAATCTACAGATCCCCACACAAACGACAGTGAAAAATTTTTTGTTCTAACGCTGCTGGTTGCTAAGATATTTAAGAATCAATTTTAAGGGGTTAAAAGGGGTGGACCGAGAGGGGGGGAGGCCAAGATATATTTTCGTAGTCAGGGGTCACCCAGGTTTCAAAAATATACCTTGGCAACCATCATCACCTTGGTGCAGGCGAACCCCTTTTTTATGCCCTACGCCGCTCTACTAATGAGATTGTTTAAAGCTAGTCCATGACAGAACCTCCTTCATGACTCTCATTTGGCACTTCTGATTTGTTTCTTATATTCGTTAAGGGAGACATGGTAGCCATCCGAGTTACCCATCCTGAAGTCTTTTTTGAACAAAAAATTGTTCCACCAAGAAATACCGCGATTATCAGTTTTGGTTTTAAGAGGGGAATTTTCGTAATACGCGGTTGTGATAGCCTCCCTTAGTTGTTCAGAGGTCACTTCTATTTTATCACACACGTCGCACAATGGGTTATATGAGAGGACTAGCGCGACACTCAATTTTAACTCAGTTTTAACTCACTTCTAGACATCGGATCAACTTCAAATTCGGTACACACTTAAAGTTCCGATGACAATACAATATACTGATATTATGAAGTTCACACTTTGAAAATGCTAGAGGGGGGCTACTATCTAAGTATGTCCGATTTCGTTCAAAATTGGTATGCAGGGACTTTTGGGGATGGGGATCAAGAATTTTTAATTAGATTTTTAATATTGTGAAAGTAACGCCCCCCTCCCCCTTGGACAATTTTGACCATCTTGTACATATCCGATTAACATCAAAATTGTTGTGGACTTATAGTTATTATAAGTACAATATTATAATGCTTTAAAGTTGGCAACCCCTCACCCCTTTGAAGAGGGTGGAAGGGGACCATCCAAGTATGTCCGATTTTGTTCAAAATTGGTATGTAGGGACTTTTGGGGATAGTATTAAAATTGTGAAATTGACGCCGCCCTTGTCCCTCTTGTAAGTCAATTTTGACCAACTTGTACATATCCGATCAACATCAAATTTGGTATGGACTTATAGTTACAGCGACAATATAATATTCTAAAGCTCTAAAGTTGGAAACTCTCCACCTTTAAGGATAGTGGAGGAGTTTTAGGGGTTTAGGATCACGCACCATATTTTTTCTTATTTAATAAGCTTTCGAACAAGTTTTCACAAGTTGGGTCTACCAGTTGCAAAAAAGGTTGTATGTTACTAACTTTTTACCTAAGTTTTTTAATTAAATTATAAATTTTATATAAAAGGATATTTTTTATTGTCTAAAAATGGCAAAAAACTAAAGGTTAGCTTTTTTAATATTTGACAGGTGTCAAAAGAAAGTAGTTTATCGTTTTTCTTTTTTGATAAGCTTTCGAGCAAGGTGCCACAAGTGGCGTTATCTAATTTGAAAAAAAAAAGTTTTATGCGAGTAGACCCCTTTGCAGGGGGTCTATACAAAAAAATTTTGACCAGAAATATTGCTCGTTAAATATCTTAGTCGAAGTACTTTTGGATTTTTCAGAATAATCTAAATTCAATCTGCTGTCGAAGTTATTCCATTTGGCTGATACACTGATTGTATAAAGACCACGCACATGACAGTGTTTAGGGCTACCCCCAAAAAAACAGGGGCAGCGAGGGGCAGCAAATTTTTTGTATTTTTAGTCAAATAGGCCCTTCTCTCTAATATTCTGGTGGAGATTTTACCAAGCATTGCTAAGCTTGTTTCTTCAGGCTTTACAAAGAAAAATAAAGACGAAAATAAATGTGGACGAAATAAAAGGGTTTTGGAATTAGGAAATTACTAGTAGTTTTTAAAAGTGCAGTTACTGCTTATGCCCACTTTATACCCATATACCCAAAAAGTGCTGTTTATATTTTAATTTTTTTTTATTTAAAAATACTGTAAAAATACATACATTTTTCTCCCAAAATATTTTTCAACTTTGGGGCTCTGTTACAGAGAAATACATTAAGACTTTCTTTATCAGTTGCATTTTTTTTATTAACTGGACTATCTGCAATACATTTGGGTGGGTTTGGTTATCATAATTTAAAAAACAAGTCGTGCTAGCTCCGCCATATAACCCATTGTGCGTCAGTGTCGGTCGGTCAGGCCGTTGCATCTGCTACGTATATAATTCATTGAATAAGAATAAATAAACAAATATAAATAAACAAAAAGCTGAAGGCCCATGAAAATACTTACTTAACATGCTTATCTTTAGTGTTCCAAAATCTATTTTTTTGCCCTGAAAGTTTCCTTTATCCTTATTGAAAATAACGGTAACAGCTGTCAAACTTGCTGTTATTCTAACTGATCCAAAAACACCCTATTAGTCATAAAGAAATGTATAGGTTTCATATGTAAATTTCTCTATGCTATAGTTAAATGCATTTGCGCCTAGTTCTACAAAACAAGACATTAAGCTGTGAAATTTATAAAATCAAATTATAAAATTGCGGAGGCAATCCCTCTAAGTTTTAAATTTTACAGGAAAAACACAAAGGTCTTTTGGTATAAAATAAACTTTCGCTTCGTGGTATTAAGCCCGCAATCTCATTACCTTTTGTATTGGTTAAACAGTCGAAGTTTGATAAAACCCATCATCCCTTGTTTGCTTTATACGCTCCCTTATTCTTATACTTTATATAACAAAAGAAAAAAGTTTGAGATGGTTAAGGCAACAGATGTTTTTTTATTTTTAAATATTAAAAAGTTCAAAAAGTTTTAATTGACAGACAAATCACTGAGCTTTTAAATATAGACTTTGACGCAAGGATGCCCTTAATCATTACAGAGTTATTGGACGTGAAATATAACTTTTTCATTTAAGTAAGTTTAACTAGGTACCAGGTTTTACAAAATATTCGCAGGTATAGACCACCTACTTTAGGTGTTCCTATTTATTTTTTTGGTTATGAAATTTCTGCAAGAATTATTATAAAGTAATTGGTTGGTTTTTAACTTTAAACTGGTGTTTTTATTTTTATCACAAAGATTAGCAGAGTATTTAAGTTGTTTCTCTTATTTTACACATGATTTATTTATAAGTGGCGTTCAATAAAAATTCATATATACATGTGCTTTAACTCAGTGATAAATCTTGTCAGATATCCACCTAAGACTCAGCTCTTTTTCTACGTTGTTCGACGCCTATTCTCCACCTCCTTCGATCCTGACAATCATCTTCGCTCAGGTTTTTTTTACTAATTGATCTTTGGATTGACTTTTTCTGCGCCCTATTGGTTGCCATTCTAGGACCTGCTTTGGTAATCTTTCGTCGCTCATCCGTTGTACATGGCCGTACCATATCAGTTGTCTTTTAGTGATGTCATCCGTTATGCTTCCCTCGATTCCCATTCTTTCTTTTATGATCCCATTTCTTATGATCTATTCTAGATATTCCCATTGATCTTCTTATTGCATCCATTTCGACACTTTCCATTTTTGCTTTGTATTTTTCTGTTACGCGACAAGTCTCTATTTCATACAACAGCGTGCTTTTCACCATTGCTTTATATATGTTAAAGTTTACATTTTTTTTATCTCTCTGCTCCATCAAATACTGGTAGGACAACCAATAATCTTTTTTGCTTTTACTATTATTTTTTCCATTTCTTTACAGTCTGTTCTGATATTGTTTGTCCATTTTCTAGTTCGTTTCCAATACACAAGTATTGTGTATTGTCCACGTTCACTGTTAACCCCCACTTTTGGTATTCTTCCGTTAACTTTCTCATCATATACTCCATGTCTTCTTTATCATTAACTACAATTACTTGGTCGTCAGCAAACTGTAGTGTGTATACGGTAAATCGGTCCTTAAGATGTATTCTCATACCGTGTGCTTTGCGTTTCCAGTTTTTTAGAGCTACTGCGATATATATTTTAAAAAGAGTTGGAGAGATACAACATCCCTGTCTTAAGCCTTTCGTTACCAGGAATTCTTTTGAAAGTCGATTTCCAATTTAATTTTAGATTTTGACCCTTTGTATAGTTCTTGTATCGCTTTTATATATGTATGATTGATATTAGTTTGTTCAGATGCTGGCCAGTTGGCGAGTTCCAGGCCATAAAACTCAACTCACACACATTAGTTTGTTCTAACACTGTCCATAATTTGTCTACTGGAACGGTATCATATGCTTTTTGTAGGTCCACAAAGGTATGAGTCTCTATATTTTTGGCACTCCTTTTCTCAAGTACTTGTTTAGGACAAAAAACTTTATCACTACAAGATCTGCCTGCACTTTGCTCTTCTTCTTCTTGGTCATGATTATCATTCTCTATTAGGTCTCTAAGAATCCTACCGTAAAATCTACTTAGAGTACTGGTTACTGAAATTCCTCTGTAGTTGTTGCAATCCTTTTTTATGTATTGAGAATATGAATGCTAGTTTCCAATCATCAGGTACTGGATGTCCGTTTATGCATTAATTGATAATATATGTGAGATTTTTTAGTAATTACTCTGATTCATATTTGAGCATTTTCAGCTTTTTAATACTATTCTTTATCATTTCTACTACTACTATTATTATGTCTCTCCTCGGAGAGGCTGACAGATATTCGGGTCTTGTTTCCTGCAGCAGTCTCTTGTAATGTTCTGTCCATTGTTCTGGTTTGACGACCTGAATGTTTACTTTTTCTTTTGTTGGGGTTTTTACCGTAGAAATGAATTTCTATACTTCAGAACTCTGTCTACCTCCTACGTGTGTATTTATATCGTATCATTTGCGCTCGAAAGTTTAATTTTTTTCCGTGCGTATTAAATTTCTTAGCTGTCTTCTGCTCTTCCTGTAGATTTCTAGGTCTCTTTGTTTTTTAGTACTGAGCCATTTCAAGTATGTGCGTTTTTTCTCCTTGACCATATCCTGTATTTCTTCCGTCCACCACATCTTATTGTTATTTCTATTATCTTGGTATCCAACACCGTCTTGCTTGTTTGCTTCCTTCAAGCTTTTTACTATGTTTGTATATACCTCTTCAAATGAATGCTGTGTTTAATAATTTTCCATCCAATCATTTCTGATACAATCTTTGCGTACTTTCGATTGCTAGACTTCTAAAGTTGTATTTATGATTTTCTTCAATGCACTCTAGGTTTTCACTTTCTCCAATACTTTCGTCTCTAAATGTTTTTCTTACAGCGAATAATATTTTTGCGTTTACCAGATTTATTTATTTATTTATTTAATCGACTTTTATTATAAAGTAAGGCGAGGTTTAGTCACAGACTATTCTTACACCTAACCTTAGATGGTGGTCAGATCCACAGGTAATACCACGAAGTTTTCGGACATCATACCACTGTAGTTCCGAGTGTTGTCCATCTATAGCATAATCAATGACTGATCTAAGATTTTTTGTTGGCTGAATCCATGTATACCGATAAATTTCCAAAGGAAAAACTAAGTGTCCATCCGCTAGAGCCTAACAAAATTTTAAGAAACAGTAAACAACGTGGGGCTCCGAAAAACTGATAGCCCAGTCATATTAAAAAATCACCTGGAAAAAAATGGGTGCAAGCAGATATCAATACACAATTTAAAACAACAGATTACATTCCTTAGATATGATTTGTTGATCATTTGTTATAAGAATTTAGTTTTTTGTGTATTATCATCTTAGTTGCTTGTAGTTGCAAAAGTAGCTTGCAATTTTTTTTTCCGGAGGAGGGGTAGTGTAGCATTTTTATTTTTTGGGCTTAACAATGCTACGTGAAATGTAAAACACGGTTACTTAGCAAAAGAAAGTCCACACGTTGGCTTGCACTGCCCGTGCATCAATTGTGAACAGCCCCGATTGACATTTTGGTCAGAGATTAGTCAACTCTTTCGGGTGACATTTTGTTCGGAGATGATTCTGTTCTTTGAGGCACTGGACATTCTCACATCCAATCGAGAGGCACGTTGCCTTGGTCCTTAATTTTCCTCCTTTAAGAGGTTTTGTATAAAGTGATTCAAAACACCCTTTTGGTAAGTCAATTTTATCACTATTTCCATGATGCGGACAAAATTATCATGCTGCTTTTTTTTGTTAAAAACAGGGTCCCTCGGAAGACTACATAATTTGCTTCAAACCTGTTATTTTACAGCCAAAAGACGACTAGTCCCTGAGCAGTCATTTGTCCATGCCGACCACCAGCAGCCCTAGAAAAAATCAGGCAAGATCTTTCCTTTTATTTTTTAGAGTATTAGTCAAGATTCATCGAATAAACAAATTGTGAAAGGTTTTCGCGGCCATCGTCCAATGGTGAGTGTGCTTTCGGGCTGTTCGGCCGTCGTCGTTGAAAATTCGTTCTCGAGGTTTCGCCATCTCGAAGACTGGTGGTTATTCTCTGCCGCGGGCGCAGGTTATATACGTTCTGGTGGGCGGGGCGTATTTTAGAGCTGGTCGGTGATTGGTCACTTTCTCGAGATTCAGGTTAGTAGTTTTTTAGTATTATTTCCTCCTTGGGAACCCCCCCTGTTGCACCTAGGGTGGTTCCCAAGGAGGAAATAATTGCCAATTTAGAATCTGCCATTAGAAAGTTGCCCAAAGATCAGGCAGAAGAAACACGCACGGAGTGTTCACAGATTTTGCGAAAAGCCAAACCACCAAAACCCAACATTACAAGGATGGAAGAAAAAGCCATGAAGGATCTCAACACGAACGAAAACATTCTGATACTGCCTGCCGATAAACAAAACGCCATGGTCGATCTTTTAGAACCCTCAACATACACAAGAGATCCAACACAACTCGCAATTAAAAAAGTGAATCCCTTAATTAATATTTCTTCATTGGAGGACCCAGTCAAAAAGATGCCATGCCAAAATGAAGCTCTGACTCCGAGATTGTACGGACTACCAAAAATCCACAAAATCGATGTGCCTCTTGGTCCTATTGTGAGTACTATAGGCTCACCAACATACAAACTTGCTAAACATCGTGCTTCCGTGTTGCAACCCCACATCGGACTAACGGATTCGTATGTAAGAGAATCCACCCACTTCATTGAGAAGATCAAAAACATCGTCGTGGACGAGAACGACATCTTAGTTAGCTTTGATGTTGTGTCTTTGTTTACGAAAGTACCTTCGACCGAAGCAAAGAGGGAAGTGGAACACATATTTCCGAGGGACATCACCGACCTGTTTAAAATTTGCCTAACGACTTTATATTTCACCTTCAATGAACAAATTTATTAACAGATCGATGGAGTATCAATGGGTAGCCCTTTATCACCAGTGATTGCGAACTTTTTCATGGAGAAACTAGAACAGAAGGCGTTGGATAACGCTCCTCATAAACCCAAAGTCTGGTTTCGATATGTAGATGACACTTTTGTTGTTTGACCTTATAGTAGAGACAGCCTCAATGAATTTCTCAACCACATTAACAACATACACCCCAGTATACAATTCACAATGAAAACAGAGAACAACAGAGAATTGGCATTTCTTGACTTACTAATAACTAGAGTCCCTGTATGTTTACATATTTGGAAATATGTCAACATACAGGGACTCTACTAATAACGAGGAAAGAGGGACGACTAGGACATACCGTATACAGAAAACCTACTCACACAGACCGCTACCTAAACAACACATCTCACCACCACCCATGCCAACGAAAAGGGGTAATAAGAACATTGGTAGAGAGGCCGAAAAGAATCTCAAAACCAGAACATCAAGATAAAGAATTAAACCATCTTAAAAACGCCCTCGTAGCAAACGGATACACTCAAAGCGACATAGATAAATGTATCCGACCAAAGCCGAGCATTAGAAGTAACAGTAGCGGTGGACTGAGCAGCCGCAAAGTTACTTCAAGAGCCTTTCTGCCCTACATCCCTAGAGTGACGGATAGGATCGGACGTATTCTGGGAAAACACGACATAAAAACGATTTTCAAGCCATCTAAGAAGATCGAGAACTACCTCAGATCTTCGAAGGATATAAGGGACTCACTAAGTTCTTCAGGGATATACCGCATTCCCTGTACCTGTAGAAGCGTCTACATCGGAACAACCAAACGGAACTTCAACAGATCTGAAGAAACCCTTAAAATTAACAGAACATGGGTACTGGTTCTTAAAAACACTAAACGGCTCGCTAACAACTACAAAACTGAATCTCGGGAAAGTGACCGACCAGTTCTGAAATACGCCCCGCCCACCAGAGCGTATATAACCTGCGCCCACGACAGACTAACCACCAGTCTTCGAGAAGCAGACAAACAGTCAACATCTCCTGAAGATGCCATCCACTTGAGATGGCGAAACGTCGAGAACGAATTTTCACGAATAAAGTCAATAAATAAAAGCTCATTATAGAAAGCGATAAAAAGTTCCGCTACATAAAATATTTTTTTGGGTATTCTAAATATAACTATTAGATAAAAATGACAAAAAATTCTTTTAAAAAATGAACTTTTAATAATTTGCTTAAAAAACTACAACCTCCCTGGTAGTATTATGGCCATAACACCAGGAAAAATTAGGATTGCCAAAGGGAAGTAACTATTTTTTTGCTATAGAATATAGAAATAAGTATTTTTGAACTTTTCTTTTTAGTAGGTTTAACTAGGTACCAGGTTTTATAAAATGTTTGACGACCTACTTCAGGTGTTCCTATTAATGTTTCTGGTTATGAACTTCCAGGAATAATGTTAATAAAGTAACTGGTTTGTTTTTCACTTTAAATTTTTATTTTTATCACAAAGATCAGTAGATTATTAAAGTTGTGATTATCATTTTACACATAATTTAAAATGAGTGGCATCCAAAAAAATAAAGAACTGAGTGTTCGCCCTCTGGAGCCTAAACAAAATTTTAGTTTGAAAAATAGTATAAAAAATAGGATACAGTCCTTTTAGGATGGAAACTCAAAGAACAATCTTAATCGGTGTAGGCAAAAGCGGAAAATAGTAAAACTAAAACTAAAGAACATAAAAGAAATGATTGGGAAATTAATCAGTTGGTGTCTTACTGGGCCCAAACTCCGGGAAAAAGACAATCAAAACGGTTCATAACCCTATCAGCAAAAATGTCTAAACAGCTTCTAGAAATATACGAGAACGACTTAAGTACTAACTAAGTAAGTAGTCGGTCTGCTTACTGGAGACTACCTGGCGAAATATCCCCTAAAGACATTTGGTAATGCAAACTCTTGCAAAGTAACGCATGCGAGACAGTTGAACATCTGCTCTACAAACACTCTGCCTTACTTCGATGGAGAGAGTCTATCGCATCAAAAGGTGAGCCAACTAACTTTCAAGAAAATAGCTTTCTTCGACAGAATCTTCCAAATTTTGAAGACAAAATGATATGCAGAGCGACGCACAAATTATGTATCTTGAAAGTAAAGGCGCTAAGCCGCTAAGAAGCTGATAGGACTTATCGTGTAGCTAATCTAAAATCTACAAGTTTGTTATACCATTTTTATAGTATACCTTGGTTGCAAACATGTTTGAATTTATGTGTTGGCAAACTCGCTATCAGCGTCGTTCACTATTTAGTTAAATATATACATATATAAACCAATTGGACCGAGTACAAATGCCGTCCGCCACTAAATCCAGACAAACTACTCAAACACTGTTGGGACGTTCTGCAAGTCTGCTTTGATCACCTTTACGTCCTTTTGTTTGTTTTCATAAAAATTCTAACAAAATACAGGGTAGCACAAGCCAAGATAAACTTCAGGTTCCCACGGTATGTTGTCCAGCAAATCATGAATCAAGATTGCCAAATAGTATACCATGAGATTGCGACTTAATAGAAATTTCGAGCTTCCTTAATGGGCTAACAGGTTAGCTCTATTTCTAACATGGCTAATGTGCATCAGAAAATACATATAGAGTATTTGAGGCAATCTTTGGAGCAAATATTACCGCCGCATAAGTACTTCTCAATACGAGTTTCCACCGGTGCGATGTCGCTTTTATGTATTATGTAGCATTTTACAAAGGGCTCTTGCGTAAGTTTTCCAAACAAGTCTGGTTTTAAAATATAGGTAAGATACTTGTTTCGCTTTTTGTAAATAATCTGTATTTCGTAATTTTTTAGTTTTTTGCCAATATAAATACATAAATCATAGGTACTTATTAAATATTTTTGGATAAAATCAGGGCCGATTTGATCTAATAAGCAAGAAAGGCAGCTATCTAAGGTGACAGGCTAAGGTAAAGGGCGACCAGATTTTTAATAAAATTACTATTTTAACAGACAGGGTGCTCTATACTTAACACTTTTGAGAGTTTTAAATATATCTGTCTATCGCATCAAAAACTAAGCCAACTAACTCCCAAGAAAATACTACAAGTTTGTGTTACCATTTTTATTCGCTATTTATTATTTCCTGGTTTGCCAAAACATTTGAATTTGTGAATTTGTTGGCAAACTCGCTATTTAGTCTTATCAGTGTCGTTCACTATTCGGTTAAATACATATTAATGTACTAATTATTGTAGCTGGTGCAAATGCCGTCCGCCACTAAATCCAGAAAAATTACTACAAAAACAGTTGTAACACTCTGCTGTAACTGCTTGGATCATCTTTAGGTCCTTTAATTTGAGTAGAAATTTTAACAAAATGCAGGGTAGTACAAGTCAAGCCATACTTCAGGTTCCCACGGTATGTTGTCTAGCAAATCGTGAATCAATTTTGCCAAATCGTATACCATGGGGTTGAGACTTAATTAATTAGTTAATGTGTATCAAAAAATACATACAGAATACTAGAAATTGCGAGAAAGTACAAAGTCAATCACCAGTATTTCGTCATTTTTTAGTTTTTTCCTAATATAAATAAATCGTAGGTATCATGAATTTTTTTTGGATAAAATTAGTGCCGATTTAATCCATTAAGCAAGAAAGGCAGTGCGGTGAGAGGCTAATAAAAAGGGACAAGAATTTTATTAAAATAACTTTTCGAAATTGTAAACATTAAAATTTAATTAATCATCTTGTATGTCTTGCATTAGTTGGCAGGCAGGGTGTTTTATATTTGACACTTTTGGGAATTTAAAATACTTCTGGAAGAGATAGTAAAAGCCGGACTTATATGCATAGTGAAGTAGAGTCTGCTTCTATCAAAATCTAAATTTACTACAGAAAAGGCTCTTTTAAAATATATACTTGCTTTGTTGGAAATTCATTAGGATTATTTGAATCAAACCAAATATTTTAAAAATAAAAGGAAAACCAGAACGACGCAAAGAATTGGTTTCAAAAATCAACCTTAATAATAATTCGACTGCAATATATGTTCGGTTTCCATAAAAAACCTCTTTATTTTTCTTTTATTTTTGAATTTTACTTTTATTTTTTCCTATTTTGTTTTGAACATGAAATTATTAGTCTTAAATTTATATTAATCCTAAGTAAATGGGTCAACTATTAGTTATTATAATATTTACCAAAAGCAAAATTGCAATAAAATGCGAGAATTAAACCCAAAAAATTTAATTTCTATTCTAAATTTAAGAATTATCATTTTATTTCTTATTTCTTTATTTTTATATACTTTGGCACTACAAGCGTCCTCTATCCGTGTTTTTCACATATCCATAAAATTTAAAATATAGTGATATGGTTTTCCTATAGAGGGGAAGTGCTGTCCGCATGTGCGAAAAAACTGCAAGCGCAGGATTGAGTGATAGACAAAGTGTGCTGCGCGTCGCCATGTCTAGAAAACGGCCTTATAATTTAAATTTAAAAAATAGTGAAAATTCACTTTAAAATTCCGCAAATAATTAAAATTATCGTGCCACCATCCTGTTGGAACTTCAAGCCACATAGCTCTTATGGAACTTCAAAACAGCGGTAAGTCCCTCTCCATGAGGCTATATCACCATTTTCTTTCTCTTTCAAATTCACCCTGCAATTTTTAAATTATTTGCTTTCTCTAGTTAAATGAATTTTTTGCGCCAATGTTTATTATAGTCCACTGTATCTACCAAAACCCAATCTGTGCCATCGGAGTGCTACATAATTTGATCAGTTCGATTGCCGGATTTTGATTTCCATTTTGATTTTCTTTTTGAAATTTCAAAAAATTTATTTTCGCTAGAGTGAGAGCAAACGCTAGTAGTGTGAAGGTAAGAAAGAGACGCCATTAATAAATTAAAATTATAATATAGGTAATAAATAAAATAGGTACCTATGAATTTGTATTATGAGACCTATACCTACATCTCGCAAATTTTATAAAAAACGCAAGGACATATTGTCACGAAGGGCGCGTAACATAAAGTTAAACCAATACTTCCCAAATAATTAAAAAGGAACTTAATTAATTACTATATGTATTAACTTTTTGGGACAACCTATAAGTCGATATAAATCGATTGACGTCAATAACTATTATTGCAATTCGGCAGAAATAGTTTATAAATTCGCGGGCAATGCATATTTCGGGGCTTTTTGGTGACAGAGATTCGGGACCACTAAATACCGCGGGGCGAGGCGTCGCCTCGCGGAACTAAAGTTTCGGCTTTTTTCCTTATACCGAACGTTAAGACCGGGTGAGTGCGGGCGGTCACATCGAGTGACGTAATCGACTGACGACAATTTGGGCGTGAACTGGGGTTCCTAGATAACCAGCCGGCCGCAAATTTTGTTGTTTCCAGGTAAGTCCGGGTGTCGCCCCCTTAGCCAACTCACCAACCTTTATTCGTGACATGGTGGAGGCAAGCCGAGTTTAAAATACAAAGGGACGCAGGGGTTAAAATTTGTAAGGGAAAAAAGTCAATTAGAAAGTGGGTTTTTTTTTTAGTTTTCTTAAATACACGTAGTCCAAAATTATTTTTTTCGCAATTCAACAACAGGGATTAAAGAAAAAAAGAGCAAGGTAGTTGGCCAAGGGCACCATCCTAGTGACTAATAATTTGTTTTTGTGTCGCCCAAATAGTTTTGAAAAATAAAATAAAAAATATTACGGGGGCTCGTAAAGCCACATAATAAAAACAAGCAGTGACAAACAAATAACAGACGTTTTTTTTTTGCTTACTCGAGAGAACCGGGTTGTTAGGCGCGCGTATGCGATGTTCTATTCTTACATTTGTATACAGAGTGATCGAAATTACTTTCGGCCTGATAACTTTCGAAAGGAGGACCACAGGCGAGAGAAAATTTTGATCGTGTATATTTAAATTAAGAGTGGGATAGGAGGAAAAACAAGCAGTGACAAACAAATAACAGACGGTTTTTTCGCTTACTCGACAGAACGTGGTTTTCAGACGCGTGTATGCGAAGTTCTATTCTTACATTTGTATACAGGGTGATCAGAATTACTTTCGGCCTGGTAACTTTCGAAAGGAGGACCACAGGCGAGAGAAAATTTTGATCGTGTATATTTAAATTGAGAGTGGGATAGGGCTCATCCTTACTGCAGCGAAAAGAGAGCGTACCAAAGTTCGTCAGGAATCAGAATACTAAAACGAAACTGAATCCTGGGGACGAGGCGGTATCTTTTCGCAGTAAGAAGGGTGGGTTGTTCGTATGCCACGAAGGAAACCAGGGAAGAGAGTTAGGGAAGCGAAAAGATGTAACGTGTCATTTTTACGTTTAAGACAACGTTACATATTTGTTTATCTAGGTAAATAATCAAGGCTCTTTGATTCGTCTTTCTGTACACTAATCAAGGGTATTTTATAGAGCTAGGTTTGGAGGTTATATAGTGTCTAGGAAATTACCTTAAAAGGAGGCATTCCATCGAATTACTGTGGACACGACGCACATCGCATTATCTGGACATCGTAATTGGAATTTAAGATCACAGGCTTCGGGAAAAATCACATAAAAATTTTGATTGTTTTGTTTTTATCTGTGGAATTTTGTGATTCACTTGACGTTCATAAAGTTAAACAGCTGTTATGCTGGGGAATGGCGGCGTTGCCGCATCACAAATGGATTCAGTAACAGGAAGGAAACATTTAGATGAACATTTCATTCCCTTACGTTTATTTCGAGGATATTGGGACAATCCGAACCTCATGTCCTTCACGGATTAACTAGTTTTGATAGTACGAAAACATATTTGGGTCGACCAGGAACGACCGAGGCTCCGCCACTTTGATATCTTTATTAATTTGATAGGGAAAGGATAAAATGAATACGAGTTATGCACTTTGGTAAAGGGGAGATAAACGAGGGATAAAAACCAAGACTAAAAGAATAAACGAAATCGTGTGAGTTAACATCTGAACACTCTTGTGCCTTTAAGCAATAGTTCAGTGTGTATTTTTGGGTTCAGGTTCAGAAACAACTTTATTACTGTAGAAACGTTTTACAAAAATGGCGTTAAACCATATGAATATTAGAGAAAACATTTATAAAGAGCGAAGGAAACTTTTGACGAAGACTGTAACTGGAGTGCAACTAAATTCTGCGCTCAGTATAGCTTTACTCATATGGGAATTGGTTGAGTGTTCGAATATTAATAATGTGTATGGAGGGTGTCTCGACGTCCTTGTTATAAAAATTTCAACCGTGGAAATAGATCCGACAACACCTCAAGGTTTGTTTTACGTACTTCCTATCCCCTTGGTCGGTGCTGTCCCCTATATACCTGTATAGAACTATGCGGTATCTCCTCATTGGTTACTTTGAAAACCCCGGGTTTTTCTTCCAGGCTTGCCACTGAATGTAGAGATTTATTTTTGGCGGAAAAGTTTTTTATAAATAGGTTTGCATCCTTTATTTGAATTTCACCGGGAAGATTAGGTTGGTACTATTGCGTTTTACCGTCCCCACTCCCCACCAAATTTACAAAACGGTTTCCGGCCACTGCATTATTCTGGTATTCTCGACTAAGTGCTTTGTCTCTCTTTGGTAACAAATTTGGTTGGGTCGGCAACAGGCTCTGGGATCGCCATTGTTTTTGGTTTTGGCACTGCAGCGAATTGTAGGAGATATCCCAGAGACTGTGAGGAGTGAGCCGTCGTGTTTTAGGCGTAATCGGAAGTGACGCTCGCACCCTTTTGAGGGGAATTTAAGTCGGCCCACGCCATTTTGTACGGGGAAAGAGCAGCGGTAAGTTCGATTTTATTTTTTTTTCATTTTTTTTATTATTTGGGTACTCTTCAAGATAATATTTGCCTCCCAAATTGTAATTATTTTTCGTGGGAAATGTACTTTTTTTTGACAAAGGACGTGGGGAATTGTTGGCGTTTTTATATTTTTCTTTTAACCACGTGTTGGATAAAAACTATATATTGTTTTTCTCCTTTGTCTACAGCCCTGTCAATTCCAGCGACGGGACAGTTGGGCTGGACGCTGGTGGGAAGCCGGACGGGCCAGTTATAACCCTGAGAAAGGTACGTTAGGATTATTTTAGTTCATCTGTTTAAATCTACTTTGTTTTATTGAGTCGACATGGGGTTCTCGATTTAAGTTACTGTGTAGGGGAACTTCGTGCAAAATTGACGAATTCCAGGAAACTGAAACATTTCATTTTCCACAGGGTTTTTACGCTCGGGGCAAGGAACCATCAACACTTGAGACCATGTGCTGCCCTAGCGTGATGTGCTAAGCGGCAGTAGGGGAGGCGCGGGCAAGCCGGAACAGCAGGAGTATGTCGGGAAACCTACAACACTTCCAGGTTTACCAAATAAACACCAATAATTATTAAATAATTCAAGGACCAAGGTAGGAGCGAGCCTTAACTATAATTTTTTTTCTCATATATAAATTTTTAATATAACTTAGACGTAATCTTTTCATATATAAGTTTCACACTATAATTTCAACATTTCTTGTAAACGCAAGATAAGGTATGACGTCATAGCCCTGGTTTTGCGGTGTATTTACTAAGTTTTCCTTCATTTCATTTATTTAAGACAATTTCTCTTGTGAAATTTGGATTGTCTTGCTACTTAGGCCCTGACTTGTTCCACTACATTTCATTAATTTTTTTTTCTATTTCATGCTTTTGGTAATACTCCAGTTTTACCTTTTAAAATAAACAAGATGAACTAATTTTTCTTGTGTTATTTGTACAACCCGATGACCAACTTTGCGGAGACAAAAGAGAGATGAGATTATATTTTTTTTTTTGCGGTTTCGTTACACATTTTTACCTCATGGGGTGGATCTCGGACTGGGTTGCTGTCTGTCTCATTCTACCCAACGTAGAATGATGACAGCAGATATTTGGTCCGGACCTCCCCTATGACGGAATAATTTTGGAAGTATATTTATTTTTTTTCAATCATTTATACAACTGAGTCTCACACTACTGACTCAGATGTAGGTACACTATGGCCTATTAAAGGACTCCATCTACCTGTAAAGTGCTTTCTGTTCTATTCTGTTTATTTTCTTTTTGGCTTTTTAATTACACAAATATTCTGGAAGCCTCGGAAGTATAGAATTTCATTGTTTGGCTACAACGTTTGGGTTGAACTGTATTTTATTTAAGATCTTCTTTGTAAAACATTGGTATTAAATAATGTGGCGCACTTAAAACTTTCTTATTTCTGAACCCCCCCCTTCTCCACTGTATAAAAGTTACCGGGCATATCAATGTTTTACCTAGCTGGAAAATACAGTTCTGCTTCCAGATATTTGTTTAATTATTCAGTGGTTTTGTTGTGACACAAGTTGGCAAATTTCTAATTATAGTGCCACAAAATGGCAGCAACGTCTTTAAGCTGCCACAAATGTCACACAACGCATTTTAATAGGCCACAAATTGGCGCCCAAATTTTTTTAACTTTTTTTAAGGCCACAAATTGGCGCCCTACGTGGTTTTTGGCTAGTTTTTTAACATCTGATGTAATTTTTTTTTGGTTTTTTTTTGAATTTGGAAAAAAAAGACAAATGTTTTTTAAATTTTTTTTTGAGAAAATTTTTTTGTGGTACAGCCAAAGCCAGGTTAGAGGCTTTCAGTGGCTGTGGGTGGTTTTGACACTCGATCATTTTTTTTTCATAAAAAACAAGATCATTGGTTTTTGGAAATAACATTTTTTTAAATATTTTTTTTAGTAATAAGTTTTTGTAGGAAAAACATGTTTAAATTTTTTTTAAGAAAAATAAATACAACAATGTAAATTTACTTCAATTTTTTTATTTGTTGATTTATAGGTGGATGGATTTCCAGACATGGTCTTTTTATGTTTTAAATATATGACATAAGTAGTGTGTTTTTTTATTCTAACAATTTTTTTTTTGCAGGTTGCCTACTACTAATATGTTGTTATTTCCTGCTTGTGATAAGATAGAAATTGTTTCACCGATTATTTTTTAGTGCAGTCAATTTATTTAGGTCAACAAGTTTTTTTGGTCATTTTAATTTTTTTTGTGGGATATCACCACTTGGAAATTGGAATATTTTTACAGGGTTTCACACAAATTTTTCTTGGCTGAGTTGTTTTAAGGTAAATATAGCTTGACAGATGGTAGCTTTGTTTAGTTGAAAGTATTAATTAGTAATGAAAGAAAGGGAAAATGAGTTTATTTTGCTTTGTCATTTTCTTTTCTTGTTTTTTTTGGAGGTAACTGTTGATGACAATTAAGAACTTACGTCACTCAGTTACATCGGGTCAGAGGAGGGTACTACTACTAGTGTCGGCTCGGGAGGTTAGGAAACACAAGGCTAAAACCCCTAGAGTGACACCTTGGCTGAAGATCAATGCCAAAAGTCCAGTTAACATTTTTTTTTGGGGTATTTTTTTTGGAGCAGTTTTTTTTAGGTCTTTGGTTGCCAGTTTAGTTGTCTAGTTGTGTTTTCGTGACTGGTCAAATTTTTTTGGTAGAAAATACAGCGTTGGGCTTTGGAGTGCATTTTTTTAAAATGACCTACGGGTATTTCTATCAATTAAAGTTTTCTGGTACACATTTATTTTTTTTCTGTATTTTTTTCTGCGTTCAGGTCATAGCTTGGTCATGGCCATTGGAGAGCAAACATTTATGTTTGAGCCTTGAGAAGTTTTGCCTGCTCCAGATTGAATACAGAGAAAATGAATTTGAAGCTCAACTAGATATAATACCACAAAAGAAATGTTTAACTGAGACAGATATAGATATAAGTTTTTTTGATTTTTTTTTAGTTCATTTGTAAAGTTCAGTAATTTTTTTTAGTAATGTCATTTTGAGGCCGAGAAACTGGTCAGTGAATTTAAGAGAGACTTTCAACTAAATATAAATGCTAGGCGGTGGTAATTGGTAAAAATATTTCAAAATTTTACCTTTCTTTTTAAATAATTTAATCTTAAAAAGATTATTTTTTTTTTCTGTAAACATAACTTCTCGAATTCTTGTTTTGGTCAAAACGGTTTGTATAGTGGTCGTAGTTTTAAAGGGTGACCAGACAGGTTATATTTTTTTGGGGGACCAAACAGGAATTTCTTGAGTTACAAAAGGTGAACTTTTTTTTTTGTCTTAGTTGATCAGGCAGGAATAAATAAATCTTTTTACTCCCGAATCATAATTTTAAATAACAAGATTTATTGGTTAAGTGTTTGGGTCTTATAGAAAAAAACGTTTTGTTTGGAGGATACTGGTATGATATGAAATTATTTTAATTTCATGCCAAATGTTGTTTGACGGCAGATATGCTAGTCTTCAGTTTTTTGTTAGTTTGCAGTTCAGGACAGTGGCGTGTACTTAAAGGGGCCTTACATCTGCGCCCATTGTAAAGCAACTTCCAACATACTTGCTTAGCTTTTCACTTAATCTTCGTTTTGTTGCTTCTGAAATTAAAGCGTTGTGTTGGATAACGATGGATGGTGTTAGACTGAGAAAGTACCTAGGTATTTAGGGATGAAAACTTGGAAGTTGTGGACAATCGGGAAATAATTTTTTTTTATTTCATTTTTTTTAATTTTAAAATAGTTTCATACTGGTGACCTCAAATAATGAAGCAATTTTTTAAATTACAATACACTGTTGTGGAATAAATGGGAAAGTGTTCAGGTTAAACAATAAATTTAAGATGATTGATTTAAAAAAAAAAGATTTCAATCTAAGAATAAATTTAAAAACAATAAAGAAATGTTTGGTTCGGAGTGTAGAAATCGAGGAACGAGGACTTCCTGCTAATCTTTTTAGGATTTCGCAACTTCGGTTTTCGCTAAATTAAAATACATCCAAATTTGGCCTACAGGCTGAATCTCGCATTTTCCAGGACCTTGCAGATTCGCGGAGAAAGATAAATTTTGTGATCTATTTAATTATGATAGGAACTAAAATAGTAACATGCACATGAGGGAACTAGATATATTTAGGTTAAAAAGTAGTAAGAACACTGATCTGAACAGTTTTCCATAATAGTGTCCTATTTTCGCAGGGTGCTTCAAAATATCTTCACCCTTTCTTTGAAATAAGATATTGTTTCGCCTGTGGGTGTTTGGCCGTTTAAAAATATATAGGGTGCAGATGGGATTGGAATGGAAATCACAAGTTTTTGGGTTTATTGACATTATACTTAGGGAATAGGGGAAATGTCTAATAAAAAGTTTTTGGTTTTAGGCCGAGTTTTGTTGAGATAACAAAAGTTTAATTGGGGCCGGGAGTTTTATTATGCTCTTTTAAAATTAATGTAATAAGTTTGGCTTCTTGATTTTTGTTTTCTGGTTTTTACGCAGGATTATTCCCAACTGTTTCATTTCAAAATATTATTTGTAGGGTAGGGTCTCATTAGCCCTTGGACATTTGGTAGTTTTGCTTTGACTGATAGTTGCGGAAAGGGCCCAACTTAAGTTTATATCTCGTAAACACCAGGAATAGGGATCTGAGAATGCATTAGGCAGTAAATTTTTTTTTGATTAGATGTTGTGTGTAAAGACACTTGAGTAGGCAGATTTAGTTTTACAACGTTCTTATAGGTGAACCTTGAAATTGTTTTCATATTTGTTTTTGAAAGTACACACAAGATAATTCTTTACGGAGTTGAGTGCAAAGTTTAAAACTTAGGTTCACACTATTATAGTGGTACAGTAAATAAGTACTCACGTTGTTTATTTCCTTTAGTGATAATTTTGAACAAATATACTAACATCGTTTGTTTTTTTGAACATAAATATTTTTTTTTTACTTTTCCTAAACTGATTGGTTTTTTTGCAATGACGATTTTTTTTTGTAATTTATGATTCTCAAGTAAATTTAATTTTCAATATTTTTTTTTGTATAGTAAATTAATTTTTCTTGCTCATTTACTTTTCACATTGCCACAGTTTTGGGAGAGGAAAGGGAATTGACAACTGTTTTTTTTAAAGGAAAAGAACAAAAACTGTTGCATGACAACTTGAATAAGATTTTTCTGGTGCTGGTTTTATTAAATTTTTTTTAAGGTTCACTAATAGGAGCTGCAACCCCACTTAAACATTTTTAATTTTTTTTGAAAATATTTTTTAAATATTTTTCTTTAAATATTTTTTTTTTAAAAGGGAAACTTGATTTTCTTGTCGGACATTTTTTTCCTTGGTGCATAGTAGTACCTTGCCCCTACAATGGTTTGACCAGTTTATTTAAATATTTTTTTTTGCTGAATTAAAATATAATTTTATTTCGAACCCTCACGTTTTAACAACCTATCATCATTTGTTTTAATTTTTTTTTTTCTTCTCCCTACTCCAAACCACCTATCAGAGTGGAGTAATTTTTCAAAATTTTAGTGAGTCACTAATTAATTTTTTTGACTATTGGACTACTGTGGTCGACACCAAAAAACTACTAACATCGTTTGTTTTTTTGAACATAAATATTTTTTTTTTACTTTTCCTAAACTGATTGGTTTTTTTGCAATGACGATTTTTTTTTGTAATTTATGATTCTCAAGTAAATTTAATTTTCAATATTTTTTTTTGTATAGTAAATTAATTTTTCTTGCTCATTTACTTTTCACATTGCCACAGTTTTGGGAGAGGAAAGGGAATTGACAACTGTTTTTTTTAAAGGAAAAGAACAAAAACTGTTGCATGACAACTTGAATAAGATTTTTCTGGTGCTGGTTTTATTAAATTTTTTTTAAGGTTCACTAATAGGAGCTGCAACCCCACTTAAACATTTTTAATTTTTTTTGAAAATATTTTTTAAATATTTTTCTTTAAATATTTTTTTTTTAAAAGGGAAACTTGATTTTCTTGTCGGACATTTTTTTCCTTGGTGCATAGTAGTACCTTGCCCCTACAATGGTTTGACCAGTTTATTTAAATATTTTTTTTTGCTGAATTAAAATATAATTTTATTTCGAACCCTCACGTTTTAACAACCTATCATCATTTGTTTTAATTTTTTTTTTCTTCTCCCTACTCCAAACCACCTATCAGAGTGGAGTAATTTTTCAAAATTTTAGTGAGTCACTAATTAATTTTTTTGACTATTGGACTACTGTGGTCGACACCAAAAAAAATTTTTTTTTAATTTTTTTTTTTTGACACTTTTCGGTACGATCCTAGGGTCTTTTTGACCATGACCATGGGTGATGCATCAATTTAGTTAAAATTTTGGGAATTTCATTTTAACGATTATTAGAGAGTTGCAGTCCTACCAAGACGTTATTTGTGTAATTTTTTTTTACCATCGGTAATTTTTTTTTTTAAATTTTCTTTTAATTTTTTTTAATTACACACAACGTCCTTACTAGTCTAATTCGACGCAATTTCAGCGAGCGGTTTTTTTTAATTGAGCATATTTTACGATTTCTATAACATGAACATCTGTTCCGATGTTTATTGCGTTCACTTATATATTAAGGGATGATGTGACCTTAAGCAATGCATGTTTCGTGTAGACTCAGAATAGGTAAGCAGGTTAAAGTGGGTTTTGATTTTTTTTTAGAAAAATCATTGTATACGGCGATTTGGGTTTTTTTTTGAGGAGTTATTAGTGGAGCCGTTCTGCAATAGCAGGAGTATACCCTA
This sequence comes from Aspidapion aeneum, assembly GCA_963576565.1. Taxonomy (NCBI): domain Eukaryota; kingdom Metazoa; phylum Arthropoda; class Insecta; order Coleoptera; family Brentidae; genus Aspidapion; species Aspidapion aeneum. The sequence goes on from OY755043.1 coordinate 64,823,668, forward strand.
GCGTTAACTGTGTACAACAGCTTTGGGATTTTTGTTATAGGTAGTCTGTTGTACGTTCCATTTAGGGATAAATTTACCTATTCGGTTGCTGAGGTAAACAAACATCACTTAATTTTAATTTTAATCCAGTTCAGCTAGGATAAGCGCAATTATTTTTTTTTTGGTTTTACTCACGCAGGAGTGAAACATAAGACCTAAACACTGCCAAAACTCTTGTCTCTCTTTTATTTCTTTAAACTTTTTTTTTTATGGCTACTTGTTAATTCTAATTTAGGATTTAAGTAGTTATTTCTCTCTGCAAGGTTGGACGTGATAATTGGTTGTACAAATACTTAACATAAATTATGATTACATTTTTAAATGCAAATAAATTTTATTTTCTTACTGCTCCGGTGTTTTTCGGTTTTGTTCGCGTCTGCCCGTATTTAAGTTTTATATTTTCTACAGTTGTGAGAAAATTTATAGTGATTTTCACTAGTGAATTGAAAGTGAACTTTGTGTTTGTTATTGCGTGGTTTAGTTTTTATAATTGGGAGGTATAATTAACAGTTTTAATTAAAGTTTAAAGTTTGAATATAAAAGGCACTATGGCTGTTTCTGTGAGTCGGTTGTCTGACATAAGGTACTTAGTCAAGGACGAATTAATCTATGAGTTAACATGGAGAGGCATAGCCATTGGATCGGTGGAAGAAATGAAACAACAGCTTATGCTGATTAAGCAAAGAGAAAAGACTGATACAAGTATGAGATACCCTCCGTATCCCTTTAAATTTGGCCAGGATGCTTTTAGCTGCATGAAGAAGCTTGATAGTCTGGTACCGCTGGTAGAGAAGTTCTCTGGTACGAGTAAAGGGGGAGAGTTTAGAAAAATCGCTGTGAGGTTGGAACACGTGTTAGCCAGGATAAATAACATGAATCCGTCAAACTTTGAAGAAAGTCAAACAAAAGGCATACTGGTTGCGGAAACCTTGAGTTTGATTGGGAGGTTGCAGAGCCAAGCAACAGATTTATTAAGAGTTGGCGTGAACTCAGATGATGATGAAGCATCTGAAACCCATTCAACGAGTCGAGGCTCAGACCACTCAACAAATGCTGGCAACACACCAAACCAGTCTCATTTCCCGCAACCACAGCACTCGAGCACACAAAGAACAGCTCAACAGCCTACGAACCAACCGTCGGTCATTGCTCCAGTGCAAATGCAAGTGCTAACGAACCCAACTCAGGCACCAATACAGGCACCAGTCCCTATGCCGATTGAGAATTACGGTACATCAGCTTTTCATTATCAACAACCGTCTACCGTTCCTTTGAGTCTAGCTGACCTCCAAAGTAGCATTGCACCAATTGCTCAGTCACGACCATTTTCATGTTCGTCGCCAGTACCAATGTCAAGTGATCCTGGTACCTCATATCACGTTGCACCTGTACCTCCGCATAAGTGGAACTTAAAGTTTACAGGCGAGAGGGGTACAATCTCCGTCACCGCATTTTTTGAGAGAGTGGACGAGTTGAGTCAGGCTAGAGGAGTCAGCAAAAAGGTTTTACTGAATTCGGGCATTGATCTTTTTGAAAAGTCAGCTTATACTTTTTACAAAGATGTACGTAGAGAAGTCCATACATGGGAACAGCTGGAACAGAGGTTCATGGCAGAATATCTTCCTTCTTCATATGGCGAGAAGCTATTGAAGGAGATTCAAAAACGTAAACAAGGCCCTGGAGAGTCTATAGGGACCTATATTGCTGTCATGAACACATATTTCCAAAGACTTGGCTGTCCTGTTTCCGAAGAGGCGAAATTAGCTATCGTCTTCAGAAATATCGCGGACATCTATAAAAATGGGTTAATTGCTACTGAGGTCAATAGCCTATCACATTTAAAGGATCTGTGTCGTAGAATAGACCAGAGATATGGTTTAGAGGAGGAAAATTTTACACCTAGGAAAAACCAATCTATTGAACCTGACTTGGCCTACGTTGACGTAGAGAGCGACAGTGACGATTTTTCAACAGGGGTTGATGCAATTCAAATATCAGGTGCTGGGACATCAAACCAACAGAATTTAAATCATCCTGCTAATAGATTCGACAGAAATAGGCAGCAGCCAGCAAGCAATTTTGATGTTAGGGCTGATAGAGATAGACAACAACCAGCTAGTGGTCAGTCTAGTGTAAATGACAGAGATAGACAACCACCACAAGGTGCTAGGTCTGGTATGGCGAATAGGGACGTTGTTTGTTACAGATGCAACCAAACAGGGCACATGGCAATCGGGTGCGCATTACCTAGAGGCAAACAGTGCTATTCGTGTGGACAAGCAGGGGTAACAGTAAGAGAATGTCGAAATTGTAATCGTCAGGGAAACGGACCCAGGCGCTCGTAGGTGGTCGACCTTCGAGTCAGCCTGAACAAGCATCGACCGATAGGCTAACGTACGTTTTAGATTATGTGATAAGTCATGCTCGTAAAGATGAGAGGCCTTATTTAGAAGTGGATGTGCTCGGAAATAAGTTATTAGGTTTGTTGGATTCCGGGGCTTCACGTACCTTTTTAGGGAATCATGGTTGGTCAATCATCGAGAGGTTTGGTTTTTCACTTGATACGACAAAGAAGACGAGTTGTATTGTGGCAAATGGTCAAAGCACGAGTAGTATTGGGACAGTGCAGCTTCCTATGCGAGTTCAGGATAAGTTTAGGTTAATAGAGGTCGTCGTCGTTCCTGAGTTGCCGCACACTTTGATTTTAGGATTAGATTTTTGGATTTCGATGGGTATAGTACCGAACTTAAGTACTAATGAGTGGCACTTTGCCGATAATAAAGATGTGATTTGTTCTTTAGAAACACCAGACCAACAAACTACTCTTTCGCCTTATGAATCAGAACGACTAGAGGAATTGGTCGATAAATATAAGACTATTATGGGTGACTCACTAGGATGTACAGACAGGGTAGAGCATAAGATTACAACAGATGCAGCACCGATAAGACAACGTTCATATAAGGTCTCACCGGTCATTCAAAAACTTATTGATGACGAAATCGACGAAATGCTGAAAATGGATGTGATAGAACGTAGTCGTAGTTCATGGGCTTCACCAGTGGTAATGGTACAAAAGAAAAACACAAAGAAATATCGTTTCTGTGTAGACTACCGCAAATTGAACTCAGTGACGGCGCGTGATAGTTATCCTTTACCACTCGTATCCGAGACTCTTGACAAATTGAAAGATGCTAAGTACTTGTCAACTTTAGATATTAAGAGTGCTTATTGGCAAGTACCAATGGAAGAATCATCGAAGCCACTAACAGCATTCATCTGTCGACGAGGTCTCTTCCAATTTAAGCGGTTACCATTTGGTCTTCATAATGCACCTGCAACTTGGCAGAGACTCATAGATAGCATCATAGGAAACGATTTAGACCCCTACGTGTACGTATATCTCGATGACCTCGTAATTGTCACACAGAGCTTTTCTGAACATCTTAGAATTCTTGAGGAAGTCCTACGAAGATTGCAGAATGCAAAGATAACGGTAAGTTGGGAGAAATGCCAACTGTGTAGGCCAGAAATGACTTATTTAGGTTTCGTAGTGGACCGTCGAGGCATCCGAGTGGACCCTAATAAAATTAGAGCCATGTTAGAGCTCCAGAGGCCAAGAACTGTCAGAGAAGTTCGTAGAGTTGTAGGTACAATATCCTGGTACAGACGTTTCATAGAGAATTTTTCAGCGATAATAGCTCCGATTACAGCTCTAACTAAGAAAAATCAAAAGTTCGATTGGACTCCAGACTGCGAAAAAGCATTTATTAAGATTAAGGAACTTTTAGTGACTGCACCGATTCTTACATGTCCAGATTATACCAAAGAATTTGTCATTCAAACAGACGCATCAGGATATGGAATAGGAGCATGTTTAACGCAGCCTTATCCTGAAGGAGACAAAGTCATATGCTATTTGAGTCGATCTTTGACTAAGCAAGAACGTGTTTACACGACCACCGAGCGAGAATGTTTGGCATTGGTTTGGGCGATAGAGAAGCTCCGGCCTTATATTGAGGGGATCTCATTTAAGGTCATAACAGATCATTTTAGTTTAAAATGGCTTCATAGCTTAAAAGAGCCCAGTGGAAGACTTGCTCGTTGGTCTGTAAAACTGCAGCAATATGATTTTGAAGTAATCCATCGGAAAGGGAAAGATTTAGTTGTCCCGGACATGTTGTCTCGTGCAGTACCTATGATTGATACAATTTCGCAGCCCAGAGATGTTTCAACAGCAATTAAAGATCGATGGTACCAAAAGATGGTAAAGAGGGTCGTAGAATCACCGTTAAAATTTATGAACTGGAGATACACTGATAATAAGTTGTATAAATATGTCAAACAAGAATACCCTCAACTTTCATCATCTAACGAATATTGGAAAGAGGTAGTCCCCAAAGATCATAGGCGTAGAATTATTGGAGAAGCTCACGATCCTCCTACCGCAGGACATATGGGTGTGTATAAAACCTTCCACAGACTGGCAGAAAAATATTATTGGCCAAAAATGCGCCAGGACGTGGCAACTTTTGTAAAGAAATGCTTTATCTGTGCAGCTCATAAAGGTGATACACAAGGTGTATCTGATCAGATGATATCTCACCCAAAACCAACTCGTCCTTGGGAAATTATTTCGACTGATTTATGTGGACCTCTACCTCGTTCAACAAAGGGTAATTGCTGGATTCTCGTCGTTACGGACTATTTGAGTAAGTTTTCCTTAGTTTTTCCAATGCGAACAGCCCCTACTCAAGCTGTTGTTAAGCATCTTGAGGAGCAAGTATTTATGGTCTTCGGAGTGCCCCGTTTGATACTTTGTGATAATGGCCCTCAGTACAAAAGTAATGAGTTTAAGCGTTTTGCTGAGAGTTATCAGGTTAAAATTCAGTATAATCCGTATTATCACCCCAGAGCAAATCCAACAGAAAGGACGAATCGCACGTTAAAAACCATGTTATGTTGCTATGTGAAAGACAACCACAGGAAGTGGGACGAACAAATACATAAACTTGCCTGCGCGATTCGTACTGCAACCCATGAGACAACCAGGATGTCTCCTTTCTTTGTTAATTTTGGTAGGAATATGTGTTTATCAGGTAAAGATTACTCCAACCCAGTTTTGTTATCTGAAGAGAATGGTGTACAATCCGCAGCTGAAAGTAAGAACGAAGGTTTCCGGAAGCTCTATGCTGATGTTAAGAGAAGGTTAGAGGTGGCTGGAGAGAAAAACGTAGTTCAGTATAATTTGCGTACAAGGGTACCCAACTTTGTTGTGGGTCAGCGTGTTTGGAAGAAAAATTATGTGTTGTCAGATGCTGCGAAGTTTTTCTCGAAGAAGTTAGCACCGAAATTCGTTGGTCCTTATGTGATTAGGAATAAAATTTCTCCATGGATATTTGAGCTTCAGGAACCATCGGGTAAAGTACTACCAGGGAGTTGGCATGCCAAAGACCTTAAGTCGGCAGCGGACCTCTCCGATTAACCTTTTTAGGTTAATCGTCTTGAAGTTGGGGGGGGATTATGTAACGTGTCATTTTTACGTTTAAGACAACGTTACATATTTGTTTATTTAGGTAAATAATCAAGGCTCTTTGATTCGTCTTTCTGTACACTAATCAAGGGTATTTTATAGAGCTAGGTTTGGAGGTTATATAGTGTCTAGGAAATTACCTTAAAAGGAGGCATTCCATCGAATTACTGTGGACACGACGCACATCGCATTATCTGGACATCGTAATTGGAATTTAAGATCACAGGCTTCGGGAAAAATCACATAAAAATTTTGATTGTTTTGTTTTTATCTGTGGAATTTTGTGATTCACTTGACGTTCATAAAGTTAAACAGCTGTTATGCTGGGGAATGGCGGCGTTGCCGCATCACAAATGGATTCAGTAACAGGAAGGAAACATTTAGATGAACATTTCATTCCCTTACGTTTATTTCGAGGATATTGGGACAATCCGAACCTCATGTCCTTCACGGATTAACTAGTTTTGATAGTACGAAAACATATTTGGGTCGACCAGGAACGACCGAGGCTCCGCCACTTTGATATCTTTATTAATTTGATAGGGAAAGGATAAAATGAATACGAGTTATGCACTTTGGTAAAGGGGAGATAAACGAGGGATAAAAACCAAGACTAAAAGAATAAACGAAATCGTGTGAGTTAACATCTGAACACTCTTGTGCCTTTAAGCAATAGTTCAGTGTGTATTTTTGGGTTCAGGTTCAGAAACAACTTTATTACTGTAGAAACGTTTTACAAAAATGGCGTTAAACCATATGAATATTAGAGAAAACATTTATAAAGAGCGAAGGAAACTTTTGACGAAGACTGTAACTGGAGTGCAACTAAATTCTGCGCTCAGTATAGCTTTACTCATATGGGAATTGGTTGAGTGTTCGAATATTAATAATGTGTATGGAGGGTGTCTCGACGTCCTTGTTATAAAAATTTCAACCGTGGAAATAGATCCGACAACACCTCAAGGTTTGTTTTACGTACTTCCTATCCCCTTGGTCGGTGCTGTCCCCTATATACCTGTATAGAACTATGCGGTATCTCCTCATTGGTTACTTTGAAAACCCCGGGTTTTTCTTCCAGGCTTGCCACTGAATGTAGAGATTTATTTTTGGCGGAAAAGTTTTTTATAAATAGGTTTGCATCCTTTATTTGAATTTCACCGGGAAGATTAGGTTGGTACTATTGCGTTTTACCGTCCCCACTCCCCACCAAATTTACAAAACGGTTTCCGGCCACTGCATTATTCTGGTATTCTCGACTAAGTGCTTTGTCTCTCTTTGCTAACAAATTTGGTTGGGTCGGCAACAGGCTCTGGGATCGCCATTGTTTTTGGTTTTGGCACTGCAGCGAATTGTAGGAGATATCCCAGAGACTGTGAGGAGTGAGCCGTCGTGTTTTAGGCGTAATCGGAAGTGACGCTCGCACCCTTTTGAGGGGAATTTAAGTCGGCCCACGCCATTTTGTACGGGGAAAGAGCAGCGGTAAGTTCGATTTTATTTTTTTTTCATTTTTTTTATTATTTGGGTACTCTTCAAGATAATATTTGCCTCCCAAATTGTAATTATTTTTCGTGGGAAATGTACTTTTTTTTGACAAAGGACGTGGGGAATTGTTGGCGTTTTTATATTTTTCTTTTAACCACGTGTTGGATAAAAACTATATATTGTTTTTCTCCTTTGTCTACAGCCCTGTCAATTCCAGCGACGGGACAGTTGGGCTGGACGCTGGTGGGAAGCCGGACGGGCCAGTTATAACCCTGAGAAAGGTACGTTAGGATTATTTTAGTTCATCTGTTTAAATCTACTTTGTTTTATTGAGTCGACATGGGGTTCTCGATTTAAGTTACTGTGTAGGGGAACTTCGTGCAAAATTGACGAATTCCAGGAAACTGAAACATTTCATTTTCCACAGGGTTTTTACGCTCGGGGCAAGGAACCATCAACACTTGAGACCATGTGCTGCCCTAGCGTGATGTGCTAAGCGGCAGTAGGGGAGGCGCGGGCAAGCCGGAACAGCAGGAGTATGTCGGGAAACCTACAACACTTCCAGGTTTACCAAATAAACACCAATAATTATTAAATAATTCAAGGACCAAGGTAGGAGCGAGCCTTAACTATAATTTTTTTTCTCATTTATAAATTTTTAATATAACTTAGACGTAATCTTTTCATATATAAGTTTCACACTATAATTTCAACATTTCTTGTAAACGCAAGATAAGGTATGACGTCATAGCCCTGGTTTTGCGGTGTATTTACTAAGTTTTCCTTCATTTCATTTATTTAAGACAATTTCTCTTGTGAAATTTGGATTGTCTTGCTACTTAGGCCCTGACTTGTTCCACTACATTTCATTAATTTTTTTTTCTATTTCATGCTTTTGGTAATACTCCAGTTTTACCTTTTAAAATAAACAAGATGAACTAATTTTTCTTGTGTTATTTGTACAACCCGATGACCAACTTTGCGGAGACAAAAGAGAGATGAGATTATATTTTTTTTTTTTGCGGTTTCGTTACACATTTTTACCTCATGGGGTGGATCTCGGACTGGGTTGCTGTCTGTCTCATTCTACCCAACGTAGAATGATGACAGCAGATATTTGGTCCGGACCTCCCCTATGACGGAATAATTTTGGAAGTATATTTATTTTTTTTCAATCATTTATACAACTGAGTCTCACACTACTGACTCAGATGTAGGTACACTATGGCCTATTAAAGGACTCCATCTACCTGTAAAGTGCTTTCTGTTCTATTCTGTTTATTTTCTTTTTGGCTTTTTAATTACACAAATATTCTGGAAGCCTCGGAAGTATAGAATTTCATTGTTTGGCTACAACGTTTGGGTTGAACTGTATTTTATTTAAGATCTTCTTTGTAAAACATTGGTATTAAATAATGTGGCGCACTTAAAACTTTCTTATTTCTGAACCCCCCCCTTCTCCACTGTATAAAAGTTACCGGGCATATCAATGTTTTACCTAGCTGGAAAATACAGTTCTGCTTCCAGATATTTGTTTAATTATTCAGTGGTTTTGTTGTGACACAAGTTGGCAAATTTCTAATTATAGTGCCACAAAATGGCAGCAACGTCTTTAAGCTGCCACAAATGTCACACAACGCATTTTAATAGGCCACAAATTGGCGCCCAAATTTTTTTAACTTTTTTTAAGGCCACAAAGACAAAGACGCGAGACGTTACAAAAATCGATCCCGCATTTTTTTGAGGACGGGATACCGATCAAACTCAATACCGAAGGGAGGCCCATAACGCCAGATATTTCTTGGCAAGAGATCGAATTGGGTAATCCAACCGCGGGGGAAAATTCACAAAAGGCACAGACCAAAAACCAAGTGTATCCGAGAGCCGAATTTTTAGGGCAACTTGAGAAAGAATATTTAGAGCTATTTGGGACAGGATAACGAAATATCCAATAACCCTGACCAGGGCACCGTGAAGATATTTTGTTCTCATCACAAAAACCACGCTGGTTAGGCAAAAGACTTGATAAAAATAGTCGCGTTGATTACAGGGTAGTTTAGAGGTCCACCTGACGAAATTGGTAGTCAGACGTAGGTAGAGTAGCAATATAGTTCAAAGTTTTTTTTAAGTTAACAAAAGTGGTAAAGCCCGGGGCTTATTAGGCTGAACGCACGAAAACTGTCAAAAATTGGCAGCCAGGATAAGTACGGTGACAAAAAGTGGTAGTCAGACCGGAAAAAAAGAGCCATAAATCGAATATACTCTACGTAAGAGAGGTAGTCATACAGGTTAGGTTAAAAACACAGAAGTTCAATTGAGCCATTATTAAACCAGCGATAGGGAAAAATTTAGAAAAGAGACGGCAAAAGCGTAAACAGCGTGTTTTTTGGTGAAGAAAAAAATAGAATAATAATATTTTTCGAAAAAATCTAAACCCCACGACGCTACTCACTTTATACAATAGGAAAAGAAAGTATGATTTGTGAAATAAACTACCAAAGGAAATACCCAACCGTTTGCATAAATAATATTAGTAGGTAATTGTTAAAACGGAAAAAAGCGATCTGGTTACAATAACGTTACGAATTCAAAAAATCAAGGCGGTACTATCTTTAAAGGTTATCGACCCAGACGAGAGGGCCATCGCTTTAAAAAGCTACCGTTGAAAAAGCAAAATCCAATATTTTAGTCTTTTATTAATATAAAAATTCCAAAAAAGCTGTTTTTCTTTGATTTCTTTATTAGTCAGTCATTTCGAGAAAATATTGCAGTTGGGAGTTTTAGGCACAATGCACACAAACCCAGGGCAAAATTCATTATTTTTCTCCCTTTAAGCAACATTAAAAGTCTAGATATTTGTGTTTTCGTTGTTTCTTTTAATAGTCAATCAACTAGGGAGAATATTTAAGTTGGAGTTATAGTACGTATAACACAAACAAAAGGCAAAATCCAATATTTTAGGCGTAAAATAATACAAAAAGACCAAAAAAGTTGTTTTTCTTTGACTTCTCTCTTAATCAGTCATTGGCAGAAAATATTGGAGTTGGGGAGTTTCACACACAAAGCACACGAGCCTAGAAAAATTAATTATTTTTTTTTCTTTAATCAACAGAAAAAGTTCAGATATTTATCTTTTCTTTGGTTTTTTGGTCAGGCAATTGAAGAAAATATTGGAGTTGGGGAGTTTCACGCACAAAGCCCACGAGCCTAGAAAAATTAATTATTTTTTTCTTTAATCAACAGAAAAAGTTTGGATATTTATCTTTTCTTGGGTTTTTTGGTCAGGCAATTGGAAAGAACATTGGAGTTGGGGAGTTTCACACACAAAGCACACGAGCCTAGAAAAATTAATTATTTTTTTTCTTTAATCAACAGAAAAAGTTCAGATATTTATCTTTTCTTTGGTTTTTTGGTCAGGCAATTGAAGAAAATATTGGAGTTGGGGAGTTGCACGCACAAAGCACACGAGCCTAGAAAAATTAATTATTTTTTTCGTTAATCAACAGAAAAAGTTTAGATATTTATCTTTTCATTGGTTTTTTTGGTCAGGCAATTAGAGAGAATATTGGAGTTGGGGAGTTCTACACACAAAGTACACGAACCCAGAGCAAAATTAATTATTTTTTATCTTTAATCAACAGAAAAAGTTTAGATATTTATCTTTTCTTTGGTTTTTTGGTCAGGCAATTGGAGAAAATATTGGAGTTGGGGAGTTTTACGCACAAAGCACACGAGCCTAGAAAAGTCAATTATTTTTTTTCTTTAATCAACAGAAAAAGTTTAGATAGTTATTGGTTCTTTGTTTTTTCTTGGTCAGTCAATTGAAGAAAATATTGGAGTTGGGGAGTTTACGTACAAAGCACACGAGCCTAGAAAAATTAATTATTTTTTTCTTTAATCAACAGAAAAAGTTTAGATATTTATCTTTTCTTTGGTTTTTTAAGTCAGGCAATTGAAGAAAATATTGGAGTTGGGGAGTTTTACGCACAAAGCACACGAGCCTAGAAAAGTCAATTATTTTTTTTCTTTAATCAACAGAAAAAGTTTAGATAGTTATTGGTTCTTTGTTTTTTCTTGGTCAGTCAATTGAAGAGAATCTTGGAGTTGGGGAGTTTTACGCACAAAGCGTACGGGCCTAGAGCAAAGTTAATTATTTTTTTCTCTAATCAACAGAAAAAGTTTAGAGATTTATTTTCTCTTTGTTTTTTTTTCTTGGTCAGTCAATTGAAGAGAATATTGGAGGAAGTTTTACGCGCGAAGCACATGAACATAGAGCAAAATTGATTATTTTTGTCGTTTATCAACAGAAAAAGTCTAGATATTGTGTGTTCCTTTTTTGTTTTTTTTTTCTTAGTCAATCAACTAGGGAGAATACCGAAGTTGAGGAGTTCTAGCACAAATAACACAAACAAAAAGTATATTTTAGTCTTAAATTAATATAAAAAATTTTTTCTTTGTTTTTCTTCTTTGATTCCCTCTTAGTCAATCCACTAGAGAGAGGATTGAAGTTGCTAAACGAAAATAGAGCAACAGAAAGAGCGGAGCTGTTTTAGAGGAAATAATAAAACAAACCTCTAGTAGGCAATAAATTGGGAAAAAATAAATAGATCCTCGAAACGACAAAAATATAATAGCTGTCAAAAGAGTTGGTAACACGCAAAAATCAGTAGCGTCTAAGGTAGTAGACGTAGTATATTATTTGTTTTGTTGAAACCGTGCAAATAGCCAGGTCAGGGCGCAATATAACATATTTTCGCTTTTTGGGAAATTTTTAGGAAATAAACTAGAACTTATAAGGGTAATTTTTCTTTTTGGTAATAAAAAAGCCGAAAGATATTATAGGTCACGGCATTATATGTAAGGTTAAACAGTTTTTGTTTTTGAGAGGCACCTAAAAGTAGAGTGAATAAAAATTATTAATTAATTAACACCTTTTGAGCACCAGCAAGTTAATAAGACAAACCTCTAGTAGGTCGTAAATTGGCAAGAAACTAAAAATTTGTGGTTCTTAAGGAAAATATTTCAAAAAGTAAAAGACATAAAATGAGATTTTGCAAAAAGTGTCACAAAATAACGAAAAAATAAAGATAATTGCTAGGAAAATTTGAGTTACACAAAAAGAAAAATTCAGTAGCGACCAAGGCGAGATTCACCAGGCCAAAGGACTAACACAATGTGGGATAATTTTTTTTTAGGAAGCGTGAAAGATAAGTTGATACATCCTTAATTTTGCGGAAAAAATTAACTCAAAGACACATAGATAGGCTGAATATAGCGCTACTAACAGCTGATTAATAAACTGAAAAGATAACAATTTTTGTTATTAAAAAGTCAAAAATTAGTTTTTTATGCGAATTAAGAAAAAAAAAGTTTTGTTTGTTACAAATAATTGTTGCCCACAGCTGTTACAAAGTTTGATTAATGAGTCTTTACAGCGAGTTGAGCTGGAAAAAAAAAGCCCTTTTAGACATTGAGAAGTTACAGCTGATGGGGCTAAAAAGTAAAAACATACATGTGTTTTTTCAAACCAATTGAACCTACAGGTACATATTTAAAGTAGTTGCAGTGTATGCGTTTTGTGTGGATCTTGGTTAGCCATATAGTATCTATCGAGATATCTGAGACTCATCATAAAGTAGTTTTATATGCTAAAGTAAATACTTTCTGTTGATAGGTAAAAGGCGGGCAATATTTTAGAAGAAGCAAATACCCACATAGGTAGTTGATAAAAAGTAGGAAATTAAGACCTTAAGGAAAGTAAGGACCACGGACAAAAATAATACAATGAAAAGAAGAACGGCTGAGGTAAAAAAAAAACGCAGAAGAATTACAGGACGTCGTGACGTAAATGTGAACTCCGAAGGAAACTGGAGTTTAACGATTAAATAGGAAGAGAGAGAAGGATAATTTAGAGGAGTCCTGAAGGAAATTAGGGTCTCAGGACGCCAAATTAAAGAAGAAAAGGGAGGCCTATGGGGCAGAACAGACGTGTAGGACGTCGTGACGTAAACGTGAACTCCGAAGGGAAATGGAGTTTAACGATTAAATAGAAAGAAGAAGGATAATTTACAGGAGTCCTGAAGGACAGACGTATTGACTAAAACACGAATTCCGGAGAAAAAGGGATGTTATGTATTTAATAATGGGAGTAGGAAGAATTTAGAAGAAAAAGAGCCAATGCTGCAGAAGGTATAAAGGAGTTCTAAAGGATATTAGGAACTTGAAAAGCAACGCTGACGAGAACGCAAACTAGGCTAATAAGACGGAGAAAGCAAACGGAGTGTTGCAGAAAAAAGAGTCCTGAGGGAAAAACGGGACTTAAGAAGAAGAGAGGTAGACGAGAAACGGGGAGAACTCGGCCCGACAAAGCAAATAGTAAGCTACAGGGAGCCCAAAAGGAGCGTTTCCAAGCAACTGAAAAAATTTAGGAGGAAAGAAGGAATTCCCGAGGAAAAATCGGGACGCTTATTGCAAAAAATTAAGTTGAAGCAGTGGCAAAAGTTTCGCCGCAGCGAGCCAAATATATTTTAAATACAGAAGATTTTAAAATAATACAGGTCCCAAGGTCTGGGATCAATAAACAAGAACACAGTGGTGTTCTACCATAAGAGGTCAAAAGTCTTTTGGACCAATGGAGGCCTTAGGTGGTGTCAAAAAATACTAGGTACACGCATCCAGAAGGGAAGTGGACGAAATAAAGGGAATAGCAAAAGCTAGAGAATGGGCACCACCGAAAAAGGGGTTAAGGCAAGATGCAAAGATACAGGAAGGGACACATTTATCCTGAAAGAAGAAAGCAGGCGTCCGGTAAGATGCCAGAATCGCCGCCGATGCACCTGTCCAGCAGGTAATGTAAGGAGTAACTCCACGAAATATAGTCTGCGGAAGAAAGTGGCTGAACTTTGAACGGGAGGAGAAATTACCAGAGCTAGTAAGTCTTGCAGAGAAAAAAAATTATTTGAGTAGAATCAGTCAAATAGTTTTTGAGTTGTATGAAATACAGACATACTGACGAGACTACAAATAAGTGATTTTAAACTTAATTATACGCGTAGCAGTCGTTTCTCGCATTGCATTTAGCATTATTTTTACTTAAATAAAATTATTAAAGTATATAAAAACTGGCAGGTCACAAACGAAATCCCCTAGGCTTGCAATTTTTCTTTATTATAATTAACCTCGCTATGAATTTGATACAAGCAGCAAATGCATGGGTAAACGCCACACATATTGTTTATGTCAATTCTAAGAAAAAATACATGACCTATACAACAAAGGTTTATTTAGTCAAAATAAAGTTAAAAAACAGTTATGAATAAAAAACAATTGCTAATTTTTTTTTACAGCATTCTTAATTACTGATATTATTGACGGGGTCGGTTACTGACCGTACTGAACCGATGTGAATGAGTCTAATAGGGTGGCTGACAAAAGAAAGTGAGATAGAAAAAATAAAAACATGTTCAGGTAGTTTTTAAGGAAAATACATTTTCACGCGGTGTGCGTTTATTATAAACTTAAGAACTTTAATTTCTATTATTTTTCCGTGCTTGAATTTGGAAAGAGATGTATAAACTATTAAGTAAGTAGGTATTTTAGATAAATATTGATGAAATAAATTGAAGAAGAGTTTTATAAAATAAAAGGAAAAATGTTGTCGCCGTAATGAGGTGGTAGAAAGAAATACTTGCTAGATAAGAATAATAATAATTAAATAGGTTTTGGAGAGAGTAAATAGGAAAAAAAATCTAACTACTAATAGTACGCTAATGAAGCAGTTTTTCAGGATCAGTAAATAAAGTAATTAAATGATGCGTATTTGGTTGGATAAAAAGATTTAGCAAAAGTCATCTAAATATAATTTAAAACTATTCTGAAAAAAGATATTAGAAACCATTATGAAATGTAAAAGTTTGATTATTATACGGTAAACTACCCAACAAATATTGTTATTGTGAACATAGTAAGAAAGTTGGTTTGAGGAAGAAGAAAGAAGAAAGGCGAAATGGGCCATCGGGAAGTAAATCGATGCAAAGGGCGAGAAAGAAGAAGAAGTATAGAGGGGTGTCCACCAAAAAAGGTGACACCTAAAGGACTTTCTAATTGAAATTGGAACTGAGAAGAGATCGTAATCTTTTCTCGGGTAGGAGTTCTGCTTAATCGAGTGCACCGAAATGGCAACCCGTGATCTCTTGTTATGAGTTTGACTTGGTCAAAAGAAATGCGTTTTTTAAGAAGAGTACTGTGTTATTAGAAGGCCAAAGGGTCTTTGTGAGAGTGATTCATCGCAATAGGCGCTAGAGACACAGAGGTTGTAACCGTAAGTTGTGGATGCTCGCCAAAAAGGGGGTACTCCAAGTGCTGATAAATTGAAGTAGTAGGAAGGCTGAAATGGTATGCGTTACCAAAATTGGGCACTACGTGATTCTTCTGTAATGTGAGAGTGATTCATCGCAATAGGCGCTAGAGACACTGAGGTTGTAACAGTAAGTTGTGGATGCTCGCCAAAAAGGGGGTACTCCAAGTGCTGATAAATTGAAGTAGTAGGAAGGCTGAAATGGTATGCGTTACCAAAATTGGGCACTACGTGATTCTTCTGTAATGAGAGAGTGATTCATCGCAATAGGCGCTAGAGACACAGAGGTTGTAACAGTAAGTTGTGGATGCTCGCCAAAAAGGGGGTACTCCAAGTGCTGATAAATTGAAGTAGTAGGAAGGCTGAAATGGTATGCGTTACCAAAATTGGGCACTACGTGATTCTTCTGTAATGAGTCTGACTCTTAAAAATTAACCATTTCTTGTAAGTGAACTCAAATCACACATTGAGATTGAGATTATAAAAGTCCGGGAAAAATTATCGAGAGGCACTAGGTTTAGCTGTAATGAATTCAGTTTGATGGATACAATGCATGTGTTATGTCTTAAAGGATAGAACAAGTAAAGATAGTGGTGCAGTAAAATTGAGTGTAAAAATGATTAAAAGGACCTACTGAAGTATTGAAGGTGGCAAAGAGGCCAAGGTTATTGACGTGAAAATGTGAGAAAGGCGCATAGAGATTTCAAAGTAAAAAGAGAGAGAGAAAAAAGAAATTAAACAAAATTTTTATCTGATTATATTAGTATTATAGGTGATATTTAAGCAGTAAAGAGTAAGATAGAAGGGTAAAATACAATAAGAAGAATAAGTTAGGCAATAGGAAAGAAGAGGTAAGATGTCCAGATATCTAACAAAAAGAATAGAGATAAGACAGAGAAATAGAGGTAGGTAGAGAGATACGTTATTTTAGTGGTCTGGGATGAGTTGAAATGGAGTAAGTAGATTTCAATATGGGACGCCATATTTTAGAAAACACATTAACAAACAGAAAACAACCCAAACCACCGAAATGACATTTTTCTTTTATTTTTCAGATACATTCCACGAAACGAATAGTAAAACAGCAATTGTCTGAAAAATAATAGAAATTAACTAGATACTAAAAATAATTATATATATTTATCGGTTTCACAACGTTCTACGTCTTCCGATACCCAATCTCCACTCGTTTCTGTTTGCCCATAATTCATCATCTAGGCCTCTTATTCTTATTTCACTGTCTATTCCTTCTCTCCAGCTTCTCCTTGGCCGTCCTCGTTTTCTTCGGCCAGTTGGCTTCCATTGTAGTATTTGTTTAGGTAGTCTTTCGTCATTCATTCTTTGTACATGTCCGTACCACACCAGTTGTTTTGTTCTTATATCATCCACTAAAGTACGTTCACCTACTGTCATAATTTCTCTTATTCTTTGATTTGTAACTCTTTCTCTTTTTGATTTCCCTGCTGCTCTTCTCCAATAGTCCATCTCCGTAGCGGAAAGCATTTTTTCTGTTCTATCCTTGATTGGCCATACTTCTGAGCCGTATGTAATAATACTTTTTATAATGGTGTTATATATAAGCTTTTTGTTATGTTTTGATATACTTTGGTCCCAAATTATTCCATTTAATAAAGTTATTGCTTTTCTTCCTTGTACGTTTCGATCTTTTATAGCTTTGTCTAGTGTTCCGTCAGCTGTAATTTTTAGACCTAAGTATTTATACTCATCACAGGAGTGAATTCGCTGCCCGGTATTTAAGATTAGATCCTGTTTCATTCCACCGATACACATATACTCTGTCTTATTGAGATTAACCTCTAGTCCCCACTTATTGTACTCTTCTATTAGTTTTCGTGTCATATATTCGAGGTCGTCATAATCCTGAGCCACTACTATCTGATCATCGGCGAAACATAAAGTATACAAGGTGGTTTCGTCCAACGGAATTCCCATGTTTTGGCATTTTCTCTTCCATACTTTAAGGACTTGTTCCAAGTATATCTTGAAGAGCGTAGGCGAGATACAGCAACCTTGTTTAAGACCTTTATTTACTTGAAAGCCTTTGGTTAGTTTTGCTTTTATTTTAACTTTTGCCTTACTATTGCGGTATAACTCTTGGATGGCCTTAATTAGTTGTACGCTTATGTTTGTGTTTTCCAACGCTTTCCAAAGTAGATTTAGTGGTATACTATCATATGCCTTCTGCAAATCCACGTAAAGCAGATGCAGCTCTTGACCGTATGCCATTTTCTTTTCAATAACTTGGGTTATACAAAAGAGATGATCTGAAGTCGATCTACCCGCCCTGAAACCAGAAAAATAATTAATATTTAAAAATAAAAATGTAAGAAATTTGGAAAAATTTTGTGTAAGAAGGAATAAAAATAAAATTTAAGAAAAACCTAACCTAAGGATAAGATTAAAAATAAAACTAAAGCAAAATCAAATTTAAGGTTCTAAATATAATTAGAATAGAACGGAAAAAAAATTGTGACCAACAAAACAAAATGGTCAACCTAAACAGCCGCAGCTCGATCGAAGGTCGTAAGCTGAAGACGAGGTAGGCTACGGAAAAGAAAATAATATAGAAAAAAACCACTAAGGCAATTTTAGGCAAAATAATAGGGGGTAAATGGAAAATATAGTAGAGCTTAAATAATGATTATAAAAATGTAAAAAAAAATTTTTTTCGTTTAAATAGGAACAAAAATAAAATTTAAGAAAAACCTAACCTAACGATAAGAATAAAAATAAAACTAAAGAAAATAAAATTTAAGGTTCTAAATATAATTAGAATAGAAAAAAAAAGGTGATTAACAAAACGAAATGGTCAACCTAAACAGCCGCAGCTCGATTGAAGGTCGTAAACTGAAGACGAGGTAGGCTACGAAAAAGAAAATAATATAGGCAAAAAACATTAAGGCAATTTTATGCAAAATAATAGGGGGTAAACAGAAAATATAGTAGAACATAAATCATGATAGAAATATAATAGAAAAAACTAGGCTAGACAAGGGTAACCAGTTAAGGAGTACGAGTTACTGTAAGAAAGATACAGAACAAAGACATACCAACAGACAAACAATACAGACGGCAAATCCAAACTAGGAGCCACGGGCCCGAAACATGGCGTACAAGGAGCACTAGTGCAGGTACCAGCGTTTAGAGGAACGTGGTAAAACCAGCAATCTAAGACGGGATCACAAAATCTGGACATTGCAGCATTAAGTTACAAACAAAATCGCGAATTTAACAAAAAACCTGAGACGACGTAGACTTGTGAGAAAATTTTGATGAATTTTTTTTAAAAAGTATCACTGGGATAAAACAAAAAAAATATGTTTTTTTTTAAATAAAAGAAACAAAACGGGGTAAAGAGAAAAAGGGGACAAAAAAAAATGAAAACGAGAAAAAAAAAGAAGACAAAACGCACACGAATGATGACGCTTTCCTTAACTTTTACTTCTTGCCAGACGGGGGGGTAAAACAGTATGCCAAGCATACAAGGGTAGAACCTCCCACATGTTGTCCTTAGGATTAGATAAAAAATAAGTTGTTATTGGGTTTTTAAGATCGAATAAAGGGGGGACCCTAAAGGTATGAAGTTAGGTATTTGGAGGACAGTACAGAAGTGAAGCGTAGCCAAGCGTAAGGTGGCAGAAGAGTTTCTTTCGTGTAGAGCCAATAAGTACACAGAAAGGAAGGGAAGAAAACAAAATACCCCACGACGGGGAAATGGGTCAAATAAACTAGACAAAGCAGGCATGACAGAAATAAAGGACAGGAAGGGAAATCAAACCCAACCTGTCAAAAATGGGATGGAATATAACAGAAAACGCGAGTGGCACGAGGGCCGAAACTCGCGCATTAATTTTGGTCTACTTACATAAGAAAGTCGAAAACCCGAGGGTCAAGACAATTAAAAGAGACGAAAATTAAGAAATTAAGACAGCAGTAGTAAATTCTACAACATTAAGTTTTCTCTTGGCAAAGACAACGAATTAGGCTTTGGCAAAAAGAAAACACAGATACCAGATCGCTAAGAATGAACATGGAAACAAAAACGAGCAATATGATGATAGCCATCAAGACTACGGCAAATAAGATTAATAAAGATGAGAGGAGTAGCCACAGAGCGAAGAAAGACTTAAAAGGAAAAATCGACGGAACAATGGTAGAAAGCCTACCATGACCATCGAAAACGAATGACAAGAAGAGAGCAAGCCCCCGGATAAAGGGTAACGAAAACAACAAGCAAACCCTTGAGGGGAGTCCGAGCCCTTTCAGCCCAAGGCCGAACGTAGTAAACCTTGGTATGGAAGGGACAAATAACACCACACATAGATTAGGGTGACCAGAATCGTAAAAGCAAATAAACAAATATAATATAGAGTAGATAGCCAACTACCAAAACGGATACAGGGGGCTCAACTAAAGACAAGTACGGGACAGAATAGATATGGACAGAGTTTTCACGAAAGGTGCTACGAAGCACAACAATCGCACGAATACCTTCCATAAGAAATCCCAAACTAAGACAGTAAGAGGAATGAGAAATGGATAGAATATTTTTTTTTCTTCACTCAACGAATCTGAGTGGAAGAAAACAAAGTTATAGAAGACAAGTACGGGACAAAATAGACATGGACAGAAATTACATGAAAGATGCTACAAAGCACAACAATCATGCGAATATCATCCATAAGAAGTTCCAAACTAAGACAGTAAGAGGGATGAGAAATGGATAGAATATTTTTTTTCTTCACTCAACGAATCGGAGTGGAAGAAAACAAAGTTATAGAAGACAAGTACGGGGCAGAATAGATATGGACAGAGTTTTCACGAAAGGTGCTACAGAGCACAACAATCGCACGAATATCATCCATAAGAAATCCCAAACTAAGACAGTAGGAGGAATGAGAAATGGATAGAATATTTTTTTCATCACTCAACGAATCTGAGTGGAAGAAAAACAAAGTTATAGAAGACAAGTACGGGACAGAATGAGATGCAAATAGTAAGAAGAGCCCGAATACCTAACTGAGATACGAGAAGCGGGTGACTTAATTTACGCGAGGGGTAGTGTATACAATATCTTAAGGTATAGGGCATTTACTTAAGTTAACGTGTAAACAACAACATGTGGGAGAGTTAGAAAAAATAATTATAGAAATTTATAAGTCAAAAATGAAATGTAAAAAGTAAGGTGACCAAAAATTTTGTTTTTATTTAAGTATTGTTGGCTAAAAGGAGGCAACACCCACGGCCAACGATGGAGGCAAAATCGGGGGCGATTTTTAAGTAAAGGGGGGGGATGTCACGAAGGGCGCGTAACATAAAGTTAAACCAATACTTCCCAAATAATTAAAAAGGAACTTAATAAATTACTATATGTATTAACTTTTTGGGACAACCTATAAGTCGATATAAATCGATTGACGTCAATAACTATTATTGCAATTCATCAGAAATAGTTTATAAATTCGCGGGCAATGCATATTGCGGGGCTTTTTGGTGACAGAGATTCGGGACCACTAAATACCGCGGGGCGAGGCGTCGCCTCGCGGAACTAAAGTTTCGGCTTTTTTTCCTTATACTGAACGTTAAGACCGGGTGTGTGCGGGCGGTCACATCGAGTGACGTAATCGACTGACGACAATTTGGGCGTGAACTGGGGTTCCTAGATAACCAGCCGGCCGCAAATTCTGTTGTTTCCAGGTAAGTCCGGGTGTCGCCCCCTTAGCCAACTCCCCAACATTTGCTGTATTATTTATTCGGTTCTTAGTTTTATAATACATCTTTTAACCCCTTACAGGTGTTATTTAATCTGCATCCCTTAGTTTTTAAACAAAGATCTCCGTCGGCTCGAATCGAAATAACTCCGTTAGATCGATTCGACCGCGCGGTATCATTTAAACAAATTGTTAATAACGAATAAGGGTTCGGTTATGAACGCCTCCATAGCCAACTCCCCAACCTTTATTCGTGACAATATATTCGAGATTGGAGTCTTGGGTCGCTATGTGTATGTAAAGGCAAAAAGTTTATCTTTGTATTTTTGAAAGATATATCTGTGTGTAGGTAATTTCGGAATATAAGTTTTTTATTTCCTAATTTATAACGCGCAAATAAATACCTACATGTTTATTTGTTTTTTCTTTTCGCTGTAGTTTGCATGCCTATATGTATGAGGCTACGGTTACATACGGTTATTTTAAATCGATTTAATTTTTTTAAAAATATTTAATCTACAAATTTTGATTTTGTTTACTTTGCCTAATTTATTACAAAATAATGTCTGAATAGGTAAAGAAAATTAAAGTCTTTCGTGACATCGAAGATTCAAATTTAAATGAAATTTTAACGGTAGCTAAATTGGCTAAAACTGAGGCAACCAAACATCTTAACTTTAAGATTCGTTACGAAGAGCTTGACAACGACCAAGAGGAATACCTTAAAAAGCACACCGCTTTATTAAATGAAATTTACCAGGATTATGAACAAGTTAAGACTTGTATCGAGTATAGAGTCAAAGAAATCTATGATAAGTTGTTTCAAGCAGAAAATACTGCGCCGCCTTTGCAAGGTGGAAGTCGCCGACTTAATATTAACCCCTACTCTCCAGGAGGTTCACAAACCCCTGATTATTTTCCAAGTTTACCGAAAATTGACATTGAAAAATTTACTGGCAATGTCAATGATTTCCCTACCTTTTATGATCTTTTTAAAACAATGGTTCATGATAATCCGAAAATTCCAAATATACAAAAATACTCGCTTTTAGTTACTTACTTAGATGGTCCTCCAAAGGAATTAGTTACGCAATTACCAGTTTCGGATGCAAACTGTCCTATTGCTTTCAATAATCTTGTAAAAAGGTATAAAAATGATCGCAGTTTAGCCCAAAATTATTGGAATGCTATCGAAAATTGCCCTAAAGTAAACTCTGATGACTCCGTAGCTCTAAGAGACTTGCTTGATATCTTCACAAAAAATATTGAAGCTTTAAAAACTGTTGGTTTGCAACCAGATTTTTGGGACTTTGTCTTAGCCCAAAAGTTGTTGAAATCTATTGATAGTTCGATTCAAACGCGATTTGAAGTTTTTCATGGTAAGCCTACCGAAATACCTTCATATAAATCAATCTATAATTTTTTGGATCAACATTGTGGCTCGCTTTTTGTAGTTAACGCCGCCAGTACATCCAGTACGCAATTTTCTATGAAGCCCAAATTTACAAAACCGCCCCATATAACTCAAAAACCGCAAAATAACTATAATACCCGCCAAACGCCTCGTGCATTTTTTACCGCGCAGCAGAATTCTCAAAATAATTGTTCCTTATGCAATTCGAATACTCATAATTTGACTTTTTGTCCTGATTATTTAAATAAAACGCCTCAACAAAGATTTAATTTATTAAAAGCAAAACAATGGTGCGTAAACTGTACCTCTAATTGTCATAAAACCTTCAAATGCAAAGCACTTTTAAGTGTCGATTTTGCCAAAAAAGGCATCATAGCTCAGTTCATTTTAACTTGCGCCATGTAAACGAATCCTCTTCTCAACGACAAGAAAATAATAATGTAGATTTGCCGGTAAATAGCCAACAAATTAACGCGTTTCGGCAGGAATGAAATGAAATTAGTAACTCATCCCCTTCGCAAACTCAAAATCAAGGTGCTTGCTACTCTACTCAGAGTTACAGTAACTCTAGTACTTTGCTTTCTACCGCTCTTTTTCAAATAAAAGATATAAGAGGTAATTATCAAACTTTTCGTGGAGTTTTAGATTCCGCATCACATCTGTCTTTTGTATCTTTAAAATGTGCCAACAAACTAGGCCTACCCCTTTGGAATTGGTGAGACCAGTATGCAATCAAAATTAGGATCTATTGATACGATCATTCGCCCTTGCAATCAATCTGAACTGACCTTATCAGTACAGAGTGCAGTTATTTTACCTCAAATTTGTTCTTCGCTTCCCTTAAATGACATAAATATTAGTCAAATGGGAATTATAAAAAATATAAATCTCGCGGACCCTTATTTCTATAGACCGGGAGCAGTCGACGTTTTACTTGGAGCCGATATTTTCCCTTATATTCTTAGAGATGGTCGTATTGTAGGTAATATAAATAAGCCTATCGCATTAAACTCAATTTTTGGGTACATTTTAATGGGACAAATTGGTAACACAAACTCGCCCCTCGCTTCGGTATCCCTTTTATGCCAAATTTCAAATAATCAACTTAATGATTCACTATTGAAATTTAGGGAAACTGAAAATATACCGGAAATTAAACCTATTCTTTCTCCGGCTGACGAAGCATGTGAAAAAATATTTCAAAATACTACTTTTCGTGATAATACAGGGCGTTACGTCGTGACTTTACCCTTTTGCAAAAATAGTGAACCAAGTTTTCCAAATAGTCGCCAACTTGCATTAAAAAGATTTTTATCTCTCGAAAACCACTTAATTAAAACACCGGAAACCTATCAAAAATATTCGGACTTTATGCAAGAATACTTAGACTTAGGTCCCATGGAATTAATTTCTAACCCAGAGGAACATTTTACGGAAAAAAGTTACTATATCCTCCACCACCATATTGAAAGACCTGAAAGTTTAACCACAAAACTCCGAGTAGTTCTTAACGCAAGCGCAGTATCGCAAACAAATACTGGAAGAATTGCCTTAAGTGACACGCTTTACGCCGGTCCCAAATTACAAAAGGACATTTGTTCTATTTTATTAAATTTTAGATTAAATGAAGTCGCTCTTTGTGGCGATATTTCTAAAATGTTTCGCGGCATTTTAATAGCCCCGCATCATCAAAATTATCAAAAAATCTTATGGAGGTTTAGTTCCACCGAACCTATAAAAGAATATAATTTAAAAACCGTTACATATGGAACTACCCCCGCTCCTTTTTTAGCTTTAAGAGTCTTACAGCAGCTAGCTGAGGACGAAAATCATAATTTTCCCCGCGCCGCTAAAGTTCTTATGACAGATAATTTTGTTGACGATTTTGTCACAGGTTGTAGCTCCGTTGAAGAAGCTATATCTCTCCAAAAGGAGTTATCACTTTTATTAAAATCCGCAGGATTTAAATTACATAAATGGGATAGCAACAATAAAACTGTTTTAGAGCACTTGCCAGAATCCGATATTAACCCTAAAGCTCTTTCTCTTGATATAGAAGAAACTACAAAAATTTTAGGACTTAGATGGCAACCCTGTTCAGACTATTTTTCATACTCAGTAGCGCCTCTAAATCGTAGTTGCACGAAACGCAATATCCTTTCAGAAATTTTTAAAATTTATGATCCCCTTGGTTGGTTGTCGCCAGTTACTATTTTAATTAAATGCCTAATCCAGGAATTTTGGAAATCTGGATTGGACTAGGACGAAGATGTTCCCATAGCGATAAGTAGCCTCTGGGAACGCTATAGGTTAGAATTACCACTTTTAAAAGAATTTTGCTTATCCCACTTTATCAATATTTTTTCTGGAAACGCTCAATATGAATTAATTGGTTTTTCAGACGCTTTAAATAAAGCGTACGCAGCTATTGTTTATTTACGCGTAATTTATAAAAATGAAATTTTTATTTATTTTTTATGCTCAAAAACTAAAGTCGCCCCTAAAAAATTTACAAGTATCGCACGACTCGAGTTAGCCGCTTGTAATATATTAGCTGATTTAGTTCAATTTATTCTTCATAGTTTTGAAAACAGACTTAAAATTCACCAAATATTCGCATGGAGTGATTCTCAAGTAGCTTTATCGTGGATTAAAAATTGACATCCGTCTAGGTGGAAAACCTATGTCACGCAAATTCATGAAAAAGTATCTCCTAAAAATTGGCATTATGTTTCCACTTCTCAGAATCCCGCTGATGTAGCTTCAAGAGGTCTCTATCCTAGTGAACTTATAAATCATAGTTTATTTTTTCAAGGTCCCCAATTTTTAAAATTACATTATGACTACTGGCCTATAAGCTTGGAAATAAAAGACACTTCTGAAACTTTAAATGAAGAAAAAGCTAATAAAAACTTAACTTTAATTACCACGCAAACCCCAAACTTAAATTTTTTAACTTTGCTTATTAATAAAAACTCCTCTTTTACTAAACTCTGTAGAATTCTAGCGTATATTTTACGTTTTATAAATAAAAAATTTCTAAATAAAAGTATAATTTTTGAAACTTTTTTAACGTTTTAAGAAATTCAAACCGCACTTTATTTATTAATAAAAAACGAACAATCGATTTATTTTTCGGAAGAAATAAATTCTCTTAAAAATAATATAAAATTATCTAAACCGATGCAAAAATTAAATCTATTTTTAGATGACCAAAATTTATTATGCGTCGGTGGAAGAGGGCACAATTCTTCTCTCTCTTATGACAAAAAATTTTATTACCCCGCGAAAGTAGGATTACTTATTTAATTATCGAACATTTTCATTTAAAATTTTTACATGCTGGATTAAGAACAGTACATTTTTTACTAAGCCAAAATTATTGGATAATTGCGGCAAAACGCAAAATTCGTCAAGTTTTAGCAAAATGCATCCCCTGTTTTAAATTATCCCCTAAATCGGTACAACCCCCAATGGTTTCACTTCCGTTTCCTTCTTAACTTAGAGCATTTTTTCATACGGGAGTAGATTTAGGTGGCCCCATTCCTATTTTAATGAACCGAACCCGCGGTGCACCACGTACTTTAAAATCATATATTTGCTTATTCGTTTGTATGAGTACGAAAGCGGTACATATCGAAATAGTCAGTGATTTGACAGCCGATGCTTTTATCGCAGCAATGCGTAGGTTTGTGGCTCGTAGAAATTACGTAACTGATATGTATTCTGATAATGGAACTAACCTAGTTTCGGCAAATAGACAATTGTTACAGATTGATTCTTCTCGTCCAATTAAATGGCATTTTATTCCAAGTCACAGTCCCAATTTTGGAGGTCTTTGGGAGTCAGGGATTAAAACTGTCAAAAAACATTTATTTCGAACCATTGGTTCACAAATTTTAATATATGAAGAGTTATCTACAGTCACCTGTCAGATTGAAGCTATTATGATCTCTCGACAGCTAACTGAAATTTCCTCGGATCCAAATGACATTTCTGTTTTGACACCAGGTCATTTTTTATCATTGGAACCGTTGACAGCTCTTCCTGACGTTGACTTAACAGATGTCAAAATTATTAGATTAACTCGTTGGCAGCTACTTCAAAGAATCCATCAGGATTTCTGGAGACGCTGGCAGCAAGAATATTTGCATACACTTCAACAAAGGAGCAAGTGGCTGGACCCACACTTGTACTCCAGAAGTTGGTCGTTTGGTAATAATCAAGAATGATGTTATACCCCCGCTACAATGGCAGCTCGGTAGAATAATTGAAATTTTTCCGGGTAAAGACGGTGTAAATCGAGTTGCTAATGTCAAGACAAGGGACTCGGTGTTAAAGAGACCAATCTCAAAGCTATGTCCTTTGCGACTTGATACTTTAGAAAATGCATAGCATTTTTGGCCGGAAACATGTTCGGTTTCCATAAAAAACCTCTTTATTTTTCTTTTATTTTTGAATTTTACTTTTATTTTTTCCTATTTTTCATGGACTAAAATTTTGTCCTGAACATAAAATTATTAGTCTTAAATTTATATTAATCCTAAGTAAATGGGTCAACTATTAGTTATTATAAAATTTACCTAAAGCAAAATTGCATTAAAATGCGAGAATTAAACGCAAAAAATGTAATTTCTATTCTAAATTTAAGAATTGTCATTTTATTTCTCATTTCTTTATTTTTATATACTTTGGCACTACAAGCGTCCTCTATCATGTTTTTCACAAATCCATAAAATTTTAAATATAGTGATATGGTTTTCCTATAGAGGGTGAAGTGCTGTGCGCATGTGCGAAAAAACTGCAAGCGCAGGATAGAGTGACAGACAAAGTGTGCTGCGCGTCGCCATGTCTAGAAAACGATAACCTTAAAATTTAAATTTAAAAAATAGTGAAAATTCACTTTAAAATTCCGCAAATACTTAAAATTATCGTCCCATCATCCTGTTGGAACTTCAAGCCACATAGCTCTTATGGAAAGGTGTACACCTTGCACTTTGGAACTTCAAAACAGCGGTAAGTCCCTCTCCATGAGGCTATATCACCATTTTCTTTCTCTTTCAAATTTACCCTGCAATTTTTAAATTATTTACTTTCTCTAGTTAAATGAATTTTTTGCGCCAATGTTTATTATAGTCCACTGTATCTACCAAAACCCAATCTGAGCCATCGGAGTGCTACAATATAATTCGACTAACTTAACTTATTTTTACTTAAATCATCTTTTCTGTCTTGCTTTTGTCAGGTCAAAAACGATTATAACGAAACCTTGATTAATTTGTCACAAACGTAACCTAACCGGTGTCGTGCCTCCTGTTTTTGCGGCGTTTTTTTCTTAGGCGTGCTTTTGTACTACGACGCTGTTTTTTGTTCGCGCGCTTTTGTTCTTAAAAGCGGTTTTGGTTCGGCGCATGTTTGGTTCGGCGCGGTTTTGGTTTTGTGCGTTTTTTTTGGCACGGTTTTGAGGTGCGCGGTTTTAGTTACGCGGTTTTGTCCGTACACCAAATATTTTAAAGTAAATTTTTAATTGTATAAATATTTTGTTCCAAACTTTTTTATGATAAAACCCCGCTTCTCTATAATACGCAGAATTTTGTTCTTCTCTTAATACTATTATATCTATTGTTCTAATTTAGACAATGAATTTATGGGCAGGTAAATTCGCATTAGAAGCTTGGCAAATATCTAATACACAAAATGAAATTTAGTTCCTTTTCTACAATAGATTTGTTAATACATTTTATTTTATTATTATTATATTATAACCACATGTGACTTATTCTACTCTTAACTTAACTTTATTTAATGATTTAATTCTATGAACAATTGTAAAAAGTTTGAAAAGATTCGGTTGGTTAACGTTTTGATTTTTTCGTTTTGTAAAAGTATCTACAAATTTTTCGCATGAACCATGTATAATTAATGATTTATAACTTAAACAAGTTTTCCTGGTTTATCAGGTAAAAATAGGTTTTAGTTTCTCTCACATTTTTCCGTGGGTAGTTTGAAAGCTTAACCTCACGAGGGTCCAAGATCTAATGGACACCTAACAAGTGTTGACAGTTAAATGTTTCGTCCTTATGGGACTCCTCAAAACACTGCTTGGTTTATGTGACACCCTTGCGAAGTTAATTAGACGGTTGTGTCTCTTATCCTATGTATATAGTGAGAAAACGCTCGCAAGAAGCGCCATCTACCGAGATATGAGAGAACAAGAGCAGGCGAAAATAAACTGCTATACATATCGATCAATAAAAAGATCGATTGCAAAGAAAAAGAAACCGTCTGTGATCTACGACAGCTCTTCTGTCTTTCAGGCCAGAGCAGGTTCTTTTTCTTTGCAATCGATCTTTTCATTGATCGATATACCGGGTAGGCCAAAAAAACCGGACATTTTTTTTTTTTCATTTTAACGTTTGAACTATACAATCGATTTTAATGGGACAAATTGCACTTAGCAGAAAAATAACCAGAGTTCTGACTGAATGTATTTTTTTGTCCACCATCCACGATCCAAATCCAAGATGGCGGAGGAAATTAACATGTACCCTTTAAAGACGCTTGTTTATTCTCGAGTTGCGAGCATGTCTTAATTATTTTTTTAAATGAGTAAAAAAGCTGCATTCTTGCCATACACAACAAGGTATGAAATAGCAAAATTGGTTTAGTAGTTAAAAAAAAAATGTTTTAGTTTCAACCATTGTTTTGCATATTATACGATTGCCTTGCCACTCATGTCTGCATTTATTTCCTTATAAATTCATTACTACTGAATTATCAAAATTTATCGCCATCTTAAAATTTAAGATAGCCGACAGAATTAATTTGATTCTTCAAAATGGCGTGTTTATTGTTAGTTTCCTCAAATGTTTTAGTTTTATTTTAATTTATAGAAAAGCACTACTTTTCCCCCACACAACGAGGTGCAAATTAATAAAATCGGTGTGGTGGTGCTCAAAAAATCTATTTTTGTTTCAGCCATTGTTTTACAGATTATACGATTGCATTGCCAATCCTGTCTGCATTAATTTTCTTATAAGTTCGTTATTACTAAAACAATTTTAGTGAAATAAAAAAAAATCATGTTGAGAATTAATTGCTCTTTAACGATTATAATAGAAATTTGCCGGAATCTTAGAATTTAAGATGTCGGGCACAATCATACTTGATTCTTCAAAATGGCGTACTTATTCTGATTTTCCGAAAATGTTTTAGTTTTTTTTTAATTTATAGAACAACATTAATTTTCTCCCGCATAAAGAAATAAAAATTAATTAAGTGCTTTTCCATTAATTAAAAAAAAAACTAAAACATTTTTTGAAAATACGAATAAACGTGCCTTTTTAAATGGTCAAGTATGATTATTTCTGTTTAATTACAAAATTAAACAGATTTTCTTTTTTTACCATTTTTCATAAATCTTCATTTTTAGATAAATTTATTATTTAAACACAGGTGATCTTGAGAAATTAGGTTTTAATAACATAAACTAACCTTCTCAAGTTTACCTATTTAAATTATATAAATTATTTAGTTTATAAAACAACGCATTATATGGAATTTTATATTTTATAATTTATCACGAACTATAACAATTTTTTAATATAAAAAGAGAGGATTTATCTCAATAAAGCAAATTCAACATTTGACAGTTGTTCTCACTATAACTACTTAAGTATACTGTACCATAAGCCTTCTTGGTCATTGCATGGGGTGAGGCTGCTCCCTGGCAGTAAACTGTTACTTTGATCCCGCTGCTTAACCAAGCCGAGTTAAGCAAGTGTAATTGTCAAGCACAGCTTGCACGATTTCCGACATCCTAACTTCTAAGGTGGCGGCAAATTTCGATTATAAACTTTAAAGAACAATCAATACTCACCATGTTTTTTTTTATTTTACTAGGATCGGTTCAGTAATAATGAGTTTATAAAGAAATGAATGCAGACAGGATTGGCAATGCAATCGTATAATCTGTAAGACCATGACTGAAACAAAAAAAGATTTTTTGAGAACCACCAAACCGATTTTACTCATTTATACCTTGTTGTGCAGGGGAAAGGCAGTGCTTTTCTATCGATTAACAAAAAGCTAAAACATCTTCAAAAAATAAGACTAAACACGCCATTTTGAAGAATCAAATAGTGTAATTCTTTTGAAAACCATATAGAGTGGTTGCTCGTATGTCACAGATTTTTTTAATTTTTAGTATATTTAAAACCCCTATTCCCCGTAACTTAAAAATATATTTTAAAAAAATTTAAGTTGATTCCTTATTTTTATACAGGGGATCAAAAGTTTGTATGTCGGTTTTTTTTTACTAAAAACATAAGGTTTTGTAAAAAACATACAGGCATATCTTTCTATCTATCTATCTATTCAACAAGTTTAATTTTTTTAAAATAACTTTTAAAGGATTAGAACTAATTTTTTGATAATTAATTTTAAGTGTCCAAGGATCGCTTAGAGGTGAGATATATATTTTAATATTAGCGAAATTGTGGGTAAAATCTGTTTTTATTTTATTTTTTCTGATGAAAGGAAATATGTTTTACTTTATTTTTTTACAACAATCGGTAGCTCGATATATCTGCTCTTGAACCATGTTCGAAAAATATCTTTAGTTGCTTTTGATTTTTATTCAGAGTCGCTCAAATATAGCAAGTTTTGCAAAAAACCCTATTTCAAACAGCGCATGCGCCGAAGGGCCTAACTTTAAAAAAAAAATAATATCGCTTAATAAATGCTCCAACATTCTTTTATTTACCAAACAAATTTTGTTACTGACACTTTGCTCATAACATAGTTATGCTGGTTTATATCCATACAGGATTTTATGGCCTTAAAATATAAGAAGTATTGAAATTTTCAGTCATAATAATAATCTTTTTTTTCTCCTGTATCAACACTTATCAGGGTGCCCTCTGGCTTGTCCGAGGAAGTGTTGGCAATTATTGTTACAGCCAACTGCCTTGTTTAAGGGGATCTAAATTGGTGTAACATACGCATTCGCTGGAAATAAAATAGGTTCACTTGCGTATACCCATCCATTACTGTCTGTCAGATAATATTCTACACTATCTAAATTGTACACCCACCCAACTATATTTTTCCATAGGAGGTCACATTTCTTTTTTACAAAAACAAAAGAACGCCTAAATGACATGTGATTTATTACAATCAAGTTTAATTTTATTGATTTATTACAATAAGCGATTAACGCCATTATTGTATGTTTTTGCAAGTCACATAATTTAAAATATATTTTTTAAAAATGGAGTGTGACGTGGCAAAACTCATTAATGAAATTTGCCACAAAACAAGTTATGGTTGTGTGGAAAAAATAGTAAAAGAAGTCAGTAATTTGAGTGATGAAAATAGAAAAATAATATTTCTGAGACTGCAGACCAAAAAAATAAAAAATATATGTGAATATCATGAAACTAAATACACAGTTAAGTATCACAAACAATTTGGAAGAAGCTGTTGTGATCCATTTTCTCTGCACAGACAGAAAATATTAAAGGGACTAAGAGAGATATCTCTTAAATTATGTTTCTCCTCCACTAAATTAAAGTTGATTCCTGGACAGTCTTTATGCCCAAATTGTTATAAAAAAGTGTCTGAAACCGAGAGGCAGCAGAGCGAAGAATTAGAATTTATAAAGCACTTGGATTTTGCGCTCAAAGAGGAAAGGATAGAAAGGTTAGATTTTGTTTGTAGTAAATTGAAACTTTCACCAGTTTCGAAGCTAAGAAAACTAAACTCTGTGCAGCGACCGCCTGCTATATTTAAAAAAATTAACGAAATATCTACAAAAATTGAGACTGAATTAAAACAAAGTTTTGACATTCAAGAAACTCAAAGAAACGGCGTAGAAAGTGAATTTGATCAGCTTATTCAAAATTTAAAATTAAAGTTTCAAACCGCCAATAAGGAGGAAAAAAATTATTTATTAAGTCTTTTACCTGAAAACTGGTCGAGACAAAAGATTTGTAAAGAATTGGGAGTTTCTGAATTCACGGTAGCCCAAGTAAGAAATCTTCAATCAAAAGACATTCCAATACTACCAAGTTTGGATAAAAAATTATCCCTGCCAAGAAGAAACCTTGATGATTCCATAATTAGCAAAGTCATTGAATTTTACGAGGACGATGAAAATAGCAGAATTTGTCCGGGGCAAAAAGATTCAGTTTCAGTCAAAATTGGTAATGAAAGGGTAAGTTTAAAATATATTTTTTATAACTTTAAAACGTTTTAATTTTTGCCAGACAGTATCAGACAAGTTGATCTTTTTAGGTGCACAAGCAAAAGAGGCTTCTACTATCAAATTTAAATCAATCAATCAAAATCAAAGAGCTGTTTGAGCAGTTCAAGAAATCTTGGCCACAATATAAAATTTCTTTCTCAAAATTTGCCTTGTTACGACCAAAATGGTGTATCATAGCTGGGGCATCTGGGAGGCATGCAGTGTGTGTCTGCATATATCATCAAAACGTTAAACTAATGGTAGGTATGCTTACATATTTTACTGTTTGGGTACGAGAATAAATACCAAATAATTTTTCAGGTTGATGTTCTCGGTTTAGATTACTAGATATTGATGGCAAAAACCGTATGCAGCATCGATGGCTACACCTGTATGATGGATAGGTGCTCTGATTGTCCAGGAATTCAGTTTTTAAAGACTTTCTTGGAGGTAATTGTAGCGTTAAAACTAACAATAAAGTAATCGACTGCCTCAATCTACTTTTTAGTGCTTTGTATACAAAACTAAAAAAAAATGTTGGTCACTCTTGTTAATTTGTAGGTACAAACTTACTTGGTCTTGATTTTCCGTTTTTGTATTTTAGACAGACATTGAAATTGAGAAGAGCGATTTTCACTTTAAACAATGGGTTACCACAGACAGAGCGGAAATGGTCCATATGAACAGGAGTAGGGAAGAATTTATAGAAGATCTGGTATACAAAACTGTCAATCTTAAACAGCATCACTTTATCTCAAAAATACACTCTAGATTTTTGAAATCTACAAAAGAGCAGTTGACAGTAGAAAACTGCATTGTTCTTGGCGACTTTGCTAAAAGTTATAAATTTATTGTACAGGACGAGATACAAAGCTTTCATTGGGTAAGCAAACAAGCTACATTGCACCCATTTGTGTATTATTATAAGTCTTCAAAAACAAATGAAATGAAACATAAAAGTCTCTGTATAATCAGCGATTGTTTAGAACACAATACAGTCGCTGTACACACCTTTCAAAACTATGTCATTGAAGATATCAAAAAAGTAGTACCAGAGACTAAAAAAATAATATATTTTAGCGATGGAGCTGGTAGCCAGTACAAAAATAAAAAAAACTTTATTAACTTATGCCATCACATGCAGGATTTCGGTTTGCAAGCCGAATGGAATTTTTTTGCGACTTGCCACGGAAAAAATGCATGCGACGGTATAGGTGGTACCACAAAGAGAGAAGTTGCGAAAGCAAGTCTACAAAGGACGTTGAACAATCAAATATTAACACCTGGAGACATGTTTGATTATTGTAAAAAAAATCTTCAAGGAATCGAATACTTTTTGGTACCATCAGAAAAGATAAAATCAAATGCTATCCACCTTCAAAAGAGGTTTGATTCCTGTATTTCTATAGAACAGACGCGATCCTATCACTGATTTGTACCAGCAAACGATTCAGAAATGAAATGCTATAAAACCTCTATTTTAGAAGACTACAAAGTTTTTAGAGTTACAAAAAAGTCCAAGTAATGGAGAAAGGTTTTATTTTTTTATATAAATATTTATACAAGGGATACCCTGTATATATTTCGTAGTTGTTTGTAGCTCGCCTTTTTAAATTATAATCAATGCGTCCAAGCTTTTTCCTTAAGAACTTGCTTCGATCAATCTGTGATTCCAGATTTTTGTTATACCCTGTAGAATATATGTACCTAGTTATAGCTTACTAACCAGCTACCCTTATGGCCGAGTTACACGGTTCCAGTAGGTGGAACAAGTACTAAAGCCAGCAACTAAAATTTAGTTAATGGAACCGTGTAGACCGAGGTGTAGACTTCATAATTTAGCTGCCCAAGTACTTAATTATACTAAATTAATAAATTTACACGGTTCCAGTAACTAAATTTTAGTTACTGGCTTAAGTACTTGTTCGAGCTACTGGAAACGTGTAACTCGGCCATTAGGTAATGTTAACTACTAAAAATGTTTAAACGCAATAAATTCTTGATTTAAAAGCATTTTAAGACTACTATTGTATTTTGATTTCTCTGGTGTAAGCCGTAAATCCTGTATGGATATAAACCAGCATAACTATGTTATGAGCAAAGTATCAATAACAAAATTTGTGTGGCATATAAACGAATGTTGGAGCATTTATTAAACGATATTATTTAAAAAAAAAGTTAGGCCCTTCGGCGCATGCGCTGTTTAAAATAGGCGTTTTTTCGCAAAACTTGCTATATTTGAGCGACTCTGTATAAAAATCAAAAGCAACTAAAGATATTTTTTGAACATGGTTCAAGAGCAGATATATCGAGCAACCGATTGTTGTAAAAAAATACAATAAAACGTATTTCCTTTTCTCAGAAAAAATAAAATAAAAAACAGATTTTACCCACAATTTCGCAAATATTAAAATATATATCTCACCTCTAACGAAGCCTTGGACACTTTAAATTAATTAACAAAAAATTAGTTCTAACCCTTTAAAAGTTATTTAAAAAAAATTAAACTTGTTGAATAGTAAGATATGCCTTTATTTTTTTTTACAAAACCTTATATTTTTAGTAAAAAAAC
Organism: Aspidapion aeneum; assembly: GCA_963576565.1. Classification (NCBI taxonomy): domain Eukaryota; kingdom Metazoa; phylum Arthropoda; class Insecta; order Coleoptera; family Brentidae; genus Aspidapion; species Aspidapion aeneum. Next base: position 64,859,042 of record OY755043.1, read on the forward strand.
CCGACATACAAACTTTTGATCCCCTGTATAAAAATCAGGAATCAATTTAAATTTTTTCAAATGGGTTTCAAATATACTAAAAATTAAAAAAATCTGTGACATATTACATACTCTGTATGATTTTCAAAAGAATTACCCAATATGATTCTGTCCACCATCTTAAATTTTAAGATGTTAATAAATTTTGATCATGATCTTTAGAAAGCAATCAATACTTACCAGGATATATTTTATTTAATCAAAATCGGTTCATTAGTAGTGAATTCATAAGAAAATAAATGCAGACATGATTGGTAAGGCAATCGTATAATAATCAAAACAATGGTTAAAACAAAAATATTTTTTTTGGAACCACGGAACCAATTTTGCTGATTCATGCCTTGTTATGCGTGGCAAGAAGGCTGCTTTTTTAGTGATTTAAAAAAATTATTAAAACATGTTTGAAACACAAGAATAAACGAGCATCTTTGAAGGGTATAATTTTATTTCGTCCGCCATCTTGGATTTTGAAATGGCGGACAAAAAATGTTATTTATTTAAAACACTGATTACTTCTCTGCCAAGTACAGTTCGTCCCATTAAAATCGATGATACAGTTCAAAAGTTATAATGAAAAAAAAATTGACTGTTTTTTTTTTTGCCCACCCGGTATCTATATATACCAGTTTATTTTCGCCTGCTCTTGTTCTAGTTTCCCTCGTATCTCGGTAGATGGCCCTTCTTGCGAGGGTTTTGTCACTATATACATTGGATTAGAGACAAAACCGTCTAATTTTCTGAGGAGTCCCATAAGGACGAAAAAGTTAACTGTCAACACTTATTATTAGGTATCCATAAGATCTTGAATCCCTTTGAGAATAAGTTTTCAAGCTACACACGGAAAAATGTGAGAGAAACAAAAACTTATTTTTACCCGATTAGCCACGAAAACTTGTTTGATTTTTAAATTCACGAGTACTAAATTTCACGTTTTTTAGTATTATTTGGCTTAAAAATTTCCGCTGATTGAAGCTCGCGTCTGATGGCGGATAAAAACGCTAATCAGCGTTGCTCTGGCCTGAAAGACAGAAGACCTGTCGTAGGTCATGGATGGTTTCTTTTTCTTATATATAACAGTTTATTTTCACCTGCTCTTGTTATAGTTTCTCTAACTGAGGATTCCCATAAGGGCGAAACAGTTAACTGTCAACACTTATTAGGTGTCCATTAGATCTTGGACCCCCGTGAGGCTAAGCTTTCAAGCTACCCACGGAAAAATGTGAGAGAAACAAAAACTTCTTTTTACCCGATTAGCCACGAAAACTTGTTTGATTTTTAAATTCACGGGCACTAAATTTCACGTTTGTTAGTATTATTTGGCTTAAAAATTCAGCTGCTTGACGCTCGCATCTGATGGCGGGCAAAAACGCTATCCAGCGTTGCTCTGGCCTGAAAGACAGAAGACCTGTCGTTGGTCACGGATGGTTTCTTTTTCTTTGCAATCGATCTTGTTTTTGATCGATATGTATAACAGTTTATTTTCGCCTGCTCTTGTTCTAGTTTCTCTCGTATTTCGGTAGATGGCGCTTCTTGCGAGGGTTTTCTCACTATATACATAGGATTAGAAACAAAACCGTCTAATTAATTTCGCAAGGGTGTCACATTGTCCAAACAGTATTCTGAGGATTCCCATAAGGGCGAAACAGTTAACTGTCAACACTTATTAGGTGTCCATTAGATCTTGGACCCCCGTGAGGCTAAGCTTTCAAGCTACCCACGGAAAAATGTGAGAGAAACAAAAACTTCTTTTTACCCATTAGCCACGAAAACTTGTTTGATTTTTATATTCGCGGGTACTAAATTTCACGTTTGTTAGTATTATTTGGCTTAAAAATTAAGCTGCTTGACGCTCGCATCTGATGGCGGGTAAAAACGCTATCCAGCGTTGCTCTGGCCTGAAAGACAGAAGACCTGTCGTTGGTTACGGATGGTTTCTTTTTCTTTGCAATCGATCTTGTTTTTGATCGATATGTATAACAGTTTATTTTCGCCTGCTCTTGTTCTAGTTTCTCTCGTATTTCGGTAGATGGCGCTTCTTGCGAGGGTTTTCTCACTATATACATAGGATTAGAAACAAAACCGCCTAATTAACTTCGCAAGGGTGTCACATTGGCCAAGCAGTGTTTTGAGGAGTCCCATGAGGACGAAACAGCTAACTGTCAACACTTATTAGGTGTCCATTAGATCTTGGACCCCCGTGAGGTTAAGCTTTCAAGCTACCCACGGAAAAATAACTTCTTTTTACCCGATAAGCCAGGAAAACTTATTTGATTTTTAAATTTACGGATATCAAATTTCACGTTTGTTATTATAAATTTATTTTTCTAAATCGTTTTTACCATAATATAATGAATTTACTAGAATATTTTGTTTGTTTACACATTTTACGAAAAAAAACTCTTGCAATTATAAAAAACACACAGTGCAACCGAACCCGTATATTGCACTCAGTGTTGCCAGAGATTTAAAAAAAAAAGCATGAGATGGCGGAATTGTCGCTGTTGCCTCTAAAATGGTGCTCATTTATTATTGCAGGCACAGAATACATATACGTATATATTTAGCTATATACTCTGTGTTGCAGTATGCATGTTTTTTTTTAATTGGCCAAATTCATGTCATAAATTTCAATACCTATTAAAGCACGATTTGCTTTGAAAGAGCATTAGGAACAAATTACCAAAAAATTTTGCACTTTAATAAATAAAACACTAATAAAATAATGTTTAAATTTTTATTCATGCAGTATCAGAAAAAAGTTAAATACTCAAAAACCTAAACAACTAAGATCTCTGGAATGAGAAAATGCTAGTCAGAGTCTGAATCATAAATGTGTTGGTTTAGGTTTTTGATAATTTTTTTCAAATTAGGAAATTAGAACATATAGATTTATTTTTATTTACCAGACCTTTTGTATGGAGAATTGCTGTGGTAGAAGTTTTAAACCTATTTCTGTGTTTTGTTTTATTTAAGTTTACGGCGGAAAATACTCTTTCCACATTTGCACTTAAAACAGGAAGAGTAAGCAAATTAAAGTCAAATTTTTATTGATGCAAGATATCTCCAAAATTCACATAAAAATCGATTCCAAAGTTTCTTCAAGAATTCTCTTATGATTACTTTGTTATTTGTAGTTCATAGTTACCGCTTTAATTAATGTTTAAGTATAATTTATTTTTGTCTCTGTAAGCTGAAAAGCATGAGATCTGGCATCACTAGCAGGCTTTTATTTTTAGGATTTGTTTCTTAAAATAAAATATATTTGGTTGTTATTTCTCTTATTATTCGAAAAATATTCAAATGAATTACAAGCTTGAGGGCTACATACATATATGAATTTTAGGATTCTATTTAAAAAGTTTTATAAAGAAATAGGGGTTTGTCCGCGCAGAATTTTGTATAATATATTCCAATATTTCACCGTTATTAATTGTTTTTGTATTTTAAATTATTGCAACCAAAGCCAGCAGCAGTCCTTCGGACTTCTCTCATTCTCTGAAAAATTAGGTTTGATCTGCAAAAGTTATTGACGTGTTTCGAAATGTATTATAGGTTCAACCAAATAGAAAACGCTTCTAAAAATCCCTTAATATCAGAACCGTCGCGTCACACGGTGATCTGGCTAGGTCAGAAAGTGGTCAAAAATCAGTTTGCCATTAATAAAGAAACTAGTCTAACTTTTTTTATACGTACTATATTTTTTAATATTTATACTGCACAAGTGCCAACACCTAGGAGATATTGTCAGGATAGAAAATAATGTCCTATTTTTATTCCTAGGTTTTCTGCTGATAATATACAGGGACCAGAGTGCGCCAAAAAATTGTATCACGGCGCGTCTGTAGAAGAAATAAGTTCATACTGTCCGATGAATTGCCACTCGGGTAACTCGTTGATAATCTCAGAAATAAATGACATAACATACATACTTACACATCTGCAAGAAAAAACCTATCTCTCATGCGGTAGTGAAAAAACCAAGCTAATAAACGTTTATAACAAAAAAGGAGCTTTAAAAATTAAAATCCCATGCAACTGCCAGTTAGAGTCATCCGGAGAAATTATTATCCCACAAAAATTCCCATGTAACAATAAAATCGAGACAGCGAGCATAGTTCACATTATACCTGCAGTTTAGTCAAATCTAAAATCATTTATTTTAAGACCAAAAATGCAACACATGCAACCCACATATAAAGATATGCAAGAGTGCCTTAACTCAAATTGGACACTAAATATACCTCATTTAAATTTGACGTCATCAGAGACAACATTAAAACAAATTGAAAATTCAGTAGACACTATCATACCGCAAACATACGGTTTCAGCGATAAATACGGTATGGGAAGTCACGGAATTTTTCTGCTATGGAATTTTCTGCTCTCAGTGTCGACTGCATACCTATTTTTTCATCATCCGATTGTAAGTCTGGCAGCATCACCAGTTCAAGTTGCTAACGCACAAAATATTTTAAACACAATACAGATACACTACGAATATGACATATTATTCGGTGTCACGTGCCTTGCCCTGCTTTTGTTTTAACCTATGTAAGTATAAAACTTCTCAAAAAACATTCAAAAAAATCGGCGTCACTAAATTTAAAAGAAAATACAACCGAAATCGTAATCAACTACGGTCACACAAAGTTTCAAATCGAATTGAAAGAACAAAAAGATTTATTCTCCCTTCAAATCGGCGAAAAAGTTAATGCAAACATTGTCAATTGTGGCTCCGGCGAATAAAAAATTCGTCGTATAATTAAATGCCGGTATATTTTATTTATACACGTGCTCAATGTAATTATAAAAACCGCATAGATTACATAACCGTATACTATGCCGGTAGTTTCGTATAATAAATAATTTTTATAAATGTTTACGACCTACACTGCGCGTCGTAGTCCGCAGATGGAAGAACTCATTTTTACCGTGATATTTCATGTCAAAGTCTACGCGAAAAGATTATTGAAGAAATATTATAGTAAATGATAGGAGCTAACCCATTTGCCGACAAGCTAATTGCCACATAGAAGAGATCGCCAAGTATAATTGTATATTATTACAATGTTAATAATTTTTATGAATCACAGGAGTGAGATTGAGAGATGTAAGGGGAATAAATTATAATGAAGGGCGTATACCATAGAAAAAAAAAATAAATGTATGACATACATAATATTTTAAACTTAGTTAAATAATTTCTATAATGTCTTAAAAGGTGCAAAACGCACACATTGTTTTGAATGTATAATAAAACAAATTGTGGAATGTATAAACAAAGGTGTATTAAATAAAACATATTTTTTCGAATGTTATCAAATGATATAAGTTTAAGCAGGCTAAATAAGCAGGGTTGCCAGGGTATAAATAATTCTAAAATGAACCGAGAACAATTAAATAATTTTTTTCTCATTTTTGTAATTTTTGTCTCTTTTCAATGTAAACATATGTAAATATATATTATGTCCTAACATCGTCTGTACATTAATTTTTTAGATCCACCTATTCTACTCGTTCCCAACATGAAGAAAGAAGACATGGAAGAACGATGACAACCTGACATAACCAAGACGTCACAAAAGGCCTAGCAAAGCGGCCAAAAAGATCAACCAAAGTAATGCAAAAGACGAAAAAGTGGTGAGCAGGGCCGATTAGCACTGGTGTACAGCAGACAAATCGCCATAGAGCCAACCCACCAAGTAGTCAACCCAGACAGAGCTAACAGCCGATACCACAAGGCAACAGCCGATAGCACAAGGCAACAGCCGATACCACAAGGCAACAGCCGATAACACAAGGCAACAGCCGATACCACAAGGCAACAGCCGATAACACAAGGCAACAGCCGATACCACAAGGCAACAGCCGATAACACAAGGCAACAGCCGATACCACAAGGCAACAGCCGATGCCACAAGGCAACAGCCGATAGCACAAGGCAACAGCCGATACCACAAGGCAACAGTCGATACCACAAGGCAAGACAGCTACCCAGAGCGCAGCATGAAAAAACCGGGGGGAGCCAACTCTAAACCCCCGCCAGTCGGGCCGCCAAATCAAACACTACGAACAGAAAAAAGGACCTACCATCCAGGTCTTCCTGAGGGAATGGACCGCACAAGTCAAAACGAGACAAGGACAGTTGGCAACAAAGCAAGATCTGAACATTTTCAAGGCAGCGTGCAAGACCCACAAATTCGTCACGGCAACACTGCGGTTGATACTTCTTTATAAACCTACATTGGACTAGGTTGCGTCACCTGAAGAATGCAAAACAATCGGAACGAGTAGATGGGAATGGATAGACAATTATTTTAGTTAATTAGTTTTATAATTTATTAGGTACAGACGACTGTTATATTTTTTTTTGTGAAAAATAGTTTAGTAGACAATCTGTGGGGACAGATTTTTTTAAAAGCAAGGGGGATGTGTCAGGATAGAAAATAATGTCCTATTAAGTGAATGACACAAGTTACGTTTATAAGCAAGTGCACATTAACCCTAAACATTCTAAGGAAATGAACTTCTGTAAATAGTTCAAATTGTATTAAAAGTAATAAATTGTATATAGAAGTATTATAAACAACGTGGCTAATGGGATTTCGATGATGTTTATACAGGAAACAAAACACATCTCGATATCCTATCAATGGCAAACGGTTTGTAATAAAAGCATCTCCAAAAGAGTTTAGCAGTTAGTTGTACGCTGAGAACCTAACGCCCAGGCTTAGTTAATAGTGAACAAGTAGTACTTTAGTCAAGTATAAGAAGTTAAGCCTATCAAAAAAGATTTGTAGACAAGATGTATTTAAGTACAATGTAAGTAGTAAATATAAGTATCATAATAAAACCATTACACCTAACTTAAACTGTGTTCGTCAAGATAAAACCCCCTCGTGACAATATGACATATTCCGAACGCCAAATATTTTCAACATCAATTAAATTTAATGTCAGTTTTTTGTTTATAGCAAGCTAACTAACTAACTAAATAACTAACTGTAAATAAAAAAATAATTCAGCCTTATGAAATATTTAAAGTTAATATTTCTAATGAGTGTTGACATATTTAAAAAATAAACAAATGTATTTGTTGAAAGTAATTTATAACAAATAGCTAAATAAAACATGTTTCAAGAGTACACAAGTAGAGTTTTAAATAGGTCAAATATGGGCTGAAATGTTTGAAGAAAATATGACATTGCAGTTTCCGCACGAACATGGCGGGGCACTGCCGTGTCCCTAGAGTTTTATTTATGATTTAATTTTATTTTTATTACTACCAAGTATATCTAGCGGGATTTGCTGAGACGTAACGGACAAAATTTGTGTTTGACGAATGAATTGTTTTCGTGTCCGTCATAATGATGTCATCAGTAAATCCCTTAAGAAATGCTTGGTGGCAATAATAACGCACGGGACAACAATCGTTCCACAGAGTTTATCTCTGTTGTTCTCGTGGGTAGGTCAGGGCGGGTCAGTGTATAATTTAGATTCACTTAGTAAGCCTTGGGACATCATACTTATATACCAGCAAGCCGGACCAAAGTGGACCTTAAAAGATCTAGTCTATGAAAGTAGCAGGAACTATTTTTAAAATATTGTTTCATTAAAACCATTTTTGTCGATCCTGCTTAAAAGCTTAATCCTTTAGTTTCTTCCACATAAAACTTCTGCCTTACTTATAATTTGTTTTATTTCTTACTTTAGCCTTATGGTAATTATCCACCAAAGTTATACTAAATGAACCCTAAAAAGAATAGATTTAGGAATTAACTTTTGTTGCGTCGAATCCCTGGGTTCATTTAAGGGTTTAATTAGCATCGGTTAAGGATGTCGGATTTGACCACTTATGAGCCAGCCTCAGATCACTGTGCGTCGTCGCTAAGCCGTTGGAATAAAAGGAAAATGGAGCTGGTTAAGTATGCAAAATATGAGGACCACTGTTTGACAATGGATTCTAGCTAAGAATATGTCACTGTTGGTGCAAGCAATGAATTTCCTATTTTTCATTTTCTTTTCCTTTTCTACGCGTTTAAAATAATTTAAATTTTCGCGCTCTTAAATATGCATATGGGTTTTCACGGCACCGAACACGTGCGAGGACAAGCAGCGCCGCGATGAGTACGCAAACAACCACCGTCACAACAAGACACTAGAAAAATCACGTTCCCAAAAAAGTGAATTTTGAGGTGAAAAACTGGACGTTTAAACGTTGACTGGAGCCGCAAGAGAGTCCGAGGTAGGTGCCTTTTCATATAAAATTCCATATGTATCGTAACTTTCCATTTACAATCGTCAATACCGACAATTATTTTTAAATGTGCTTGTAAAGCCAAATCGGCGACCTGTCGAAGGAAATTCCATTATTTTTCAGTACTTGCACGCACAGTCACAGATTATTGATCTGGATGTTGTCAAGCCAGTTTCTGGTTCAATTTTTTATCCCCCGTCCTCTTTAAAAGTCGTATTTGAATTTCTGAAAATTTAACTAAGTTGACGCTCTTAAAATAAAATTATATAATATAACTTTTTTAAATTTTAGCAGCAAAAACCCCCGAAACGTAAAATTTTTAGGTTTTCTTCAAATTTTATCAAAAGTAAGCTTCTTAGCTAAAAATATGTAATTATCTTTATTGCAGAAAATAAAATTTCCAATTCAACGGTAAATAAGTCAATGGGGTACAACCATATGACAAACTTTCCAGCGGCGTCTGTTTATTGAGGTAATATAAAAATATTAAAAAAATTAATTTTTATTTCATGTTTTACTCAATTTTTATAAAAACCAAGCTCTATCAAAAATTATGTTTTATAGTAGAGATTCTAGGCAATAAAATTTAGTTTTACATTAAGTATGTATAATAAGGCAAGATTAGTTTTATTTAAAATAATTTAGGGGCGCCCTTAAGTTAAATCAATTTTGAAAAATCACTAAACCGACCAATTTTTTTACAAGTTTTATCCAATTTTCTCAAAAAATAAGCTCTTTAGAAGGAAAATTATTTTTCACTTTATTGTAGAAAATAAAATTTCCTTTTAAACAGTTTATAACTCAGTGCAACCAGACTAATACCATATTCTTCAGCGGCGTCCGTTTTTTAAGAAAATGTAAAAAAAATTAAAAAGACACATGTTTGTCACATGTTTTACCCGATTATCTTAAAAACATTTTTGTCACATGTTTAACCCGATTTTCCAAAAAGCAAACTATTGATTGTAGAAAATAAAATTTCCTATTAAACGATGTATAACAAGGTGAGAAAAAAATTATTTTTAAAACTTTAGGTAAATCCGAAAATTAAATCAATGGTTGCAAATCACCAAAAAAATTAATTTTGTTTGGAGATCCTCAAAATTTGAATAAGCGCCCTCAACCATCTAACTGTACCTACAAAACTATGGCGCAGGATGTGGAGAATAGGTGAGTAGGAGGGATCACCTTTGCTGCCAAAGCCGTACCTAGAATTTTGAATGACAAAAATGTTTTTATTTATAATTTTTTTAAATGACCCTTATTTACGAACGTCGCTGGAGAAGTGGCCTATATAGAAAAAAGGTTTGGGGTGAGTCCCAGACAGTTTTGAGGGGGGGCGGAGACTTAGGCGTATTTTATTCTTGTATTGATGAAATATGTAGAAAATATCTAAAAAAAATTAGCTTCAAGGGGAAGGGCGTCCCCCCCTTATATACGCAACTGTTTGTCATTAATCAAACCTTATTAACCTATATATCACTAGCCGGAAGATACCCGGCTTCGCCCGGGTATTTGTTTCGGCGGTAAAATATTGTTAAATATTTAAGGTCACGATAGGTAAAAAATTAAATTAAAAATAAAATTTAAATTAATAAATGTGCATATTATTTATTAAATACTTCGGGATATATTACATTTTTGGTTTTTTTATTTGGAACGTATAAAAATAGACTTTGAGGATCACTTACTCTAGAGAAGGCGACGTATAATTACCCGTGGGAAAAACAATGCTGTTCTAAACATATTCCTGCTCTAAAAAGCGTCTGCCCTTGCGCCTTGTTAATGGTCATTGCAAAACAAATTTTTATTGGAAATTGAAGCCTCTTAAAATGAAATGGGTAATCCGTTGGTATAATTTGAATTCTAGGGATATAAACTAATTTTCCCTTTCCAATACCAGTAATAATTTTTGCTTCAATAATATATTTTTTTAAACCACAAATCTGCAATCTGGTTCCATTACAAAGTTCTGGAGGATTTAAGTTTCGTAAAAGGATCACTGGAATACCAAGTTTCAAATGTAATTTATGAGGAGGCGTTCCAGCAGGATTAAGTGAATTAAAAAATTCTCGTGGAAAATTAGTTTCTTCACTGGCATCTACTACAATATCTATCGAATAATACGATTTTTGTAAAGTTACAGTTGAAAATTTTTGCAGCACTAATGCGTTAATTGGGTCAACTAAGCAATTTGTTGGCGCCAAAATTGCTCTTTCTGCAAGCCATGATAATGGCTTTTCTGAAATTTTATATATATTGGGATATACCTTTGAAATTAAGTCGTCTATGCCATCAACATGGGTACACATGCTATCTGGTAAAGGGAATCTGCAAATGCAGATGAAGCTTTATCACCGGTTAATTGAACCCTCATATTAAATGTTAAGTTTAAATATTGAACTTTTGACCAAATATATGAAGATTTTAGACAGGCATTTACCTGGTCAGCTCTTGTTGATCGCGGAACAACAGGCAATGTCTGACGAAAATCTCCTGCAAAAACGACTGTTAGACCACCCATTAACTTTTCAGTATTACGCAGATCTTTTAAGCTTCTATCCAGTATCTCAACAGCTTGTTTGTGAGCCATAGTACACTCATCCCAAATAATCAAAGAACATTGTTGCAGAACTTTGGCCATGAAAGATTGTTTGGTAATATTACATACAGATGTCTGATTAAGATTAAAATTTAAATCCAGTGGTAGGTAGAATGTGCTGTTCTGCCTCCAAGTAACAATGTAGCAGCAATACCTGAAGAAGCTACAACAAGTGCGATTTTACCAGTAGATCTAAGTTTGGCAAGTAATGTGTTGATTAAGAAACTTTTGGCTGTACCTCCTGGGGCATCGAAGAAGAAAATTTTACCCAAATTGTTTTCTACACTTTTTAATATGGTAAAAAAAAACATTTTTTTTGTTCAGGTAATAATTTTGTTTCGTTGGAATCAAGCAACTTACTCAACTGATTTTTATCATATGAGGTTTCTCTAATAAAATCTTGATCATATAACGTCGATGACTCGATACTTGGAAGACCATAATCTTTGAGTCTTTTATTTGATAATGTAAGCAAATAATTTTCAATAATATTAAGAGTTTTGTCATAAATTTTGTTTGTTATTTCATTGGTTATTGAAATACCTTCCTAAATTTATAACCAATATCTTCAGACATCGCCTCTTTATGATTTTCCCATAAAATCAGTGTTTCTGAAGGCTGCCCAAAAACCAAAATAATGGAAAAAAGATTTCTTAAAACTGAAGGCATGTTAGATACTGAAGCCTTTTTTAAAGTCATATCCCAGTGACTGTCGTCTTCCAGGAGTCCTCGTTCTTTGCAGGCTTGTTTATAGGTCTCGCAAATTCTACCATTTACAGTTTTTACGTCAGAAAAACATGTTGGCCTACGAACAGTATGTAAAAGAAGCCTTAAATAATAACATTCTGCGTTATTTGGATGAACAGTATTATATCCATCAACGGGTTTTCCTCTTTTCCTTGGTTGAAATTTGTTTTTTGAAAATGTATAGTACTGAGTTAGTTTTTGAGATATTTGCCTTCAAACTTTCAAATTTAAAATGGACTGATAAAATAAAAATTTAATTAGAAATTTATTATTTTTCGGATTTAATTTTTATTTTATCATTCCATGTTAAATTTGAAAATTTGAAGGCAAATATCTCAAAAACTAATCGATGGATTTTCGAAATTTTTACACGGTTGTAAAGATATTCAAGAGAGCACTTTCCCTATTCAAAATATAGGGGTAAAGTATACCCCTCGAAGGGGGTTCGTGCTACAAAAATTTCAAGATAGCCAAAAAGTGTCCCCCTCAAAAACTAAATCGACGTGTCCGAGGAATTTTTCGAAAAAATATTCTAAATACCCAAAAACGCCTCTGTTTCGTTTTCGTTGGGACACACTGTATAATAACAATGTTTATAACGACTCGAAAAATAAGGTGGTATGTTCATATCCATACACAGCAATAACAAAATGTACCGTGAGCGGTGTACATTAACTTTCAGCCCATGAACGAATAAACATTAATTCAATGTACAACACCATTAATACAACGAACAAAATTTATATACATTTTATTTACACAGGGTGTTCCAAGTAAAGTGTCTACCATTTCTTACTTTGTTATTATTAAAGATAGAAAAAATTTTAAATTGGCAAACTAGTAGAAAATTTGGGTACGGGTAGACCTCGTCAGATGTCTATCAGCGGAAATGAATCGACCCCTGCCCTCCATAGATTCCAGGTACTCTCCGACCCGGAGAGTTAGCACCTGTATAGGGTCCCTTTCGCAGGGTTACGGGAGAAGACCACATCGATATGGCGGAGTTAAAGCCGCCATATTTGATTTAGAAGCAGGAAAATCGGGGATCCTCAAATTAAAATTTCGCTTTACTTGTTTACTTTGCTAAATAGTAAATATAAAAAATATACCCTTATTGCACCTTTATTTTACGAATTTACTCTACTAAGATACAAGTAGGCCAAAGAAACTTTGCAATAGGTAAATTTGTATAATTTTTTTTGAGTTAAAGTCAAGATACGTTTTTGGACATATCTAAAGGTCCCTTAATAATTACAGAAAATAGTAATATTTGCACCACATTTAATTTTAAAAAAATATATTCAAAAAACAGATTTTTGATAATAATTTTATTATTTTCTTTTAAAATAATTTTAACACTCTATTACCTTTATTGTACCGGGTGGGCCAAAAAAAACCGGACAATTTTTTTTCATTATAACTTTTGAACTATATAATCGATTTTAATGAGATATACTGCAATTGGCAGAGAATTAACCAGAGTTTTAACTAAATACATTTTTTGTCCGCCATCTCAAAATCCAAGATGGCGGAATAAATTAAAATATACCCTTTAAAGATGCTCGTTTATTCTTGTGTTGCAAACATGTTTTTATTATTTTTTAAGACAGTAAAAAAGCTACGTTCATGGCACGCACAACAAGATAAGAAGTAGCAAAATCGGTTTAGTGGTTCTAAAAAAAAATATTTTTGTTTCCATCATTGTTTTGCATATTATACGATTGCCTTGCCAATCACGTCTGCATTTATTTCTTTATAAAGTCATTACTACTAAACCGATTTTGATGAAATAAAAAACATCCTGGTTAGAATTGATTTGTTTTTAAAGATCATGATCAAAATTTATCGCCATCTTAAAAGTTAAGATGGTGGACAGAATCATACTTGGTTCTTTAAAATGGCGTGTTTATTCTAATTTTCCAAAAATTTTTTAGTTTTTTTTTTAAATTATAGAATACTACTTTTCCCCCACACAACGAGGTACAAATAAATAAAATCGGTGTGATGGTTCTCAAAAAATCTATTTTTGTTTCAACCATTATTTTACAGATTATATGATTGCATTGCCAATCCTGTCTGCATTCATTTCCGTATAAATTCATTATTACTAAACCGATTTTAGTGAAATAAAAAAATCATGGTGAGAACTAATTGCTCTTTAAAGACTGTAACTGTAATCAAAATAATCTTCCGCCATTTTAGAACTTAAGATGTCGGACAGAATCATACTTGATGCAATGCAATCGTATAATTTATAAAATAATGGTTAAATCCTAATCAGATTTTGTAAGAACCACTTCACCGATTTTAGTGCTTTGTACCTTGTTAAGCGGAAGAAGTGCTTCTCTTTAAATTGAAAAAAAACTAAGACATTTTCGGAAAATAAGAGAAAAGTTGCCTCTCACACCATGATTTATTTTTTATATCACAAAGATCCGTTCAGTAATAATAAGTTTATAAAGAAATAAATGCAGACAGGATTGGCAATGCAATCGTATAATCTGTAAAACAATGGTTGAAACAAAAACAGATTTTTTTGAGACCTAACACGCCGATTTTACTAATTTGTATCTCGAGCGAGAAAAGTTGCGCTTTTCTATAAATTAAAATAAAAAATAAAACATTTTCAGAAAATAAGAATAAACACGCCATTTTGAACAATCAAGTATGATTCATATAGAAGGCCATCTTAAAATTTAAGATGGCGATAAATTTTGATCATGATCTTTAAAAAGCAATCAATTCTCATCAGGATGGTTTTCATTTCAATAAAATTGGTTCAGTAGTAATGCATTTGTAAGGAACTAAGTGCAGACATGATTGGCAAGACAATCGTATAAAATTCCAAACAATGGATGAAACAAAAATATTTTTTTAGAACCACTGAAAAAAATAATTAAGACACGTTCGCAACGCGAGAATAAACGAGCATTTTTGAAGGGTACATTTTAATTTCGTCCGCCATGTTGGATTTTGAGATGACGGACAAAAAGATATATTTGGTCAAAACACTGATTAATTCTCTGCCAATTGCAGTTTTTCCATGGTAGGTATAGTTCAAAGGTTATAATGAAAAAAAAATTGGCCGTTTTTTTTTGGCCCACCCGGTAGTACAAAATTCAACAAAATTTTTATTGTCTATTGTAGTTTTTAATGGAGTTATAAAGAAAACGAAAACATTGTTAGTTATGGCTTCCTGTATCTAAAAACCAAAGAAATTTGATGAAAAATGTAATAGGAATACAATCCTTCTTTTGACTTTTCCTACCACCTCCTAAAATTTGGTGTATCATTTAAATTATACCCTATATGCTGTATACAAGGCCGTCTGTAGGGGAATCAATCCCCCCTCCCCCGAATTTTTAGGACTGGAAAATAATAAAATAATTAGTAATAAGTAGTAGAGATATGGGAAATTCGCATTTTTTTTATGGCGAATTGACTATGATTTTTTAGATTTTTGCTTACTACAGCTGAAAACGTATGCTATTCTATTTCCTAAAGCGTATTTTATAGATAAATGCATGTAAAGTGAGTGGCAAAATATTTTTGTCCTCTATGGCGTATGGCTTGATAACATCAATAATTTTATTCATAAATAGTTGTGTTTTAAATAACATTACTTGAGTTTACAGTGAAATTAATAGAAGTTTTGAGCAGTTGCTGAAAAATAGTTCCATTTTTTTAACTTAATTTCTTTGCTTGACAATTAATTATAAATTTGACTTATTTTTTAGCCATCCGTGAGTAGGAAGGCTATTAAACAAAAACATTTTTTCAAAATAAGTTTCGGTCAAAAAAGACCTAACCACCATAATTTTAGATGGCGTCTGTCTTTCTGGGTTAACTCAAAAATCAAGTATTTGGTATATTTCCTAACAAGTGCCGAAAGTGTCACTTTTTACGCGATTGCAGATGGCCGAACGCATCGTTCGCAAGCAATCAAGTGCAGAAAAGAAATCAAGTGCGGAAAATAAATTTTCCGCAAGAGTTAAAAAGAGAAATAAAAATAAAATAATAAGAAAATGTTTATTAAATTATTGGTTTCTTGCACCAGTTCGTGAAAAATAGATATTCTTTTTCATACCGTCCCTGCCTTGCTTTAGAATTTGCAGGAAGATGGTCAAGGTCTCCTGCAGAATTTAGAATATATTCTGGAAGATTTTCATCAGAGTCGATCGAGTCCATTTTATAACATTTTAGTTTGTATTGTACGATCGTTGTCATGCGGATTTAAAACATTAGAACCTTAACATGGCCGGGTTTTGAAAACTATTTGATAGTTTGGACAGTTAAGGGCCCGAAAAAATACTAAGGTACCGATTCTTAAGTTTTTAAAAGCGTGCGAAAAAGTAAAACTTTCAAAATTAAAATGCGTGAGGAAAAGTAATACTTTCCGCACGCTCGTAAAAAAATATATTTTAGCCATTTAACTGCCAACGTTCTCATTTTGAGAACACTTATTAAAAAAATAGTCTCAGAGGAATGTATTCATAGTTTTTTTTAATAAATTAAATATTTTTATTAAATAGGCAAAATATTTGCCAGCTTAATAAAAATGTTTACTTCATTTCATTTTCATCTTTTTAAAAAAAAAACAAAATTCACAATTTAAGTTTTTTACCCTTTTTAGACTTTGATAATCAAAACCTCAAAACCATTTTTTTTTTAAATTAATTTTTTAACGATTCACCGAACCTAGCTAGTAAATAGTTTTGCACTTAAATTTATTCTTAAGCTTTTAAGAAAACAGTCTTTAATTAGACATGTGCCAATATGGGGGGGGGGGGGGGCATCATTATTTTCTAATAAATTAAAGTAACGTAGTATTCACATATTTATTGAAAACTTCAAAAAAAAAAAATGCTTCCCTAATACCCAAAACAACTAGGTCTTATGAATGGCTGTACGCGCCTGCTGGCCAAGCCTTAGATTTTTTACATATTTTCTACATATTTCATGATAAAACACAAACAATAGTTTAAAATTTGACATCATGAGGCTTCGCCCCCCCCCCCCCCAAGCAGCGGCGTAGGTTGTCGTGTCCCCGCTAAAGACATAAAGACATGATGACCTTTTTTTTTTTGGTCGCAAGATTTTTGAGGGGCGCCCTTTTTAGCCGTCGGGCCCACCACACATGATGACCTTTTTTTTTTGGTCGCACGATTTTTGAGAGGCGCTCTTTTTAGCTGTCGGCCCCCAAGAGGCCTCGGCCCCCCCCCAAGACCCATTCCTGGGTGCGCCACTGGTACACCCAAGAAATATATAGTAGTTTATGGAAAAATAAGTTTTTTACACACTTTACACATAAATTCGCAAAGCAATGACAAATGCATATTATCACCATTATAGGGGATTTACCGATTTATCCTATATTTTCTGTGTCAAAAGGCGCGTTCAGTTATAAACATATCCGTACACGCTAAAAACTTTTCTCTACATCGAAAACACGTTCTTTTCTTTCAATAAATTGTTTTACTTTAAAACAATTTGTTTTGAATTAAAATATTTCTTTTTAGTTCAACGCAGCGTTTAATCTTGAAATGAGACTTTATTTTTCTTCTTTAATTGTTTTGATTCAGTCTTCATACAAGTAACATTTTACTTCCAGAGAAAACGGTGCCTTAAAGTGGGTATTGACTTGCAACAAAACACTACAAACACTCCAAACATTTTCGCCGAAAATGTTCGCTCAGTGAGTACGTGTCTATGCAATGCTTATGTAATTTTGCAATCTGGGAACACAGCGCGCATCAAACACTACAAACAGGACAAACATTTTTGGCGAAAATGCGCGGAGTGTGTGTGAGTGAATACGTGTACTTCAAAAGCACAGACCGCGCTGCAACAAATTTTGCAAGTCAATACGTCACGGCGAACGCGCAAAACATTTTCCGAGGCTTGTCGGTAAATCGGAATACCACAAAGAGATTTATTCCTTCTTGTTTGTTCAGTGGGTGCAGTCGTTTTTTTTTTTACTTGGCAATTAAAAAATTGAATGGACCATCCATCTCCCGCACAACGCTCAAAAAGTATTGAACCGTCATATCCTTAATTTCAATACGCATCTGATTATTCAGCTGACAAAACATATGTAAACTACGACATTGAGGAAAATTTTTTAAATTAATTTATGCGGTTCGGTTCATTTAGTTTAGTTACTAAGTAAAAAAAACTTTACCACTAGTTAATATGTTTGAATAATAATAAATAAATATTAAACTTATTTATAAAAAAAATAAATAAAAAAAACACCAAACTGCTAGTTCTACTTGTGCCTACTATAGTCGCAGTTGAGTATAAAATTGATAGGTATCACAAACTGTAATAGATATACTTATAATGTACGATATGCTTCAATCTTTAGTTAGTTTTGATGCCCAAAGCGCACTTACAAAATTATACAGTTTTTTATTTTCATGAATTAGGTTTTTGGGTAATTTTAGCAAGTAGATTTAGCAGTTGGGTGTTTTTTGTTAATTTATTTTTTACATCCATTTTTTAATTCTTATTCAGCCTTATAGAAAGAATGCATTTATCATTCATTTAGCATTACTCGTAGATAGGTGCGTTTCTACAAACATTGAGTCAAGGTGGGGGAGGGAGAGGGAGAGGGAAGTAGTAAAATGCTGTTGAAAAATTCTTAAACCGTGTGCAGAAACAAGTTTTGAAATCGCTCCATATTTGTGAAAGTTATGCGAATATGGTTTTTGAAGAGGGTGAGGGGGAATGACAGGCGGCGAGATGGCTAGGACGACATATTTTAAATAGAGACCCTGTATGTATGACATATTTAAAATATGTCATCATACAGGGTCTCTAGCTAGGACCAGGGAGGACTACAAAGTAATTACAGCAAATTTTGTATGCCTTAACTCCTACATCATGTGACAAAATATGTACCTCATATATATGTAAAAAGTGCCGTTTACAAACAACCAAAAGTTTTTTTAATTTTAGGGATCTGTGTCATATTGTTTTTGTATGTCTAAAGTTGTAGCTATTGACAGAACAAAAAAGAAAACAATTGAATCAGCTCAAGATTTTTTAGTAGCACATTTATAAAAAGTGGGCAGTACCCGGTCTACCCTACCTTTGATTCTGTGTGCCATCTTGGAATTTTATAGCGGACAAAAAATATTTTTGGTCAAAACCCAGACCAATTCGTTCAAAAGTGATAATAAAAATCATTTCATGCCTTTTTTTTGGGCCACCCGGTATATTTACCTTTATTTCATGTTTCAATTTTTTAATAAGGGCATTGCAGGTCTCTATAACTATAAAACCAACTCGTTGTTTTGATACTTTAAATAGGTAGTGTAGACTAGTGAAAGAGTCCCCTGTTGCTAAAAAACTAAGAGCAATAGCTAAGCGGTATAGCATGTCGAAGTTGGGTATCTTTATTGAATATTTTAGGACCCACTAGACAAATTAAGTTTTCAAAATCCTCTGCAGATATTCTGGTAAAGTTTTTGAAATGTAATTAGTCCATATCTCTCAGTAAACTTAAATTTTGTCTTTGTAAATACAGACGTCTGGACCATTCTTTTCGCTGCTCTTTTTTATTTTTTCTTCTCAAACTCTCAATAATCAGAAGAGCGCCGGCCGCTACAACCGCGTCGTCATCGTCCATCACGGTTGACGGTGATACTGACTTAAAATAGCGAGAATACAGGACGCAGAGCAAATGCTATGTACCAATTAAAACCGTAATTTCAGAAAAATGAGCCAATCACATTGCATCTGTACACCTGGTGCATTGCAGATTTTCACTCCACGTGGACTACGATAACCTACTTGCTATTAGGGAAGTGTTGAATTGATTAATAATCACTTTTCCTAATTTCCACTAAATTTGACTTGTGCAGCGTTAAAAATCAATCGGTGTGTGGGTAAGTTGAAATATTGTTTGCCACCATGTCATTTAAGAAAAGTAAACTACTAATCCGATTATAATGGGAATTTTAAAAATAGTAAATAAAGAAAAATAATCAAAAATAATTTGCAAATAAAATACTCCCCCAATTTTTGGGCACCTAAGCTAACACAATTAATGTATGTATAATATAGGTAATTTTAACTAATTTTGGTCTACAAAAAAAACCTCTTTGCGACACCCGGGGACCCGACCAGTGGACCAGTGTAATACCAAGTATAATGTTTTAGCTCACACGTATACTATAAGTAGGGTGAGCTATGGTGTCTGTCTGTCCGTCTGTCCATCTGTCCATCTGTCCGTCCGTCCGTCCGTCTTTTTATTTTGCAGTTGTTGTGTTATCTTTATTATTTAATATTGTTATTATCCTTTTACCAATACCTACAGTTTTATTCTAAATGACTCTAAATATTGAATAAACTTACTTAATTTAGATATATAGATATATATTATATATATATATATATATATATATATATATATATATATATATATATATATATATATATATATATATATATATATATATGTCTGTATTTCTGTATGTCTGTAAGTCTGTCTGTCTGTCTGTTTGTCTGTCTGTATGTATGTCTGTCTGTCTGTGTGTCTGTATGTCTGTATGTCTGTATGTCTGTATGTCTGTATGTCTGTATGTATGTATGTCTGTATGTCTGTATGTCTGTATGTCTGTATGTCTGTATGTCTGTATGTCTGTATGTCTGTATGTCTGTATGTCTGTATGTCTGTATGTCTGTATGTCTGTATGTCTGTATGTCTGTATGTCTGTATGTCTGTATGTCTGTATGTCTGTATGTCTGTATGTCTGTATGTCTATATGTCTGTATGTCTGTATGTCTGTATGTCTGTATGTCTGTATGTCTGTATGTCTGTATGTCTGTATGTCTGTATGTCTGTATGTCTGTATGTCTGTATGTCTGTATGTCTGTATGTCTGTATGTCTGTATGTCTGTATGTCTGTTTGTCTGTTTGTCTGTTTGTCTGTTTGTCTGTTTGTCTGTATGTCTGTATGTCTGTATGTCTGTATGTCTGTATGTCTGTATGTCTGTATGTCTGTATGTCTGTATGTCTGTATGTCTGTATGTCTGTATGTCTGTATGTCTGTATGTCTGTATGTCTGTATGTCTGTATGTCTGTATGTCTGTATGTCTGTATGTCTGTATGTCTGTATGTCTGTATGTCTGTATGTCTGTATGTCTGTATGTCTGTATGTCTGTATGTCTGTATGTCTGTATGTCTGTATGTCTGTATGTCTGTATGTCTGTATGTCTGTATGTCTGTATGTCTGTATGTCTGTATGTCTGTATGTCTGTATGTCTGTATGTCTGTATGTCTGTATGTCTGTATGTCTGTATGTCTGTATGTCTGTATGTCTGTATGTCTGTATGTCTGTATGTCTGTATGTCTGTATGTCTGTATGTCTGTATGTCTGTATGTCTGTATGTCTGTATGTCTGTATGTCTGTATGTCTGTATGTCTGTATGTCTGTATGTCTGTATGTCTGTATGTCTGTATGTCTGTATGTCTGTATGTCTGTATGTCTGTATGTCTGTATGTCTGTATGTCTGTATGTCTGTATGTCTGTATGTCTGTATGTCTGTATGTCTGTATGTCTGTATGTCTGTATGTCTGTATGTCTGTATGTCTGTATGTCTGTATGTCTGTATGTCTGTATGTCTGTATGTCTGTATGTCTGTATGTCTGTATGTCTGTATGTCTGTATGTCTGTATGTCTGTATGTCTGTATGTCTGTATGTCTGTATGTCTGTATGTCTGTATGTCTGTATGTCTGTATGTCTGTATGTCTGTATGTCTGTATGTCTGTATGTCTGTATGTCTGTATGTCTGTATGTCTGTATGTCTGTATGTCTGTATGTCTGTATGTCTGTATGTCTGTATGTCTGTATGTCTGTATGTCTGTATGTCTGTATGTCTGTATGTCTGTATGTCTGTATGTCTGTATGTCTGTATGTCTGTATGTCTGTATGTCTGTATGTCTGTATGTCTGTATGTCTGTATGTCTGTATGTCTGTATGTCTGTATGTCTGTATGTCTGTATGTCTGTATGTCTGTATGTCTGTATGTCTGTATGTCTGTATGTCTGTATGTCTGTATGTCTGTATGTCTGTATGTCTGTATGTCTGTATGTCTGTATGTCTGTATGTCTGTATGTCTGTATGTCTGTATGTCTGTATGTCTGTATGTCTGTATGTCTGTATGTCTGTATGTCTGTATGTCTGTATGTCTGTATGTCTGTATGTCTGTATGTCTGTATGTCTGTATGTCTGTATGTCTGTATGTCTGTATGTCTGTATGTCTGTATGTCTGTATGTCTGTATGTCTGTATGTCTGTATGTCTGTATGTCTGTATGTCTGTATGTCTGTATGTCTGTATGTCTGTATGTCTGTATGTCTGTATGTCTGTATGTCTGTATGTCTGTATGTCTGTATGTCTGTATGTCTGTATGTCTGTATGTCTGTATGTCTGTATGTCTGTATGTCTGTATGTCTGTATGTCTGTATGTCTGTATGTCTGTATGTCTGTATGTCTGTATGTCTGTATGTCTGTATGTCTGTATGTCTGTATGTCTGTATGTCTGTATGTCTGTATGTCTGTATGTCTGTATGTCTGTATGTCTGTATGTCTGTATGTCTGTATGTCTGTATGTCTGTATGTCTGTATGTCTGTATGTCTGTATGTCTGTATGTCTGTATGTCTGTATGTCTGTATGTCTGTATGTCTGTATGTCTGTATGTCTGTATGTCTGTATGTCTGTATGTCTGTATGTCTGTATGTCTGTATGTCTGTATGTCTGTATGTCTGTATGTCTGTATGTCTGTATGTCTGTATGTCTGTATGTCTGTATGTCTGTATGTCTGTATGTCTGTATGTCTGTATGTCTGTATGTCTGTATGTCTGTATGTCTGTATGTCTGTATGTCTGTATGTCTGTATGTCTGTATGTCTGTATGTCTGTATGTCTGTATGTCTGTATGTCTGTATGTCTGTATGTCTGTATGTCTGTATGTCTGTATGTCTGTATGTCTGTATGTCTGTATGTCTGTATGTCTGTATGTCTGTATGTCTGTATGTCTGTATGTCTGTATGTCTGTATGTCTGTATGTCTGTATGTCTGTATGTCTGTATGTCTGTATGTCTGTATGTCTGTATGTCTGTATGTCTGTATGTCTGTATGTCTGTATGTCTGTATGTCTGTATGTCTGTATGTCTGTATGTCTGTATGTCTGTATGTCTGTATGTCTGTATGTCTGTATGTCTGTATGTCTGTATGTCTGTATGTCTGTATGTCTGTATGTCTGTATGTCTGTATGTCTGTATGTCTGTATGTCTGTATGTCTGTATGTCTGTATGTCTGTATGTCTGTATGTCTGTATGTCTGTATGTCTGTATGTCTGTATGTCTGTATGTCTGTATGTCTGTATGTCTGTATGTCTGTATGTCTGTATGTCTGTATGTCTGTATGTCTGTATGTCTGTATGTCTGTATGTCTGTATGTCTGTATGTCTGTATGTCTGTATGTCTGTATGTCTGTATGTCTGTATGTCTGTATGTCTGTATGTCTGTATGTCTGTATGTCTGTATGTCTGTATGTCTGTATGTCTGTATGTCTGTATGTCTGTATGTCTGTATGTCTGTATGTCTGTATGTCTGTATGTCTGTATGTCTGTATGTCTGTATGTCTGTATGTCTGTATGTCTGTATGTCTGTATGTCTGTATGTCTGTATGTCTGTATGTCTGTATGTCTGTATGTCTGTATGTCTGTATGTCTGTATGTCTGTATGTCTGTATGTCTGTATGTCTGTATGTCTGTATGTCTGTATGTCTGTATGTCTGTATGTCTGTATGTCTGTATGTCTGTATGTCTGTATGTCTGTATGTCTGTATGTCTGTATGTCTGTATGTCTGTATGTCTGTATGTCTGTATGTCTGTATGTCTGTATGTCTGTATGTCTGTATGTCTGTATGTCTGTATGTCTGTATGTCTGTATGTCTGTATGTCTGTATGTCTGTATGTCTGTATGTCTGTATGTCTGTATGTCTGTATGTCTGTATGTCTGTATGTCTGTATGTCTGTATGTCTGTATGTCTGTATGTCTGTATGTCTGTATGTCTGTATGTCTGTATGTCTGTATGTCTGTATGTCTGTATGTCTGTATGTCTGTATGTCTGTATGTCTGTATGTCTGTATGTCTGTATGTCTGTATGTCTGTATGTCTGTATGTCTGTATGTCTGTATGTCTGTATGTCTGTATGTCTGTATGTCTGTATGTCTGTATGTCTGTATGTCTGTATGTCTGTATGTCTGTATGTCTGTATGTCTGTATGTCTGTATGTCTGTATGTCTGTATGTCTGTATGTCTGTATGTCTGTATGTCTGTATGTCTGTATGTCTGTATGTCTGTATGTCTGTATGTCTGTATGTCTGTATGTCTGTATGTCTGTATGTCTGTATGTCTGTATGTCTGTATGTCTGTATGTCTGTATGTCTGTATGTCTGTATGTCTGTATGTCTGTATGTCTGTATGTCTGTATGTCTGTATGTCTGTATGTCTGTATGTCTGTATGTCTGTATGTCTGTATGTCTGTATGTCTGTATGTCTGTATGTCTGTATGTCTGTATGTCTGTATGTCTGTATGTCTGTATGTCTGTATGTCTGTATGTCTGTATGTCTGTATGTCTGTATGTCTGTATGTCTGTATGTCTGTATGTCTGTATGTCTGTATGTCTGTATGTCTGTATGTCTGTATGTCTGTATGTCTGTATGTCTGTATGTCTGTATGTCTGTATGTCTGTATGTCTGTATGTCTGTATGTCTGTATGTCTGTATGTCTGTATGTCTGTATGTCTGTATGTCTGTATGTCTGTATGTCTGTATGTCTGTATGTCTGTATGTCTGTATGTCTGTATGTCTGTATGTCTGTATGTCTGTATGTCTGTATGTCTGTATGTCTGTATGTCTGTATGTCTGTATGTCTGTATGTCTGTATGTCTGTATGTCTGTATGTCTGTATGTCTGTATGTCTGTATGTCTGTATGTCTGTATGTCTGTATGTCTGTATGTCTGTATGTCTGTATGTCTGTATGTCTCTGTATGTCTGTATGTCTGTATGTCTGTAGTCTTGTATGTCTGTATGTCTGTATGTCTGTATGTCTGTATGTCTGTATGTCTGTATGTCTGTATGTCTGTATGTCTGTATCTCTGTATGTCTGTAGTCTGTATGTCTGTATGTCTGTATGTCTGTATGTCTGTATGTCTGTATGTCTGTATGTCTGTATGTCTGTATGTCTGCATGTCTGCATGTCTGTATGTCTGTATGTCTGTATGTCTGTATGTCTGTATGTCTGTATGTCTGTATGTCTGTATGTCTGATGTCCTGTATGTCTGTATGTCTGTATGTCTGTATGTCTGTATGTCTGTATGTCTGTATGTCTGTATGTCCTGTATGTCTGTATGTCTGTATGTCTGTATGTCTGTATGTCTGTATGTCTGTATGTCTGTATGTCTGTATGTCTGTATGTCTGTATGTCTGTATGTCTGTATGTCTGTATGTCTGTATGTCTGTATGTCTGTATGTCTGTATGTCTGTATGCTGTATGTCTGTATGTCTGTATGTCTGATGTCTGTATGTCTGTATGTCTGTATGTCTGTATGTCTGTATGTCTGTATGTCTGTAATGTCTGTATGTCTGTATGTCTGTATGTCTGTATGTCGTATGTCTGTATGTCTGTATGTCTGTATGTCTGTATGTCTGTATGTCTGTATGTCTGTATGTCTGTATGTCCTGTATGTCTGTATGTCTGTATTCTGTATGTCTGTATGTCTGTATGTCTGTATGTCTGTATGTCTGTATGTCTGTATGTCTGTATGTCTGTATGTCTGTATGTCTGTATGTCTGTATGTCTGTATGTCAGTATGTCTGTATGTCTGTATGTCTGTATGTCTGTATGTCTGTATGTCTGTATGTCTGTATGTCTGCATGTCTGCATGTCTGCATGTCTGTATGTCTGTATGTCTGTATGTCTGTATGTCTGTATGTCTGTATGTCTGTATGTCTGTATGTCTGTATGTCTGTATGTCTGTATGTCTGTATGTCTGTATGTCTGTATGTCTGTATGTCTGTATGTCTGTATGTCTGTATGTCTGTATGTCTGTATGTCTGTATGTCTGTATGTCTGTATGTCTGTAATGGTTCTGTATGTCTGTATGTCTGTATGTCTGTATGTCTGTATGTCTGTATGTCTGTATGTCTGTATGTCTGTATGTCTGTATGTCTGTATGTCTGTATGTCTGTATGTCTGTATGTCTGTATGTCTGTATGTCTGTTATGTCTGTATGTCTGTATGTCTGTATGTCTGTATGTCTGTATGTCTGTATGTCTGTATGTCTGTATGTCTGTATGTCTGTATGTCTGTATGTCTGTATGTCTGTATGTCGTATGTCTGTATGTCTGGTATGTCTTATGTCTGTATGTCTGTATGTCTGTATGTCTGTATGTCTGTATGTCTGTATGTCTGCATGTCTGTATGTCTGTATGTCTGCATGTCTGTATGTCTGTATGTCTGTATGTCTGTATGTCTGTATGTCTGTATGTCTGTATGTCTGTATGTCTGTAGGTCTGTATGTCTGTATGTCTGTATGTCTGTATGTCTGTAGGTCTGTATGTCTGTATTCGTATGTCTGTATGTCTGTATGTCTGTATGTCTGTATGTCTGTATGTCTGTATGTCTGTATGTCTGTATGTCTGTATGTCTGTATGTCTGTATGTCTGTATGTCTGTATGTCTGTATGTCTGTATGTCTGTATGTTGTATGTCTGTATGTCTGTATGTCTGTATGTCTGTATGTCTGTATGTCTGTATGTCTGTATGTCTGTATGTCTGTATGTCTGTATGTCTGTATGTCTGTATGTCTGTATGTCTGTATGTCTGTATGTCTGTATGTCTGTATGTCTGTATGTCTGTATGTCTGTATGTCTGTATGTCTGTATGTCTGTATGTCTGTATGTCTGTATGTCTGTATGTCTGTATGTCTGTATGTCTGTATGTCTGTATGTCTGTATGTCTGTATGTCTGTATGTCTGTATGTCTGTATGTCTGTATGTCTGTATGTCTGTATGTCTGTATGTTCTGTATGTCTGTATGTCTGTATGTCTGTATGTCTGTATGTCTGTATGTCTGTATGTCTGTATGTCTGTATGTCTGTATGTCTGTATGTCTGTATGTCTGTATGTCTGTATGTCTGTATGTCTGCTATGTCTGTATGTCTGTATGTCTGTATGTCTGTATGTCTGTATGTCTGTATGTCTGTATGTCTGTATGTCTGTATGTCTGTATGTCTGTATGTCTGTATGTCTGTATGTCTGTATGTCTGTATGTCTGATGTCTGTATGTCTGTATGTCTGTATGTCTGTATGTCTGTATGTCTGTATGTCTGTATGTCTGTATGTCTGTATGTCTGTATGTCTGTATGTCTGTATGTCTGTATGTCTGTATGTCTGCATGTCTGTATGTCTGTATGTCTGTATGTCTGTATGTCTGTATGTCTGCATGTCTGCATGTCTGCATGTCTGCATGTCTGCATGTCTGCATGTCTGCATGTCTGCATGTCTGTATGTCCTGTGCTGCATGTCTGCATGTCTGCATGTTTGCATGTCTGGCATGTCTGTATGTCTGTATGTCTGTATGTCTGTATGTCTGCATGTCTGGATGTCTGGATGTCTGTATGTCTGTAATGTCTGTATGTTCTGGATGTCTGCATGTCTGCATGTCTGTATGTCTGCATGTCTGCATGTCTGTATGTCTGTATGTCTGTATGTCTGCATGTATGTCTGATGCATGTCTGTATGTCTGTATGTCTGTATGTCTGTATGTCTGTATGTCTGATGTCTGTATGTCTGTATGTCTGTATGTCTGTATGTCTGTATGTCTGTATGTCTGTATGTCTGTATGTCTGTATGTCTGTATGTTGTATGTCTGTATGTCTGTATGTCTGTATGTCTGTATGTCTGTATGTCTGTATGTCTGTATGTCTGTATGTCTGTATGTCTGTATGTCTGTATGTCTGTATGTCTGTATGTCTGTATGTCGTATGTCTGTATGTCTGTATGTCTGTATGTCTGTATGTCTGTATGTCTGTATGTCTGTATGTCTGTATGTCTGTATGTCTGTATGTCTGTATGTCTGTATGTCTGTATGTCTGTATGTCTGTATGTCTGTATGTCTGTATGTCTGTATGTCTGTATGTCTGTATGTCTGTATGTCTGTATGTCTGTATGTCTGTATGTCTGTATGTCTGTATGTCTGTATGTCTGTATGTCTGTATGTCTGTATGTCTGTATGTCTGTATGTCTGTATGTCTGTATGTCTGTATGTCTGTATGTCTGTATGTCTGTATGTCTGTATGTCTGTATGTCTGTATGTCTGTATGTCTGTATGTCTGTATGTCTGTATGTCTGTATGTCTGGTATGTCTGTATGTCTGTATGTCTGTATGTCTGTATGTCTGTATGTCTGTATGTCTGTATGTCTGTATGTCTGTATGTCTGTATGTCTGTATGTCTGTATGTCTGTATGTCCTGTATGTTGTATGTCTGTATGTCTGTATGTCTGTATGTCTTATGTCTGTATGTCTGTATGTCTGTATGTCTGTATGTCTGTATGTCTGTATGTCTGTATGTCTGTATGTCTGTATGTCTGTATGTCTGTATGTCTGTATGTCTGTATGTCTGTATGTCTGTATGTCTGTATGTCTGTATGTCTGTATGTCTGTATGTCTGTATGTCTGTATGTCTGTATGTCTGTATGTCTGTATGTCTGTAGTCTGTATGTCTGTATGTCTGTATGTCTGTATGTCTGTATGTCTGTATGTCTGTATGTCTGTATGTCTGTATGTCTGTATGTCTGTATGTCTGTATGTCTGTATGTCTGTATGTCTGTATGTCTGTATGTCTGTATGTCTGTATGTCTGTATGTCTGTATGTCTGTATGTCTGTATGTCTGTATGTCTGTATGTCTGTATGTCTGTATGTCTGTATGTCTGTATGTCTGTATGTCTGTATGTCTGTATGTCTGTATGTCTGTATGTCTGTATGTCTGTATGTCTGTATGTCTGTATGTCTGTATGTCTGTATGTCTGTATGTCTGTATGTCTGTATGTCTGTATGTCTGTATGTCTGTATGTCTGTATGTCTGTATGTCTGTATGTCTGTATGTCTGTATGTCTGTATGTCTGTATGTCTGTATGTCTGTATGTCTGTATGTCTGTATGTCTGTATGTCTGTATGTCTGTATGTCTGTATGTCTGTATGTCTGTATGTCTGTATGTCTGTATGTCTGTATGTCTGTATGTCTGTATGGTCTGTATGTCTGTATGTCTGTATGTCTGTATGTCTGTATGTCTGTATGTCTGTATGTCTGTATGTCTGTATGTCTGTATGTCTGTATGTCTGTATGTCTGTATGTCTGTATGTCTGTATGTCTGTATGTCTGTATGTCTGTTGTCTGTATGTCTGTATGTCCTGTATGTCTGTATGTCTGTATGTCTGTATGTCTGTATGTCTGTATGTCTGTATGTCTGTATGTCTGTATGTCTGTATGTCTGTATGTCTGTATGTCTGTATGTCTGTATGTTGTATGTCTGTATGTCTGTATGTCTGTATGTCTGTATGTCTGTTGTCTGTATGTCTGTATGTCTGTATGTCTGTATGTCTGTATGTCTGTATGTCTGTATGTCTGTATGTCTGTATGTCTGTATGTCTGTATGTCTGTATGTCTGTATGTCTGTATGTCTGTATGTCTGTATGTCTGTATGTCTGTATGTCTGTATGTCTGTATGTCTGTATGTCTGTATGTCTGTATATGTCTGTATGTCTGTATGTCTGTATGTCTGTATGTCTGTATGTCTGTATGTCTGTATGTCGTATGTCTGTATGTCTGTATGTCTGTATGTCTGTATGTCTGTATGTCTGTATGTCTGTATGTCTGTATGTCTGTATGTCTGTATGTCTGTATGTCTGTATGTCTGTATGTCTGTATGTCTGTATGTCTGTATGTCTGTATGTCTGTATGTCTGTATGTCTGTATGTCTGTATGTCTGTATGTCTGTATGTCTGTATGTCTGTATTGTCTGTATGTCTGTATGTCTGTATGTCTGTATGTCTGTATGTCTGTATGTCTGTATGTCTGTATGTCTGTATGTCTGTATGTCTGTATGTCTGTATGTCTGTATGTCTGTATGTCTGTATGTCTGTATGTCTGTATGTCTGTATGTCTGTATGTCTGTATGTCTGTATGTCTGTATGTCTGTATGTCTGTATGTCTGTATGTCTGTATTGTCTGTATGTCTGTTGTCTGTATGTCTGTATGTCTGTATGTCTGTATGTCTGTTATGTCTGTATGTCTGTATGTCTGTATGTCTGTATGTCTGTATGTCTGTATGTCTGTATGTCTGTATGTCTGTATGTCTGTATGTCTGTATGTCTGTATGTCTGTATGTCTGTATGTCTGTATGTCTGTATGTCCTGTATGTCTGTATGTCCTGTATGTCTGTATGTCTGTATGTCTGTATGTCTGTATGTCTGTATGTCTGTATGTCTGTATGTCTGTATGTCTGTATGTCTGTATGTCTGTCATGTCTGTATGTCTGTATGTCTGTATGTCCTGTAGTCTGTATGTCTGTATGTCTGTATGTCTGTATGTCTGTATGTCTGTATGTCTGTATGTCTGTATGTCTGTATGTCTGTATGTCTGTATGTCTGTATGTCTGTATGTCTGTATGTCTGTATGTCTGTATTGTCTGTATGTCTGTATGTCTGTATGTCTGTATGTCTGTATGTCTGTATGTCTGTATGTCTGTATGTCTGTATGTCTGTATGTCTGTATGTCTGATGTCTGTATGTCTGTATGTCTGTATGTCTGTATGTCTGTATGTCTGTATGTCTGTATGTCTGTATGTCTGTATGTCTGTATGTCTGTATGTCTGTATGTCTGTATGTCTGTATGTCTGTATGTCTGTATGTCTGTATGTCTGTATGTCTGTATGTCTGTATGTCTGTATGTCTGTATGTCTGTATGTCTGTATGTCCTGTATGTCTGTATGTCTGTTCTGTATGTCTGTATGTCCTGTATGTCTGTATGTCTGTATGTCTGTATGTCTGTATGTCTGTATGTCTGTATGTCTGTATGTCTGTATGTCTGTATGTCTGTATGTCTGTATGTCTGTATGTCTGTATGTCTGTATGGTCTGTATGTCTGTATGTCTGTATGTCTGTATGTCGTATGTCTGTATGTCTGTATGTCTGTATGTCTAGTCTGTATGTCTGTATGTCTGTATGTCTGTATGTCTGTATGTCTGTTGTCTGTATGTCTGTATGTCTGTATGTCTGTATGTCTGTATGTCTGTATGTCTGTATGTCTGTAGTTGTCTGTATGTCTGTATGTCTGTATGTCTGTATGTCTGTATGTCTGTATGTCTGTATGTCTGTATGTCTGTATGTCTGTATGTCTGTATGTCTGTATGTCTGTATGTCTGTATGTCTGTATGTCTGTATGTCTGTATTCTGTATGTCTGTATGTCTGTATGTCTGTATGTCTGTATGTCTGTATGTCTGTATGTCTGTATGTCTGTATGTCTGTATGTCTGTATGTCTGTATGTCTGTATGTCTGTATGTCTGTTATGTCTGTATGTCTGTATGTCTGTATGTCTGTATGTCTGTATGTCTGTATGTCTGTATGTCTGTATGTCTGTATGTCTGTATGTCTGTATGTCTGTATGTCTGTATGTCTGTATGTCTGTATGTCTGTATGTCGTATGTCTGTATGTCTGTATGTCTGTATGTCTGTATGTCTGTATGTCTGTATGTCTGTATGTCTGTATGTCTGTATGTCTGTATGTCTGTATGTCTGTATGTCTGTATGTCTGTATGTCTGTATGTCTGTATGTCTGTATGTCTGTATGTCTGTATGTCTGTATGTCTGTATGTCTGTATGTCTGTAAGTCTGTATGTCTGTATGTCTTGTATGTCTGTATGTCTGTATGTCTGTATGTCTGTATGTCTGTATGTCTGTATGTCTGTATGTCTGTATGTCTGTATGTCTGTATGTCTGTATGTCTGTATGTCTGTATGTCTGTATGTCTGTATGTCTGTATGTCTGTATGTCTGTATGTCTGTATGTCTGTATGTCTGTATGTCTGTATGTCTGTATGTCTGTATGTCTGTATGTCTGTATGTCTGTATGTCTGTATGTCTGTATGTCTGTATGTCTGTATGTCTGTATGTCTGTATGTCTGTATGTCTGTATGTCTGTATGTCTGTATGTCTGTATGTCTGTATGTCTGTATGTCTGTATGTCTGTATGTCTGTATGTCTGTATGTCTGTATGTCTGTAGTCTGTATGTCTGTATGTCTGTATGTCTGTATGTCTGTATGTCTGTATGTCTGTATGTCTGTATGTCTGTATGTCTGTATTGTCTGTATGTCTGTATGTCTGTATGTCTGTATGTCTGTATGTCTGTATTCTGTATGTCGTATGTCTGTATGTCTGTATGTCTGTATGTCTGTATGTTCTGTATGTCTGTATGTCTGTTGTCTGTATGTCTGTATGTCTGTATGTCTGTATGTCTGTATGTCTGTATGTTGTATGTTGTAGTCTGTATGTCTGTATGTCTGTATGTCTGTATGTCTGTATGTCTGTATGTCTGTATGTCTCTGTATGTCTGTATGTCTGTATGTCCTTTGTATGGTCTGTATGTCTGTATGTCTGTATGTCTGTATGTCTGTATGTCTGTATGTCTGTATGTCTGTATGTCTGTATGTCTGTATGTCTGTATGTCTGTATGTCTGTATGTCTGTATGTCTGTATGTCTGTATGTCTGTATGTCTGTATGTCTGTATGTCTTATGTCTGTATGTCTGTATGTCTGTATGTCTGTATGTCTGTATGTCTGTATGTCTGTATGTCTGTATGTCTGTATGTCTGTATGTCTGTATGTCTGTATGTCTGTATGTCTGTATGTCTGTATGTCTGTATGTCTGTATGTCTGTATGTCTGTATGTCTGTATGTCTGTATGTCTGTATGTCTGTTATGTCTGTATGTCTGTATGTCTGTATGTCTGTATGTCTGTATGTCTGTATGTCTGTATGTCTGTATGTCTGTATGTCTGATGTCTTATGTCTGTATGTCTGTATGTCTGTATGTCTGTATGTCTGTATGTCTGTATGTCTGTATGTCTGTATGTCTGTATGTCTGTATGTCTGTATGTCTGTATGTCTGTATGTCTGTATGTCTGTATGTCTGTATGTCTGTATGTCTGTATGTCTGTATGTCTGTATGTCTGTATGTCTGTATGTCTGTATGTCTGTATGTCTGTATGTCTGTATGTCTGTATGTCTGTATGTCTGTATGTCTGTATGTCTGTATGTCTGTATGTCTGTATGTCTGTATGTCTGTATGTCTGTATGTCTGTATGTCTGTATGTCTGTATGTCTGTATGTCTGTATGTCTGTATGTCTGTATGTCTGTATGTCTGTATGTCTGTATGTCTGTATGTCTGTATGTCTGTATGTCTGTATGTCTGTATGTCTGTATGTCTGTATGTCTGTATGTCTGTATGTCTGTATGTCTGTATGTCTGTATGTCTGTATGTCTGTATGTCTGTATGTCTGTATGTCTGTATGTCTGTATGTCTGTATGTCTGTATGTCTGTATGTCTGTATGTCTGTATGTCTGTATGTCTGTATGTCTGTATGTCCTGTATGTCTGTATGTCTGTATGTCTGTATGTCTGTATGTCTGTATGTCTGTATGTCTGTATGTCTGTATGTCTGTATGTCTGTATGTCTGTATGTCTGTATGTCTGTATGTCTGTATGTCTGTATGTCTGTATGTCTGTATGTCTGTATGTCTGTATGTCTGTATGTCTGTATGTCTGTATGTCTGTATGTCTGTATGTCTGTATGTCTGTATGTCTGTATGTCTGTATGTCTGTATGTCTGTATGTCTGTATGTCTGTATGTCTGTATGTCTGTATGTCTGTATGTCTGTATGTCTGTATGTCTGTATGTCTGTATGTCTGTATGTCTGTATGTCTGTATGTCTGTATGTCTGTATGTCCTGTATGTCTGTATGTCTGTATGTCTGTATGTCTGTATGTCTGTATGTCTGTATGTCTGTATGTCTGTATGTCTGTATGTCTGTATGTCTGTATGTCTGTATGTCTGTATGTCTGTATGTCTGTATGTCTGTATGTCTGTATGTCTGTATGTCTGTATGTCTGTATGTCTGTATGTCTGTATGTCTGTATGTCTGTATGTCTGTATGTCTGTATGTCTGTATGTCTGTATGTCTGTATGTCTGTATGTCTGTATGTCTGTATGTCTGTATGTCTGTATGTCTGTATGTCTGTATGTCTGTATGTCTGTATGTCTGTATGTCTGTATGTCTGTATGTCTGTATGTCTGTATGTCTGTATGTCTGTATGTCTGTATGTCTGTATGTCTGTATGTCTGTATGTCTGTATGTCTGTATGTCTGTATGTCTGTATGTCTGTATGTCTGTATGTCTGTATGTCTGTATGTCTGTATGTCTGTATGTCTGTATGTCTGTATGTCTGTATGTCTGTATGTCTGTATGTCTGTATGTCTGTATGTCTGTATGTCTGTATGTCTGTATGTCTGTATGTCTGTATGTCTGTATGTCTGTATGTCTGTATGTCTGTATGTCTGTATGTCTGTATGTCTGTATGTCTGTATGTCTGTATGTCTGTATGTCTGTATGTCTGTATGTCTGTATGTCTGTATGTCTGTATGTCTGTATGTCTGTATGTCTGTATGTCTGTATGTCTGTATGTCTGTATGTCTGTATGTCTGTATGTCTGTATGTCTGTATGTCTGTATGTCTGTATGTCTGTATGTCTGTATGTCTGTATGTCTGTATGTCTGTATGTCTGTATGTCTGTATGTCTGTATGTCTGTATGTCTGTATGTCTGTATGTCTGTATGTCTGTATGTCTGTATGTCTGTATGTCTGTATGTCTGTATGTCTGTATGTCTGTATGTCTGTATGTCTGTATGTCTGTATGTCTGTATGTCTGTATGTCTGTATGTCTGTATGTCTGTATGTCTGTATGTCTGTATGTCTGTATGTCTGTATGTCTGTATGTCTGTATGTCTGTATGTCTGTATGTCTGTATGTCTGTATGTCTGTATGTCTGTATGTCTGTATGTCTGTATGTCTGTATGTCTGTATGTCTGTATGTCTGTATGTCTGTATGTCTGTATGTCTGTATGTCTGTATGTCTGTATGTCTGTATGTCTGTATGTCTGTATGTCTGTATGTCTGTATGTCTGTATGTCTGTATGTCTGTATGTCTGTATGTCTGTATGTCTGTATGTCTGTATGTCTGTATGTCTGTATGTCTGTATGTCTGTATGTCTGTATGTCTGTATGTCTGTATGTCTGTATGTCTGTATGTCTGTATGTCTGTATGTCTGTATGTCTGTATGTCTGTATGTCTGTATGTCTGTATGTCTGTATGTCTGTATGTCTGTATGTCTGTATGTCTGTATGTCTGTATGTCTGTATGTCTGTATGTCTGTATGTCTGTATGTCTGTATGTCTGTATGTCTGTATGTCTGTATGTCTGTATGTCTGTATGTCTGTATGTCTGTATGTCTGTATGTCTGTATGTCTGTATGTCTGTATGTCTGTATGTCTGTATGTCTGTATGTCTGTATGTCTGTATGTCTGTATGTCTGTATGTCTGTATGTCTGTATGTCTGTATGTCTGTATGTCTGTATGTCTGTATGTCTGTATGTCTGTATGTCTGTATGTCTGTATGTCTGTATGTCTGTATGTCTGTATGTCTGTATGTCTGTATGTCTGTATGTCTGTATGTCTGTATGTCTGTATGTCTGTATGTCTGTATGTCTGTATGTCTGTATGTCTGTATGTCTGTATGTCTGTATGTCTGTATGTCTGTATGTCTGTATGTCTGTATGTCTGTATGTCTGTATGTCTGTATGTCTGTATGTCTGTATGTCTGTATGTCTGTATGTCTGTATGTCTGTATGTCTGTATGTCTGTATGTCTGTATGTCTGTATGTCTGTATGTCTGTATGTCTGTATGTCTGTATGTCTGTATGTCTGTATGTCTGTATGTCTGTATGTCTGTATGTCTGTATGTCTGTATGTCTGTATGTCTGTATGTCTGTATGTCTGTATGTCTGTATGTCTGTATGTCTGTATGTCTGTATGTCTGTATGTCTGTATGTCTGTATGTCTGTATGTCTGTATGTCTGTATGTCTGTATGTCTGTATGTCTGTATGTCTGTATGTCTGTATGTCTGTATGTCTGTATGTCTGTATGTCTGTATGTCTGTATGTCTGTATGTCTGTATGTCTGTATGTCTGTATGTCTGTATGTCTGTATGTCTGTATGTCTGTATGTCTGTATGTCTGTATGTCTGTATGTCTGTATGTCTGTATGTCTGTATGTCTGTATGTCTGTATGTCTGTATGTCTGTATGTCTGTATGTCTGTATGTCTGTATGTCTGTATGTCTGTATGTCTGTATGTCTGTATGTCTGTATGTCTGTATGTCTGTATGTCTGTATGTCTGTATGTCTGTATGTCTGTATGTCTGTATGTCTGTATGTCTGTATGTCTGTATGTCTGTATGTCTGTATGTCTGTATGTCTGTATGTCTGTATGTCTGTATGTCTGTATGTCTGTATGTCTGTATGTCTGTATGTCTGTATGTCTGTATGTCTGTATGTCTGTATGTCTGTATGTCTGTATGTCTGTATGTCTGTATGTCTGTATGTCTGTATGTCTGTATGTCTGTATGTCTGTATGTCTGTATGTCTGTATGTCTGTATGTCTGTATGTCTGTATGTCTGTATGTCTGTATGTCTGTATGTCTGTATGTCTGTATGTCTGTATGTCTGTATGTCTGTATGTCTGTATGTCTGTATGTCTGTATGTCTGTATGTCTGTATGTCTGTATGTCTGTATGTCTGTATGTCTGTATGTCTGTATGTCTGTATGTCTGTATGTCTGTATGTCTGTATGTCTGTATGTCTGTATGTCTGTATGTCT
The DNA here is from genome assembly GCA_963576565.1 of Aspidapion aeneum. Classification (NCBI taxonomy): domain Eukaryota; kingdom Metazoa; phylum Arthropoda; class Insecta; order Coleoptera; family Brentidae; genus Aspidapion; species Aspidapion aeneum. Next base: position 64,895,760 of record OY755043.1, read on the forward strand.
GTATGTCTGTATGTCTGTATGTCTGTATGTCTGTATGTCTGTATGTCTGTATGTCTGTAGGTCTGTCTGTATCTACCAACGCGCATAACTCAAAAACTGCTTGTAAATTTAGTACCTAGGTTGGATTTGGGCTCTAGACACGGTGCGCCTGAAGGGTCGGCAGGTTTCTCTTTAGTGGCAGAAAAAACGATTGACATATCTTGTTTAAGGACACCTTTCTCAAAGTATATCCACATACCTTTAAATCGAACGTGCTTCTTCCCGTGTTTTTTAAGCGTTTTTGTTGTTTTCAGGAAAATGTTACATAAAATGACATTATGTGATGGTTTATTTTATTAATAAGCCTTAAGTGCATCATTAAATAAAATTAAATTAAACAGAATGTCTAATGATTATTGGTGCACCTAAAAAGGGGGGTGGGTGGGCTCGGGCCTTTAACATTTTTTTAGATATTTTTCACATATTTCATGAATAAAAAGGTAAATTAGCATAAAATACGTCATGAGGCCTCGCCCCCCAAGAAATGTTCCTGAGTGCGCAACTGCTGATGACTAATACAAAAAAAACATTTTCTAAGTCTAGTCACTTTCAGCACATGTTAAATGTAAGTAGGTACAACTATTAAAAAATATATATAATTCTATTACTAAATATATCGATAACTATATCAAAAATATATATGTCGCTGCTTTTAACACATTTAATAAAATTGTTGATAAATGTTTCTCTTCTGATGTATACTATGTAGAACTACTGACAAATTAAAGGCATTTAACAAACATAATGAGACAATTGGAAATTTCTCAAACGCTTAAATTCCATGTAATTTTAAATACATTACATGATTTTTTAATTATCTGGAATAGATATAAAATAAGCTCTTCTAAGAATGCACAATATGGAAATTTTTCTTAAGGGCAGTTACAGAGTATTCGTCAAATTAATGTTGAATGAAAGCCGTTTTTCTCTATATTTTTGTTAAATTCCTAAAACTAATTGATTATGTTAAGTTGTCATAGTTTATCATAAAGTAGATATTTTGTAATAGAGTTACATGTTTGTTTTTTTTTATAGTATAGTTTTACAAAGTTTTTTTTTATTAATGAATTTTTCTATATTAGTTATACATATTTTTATAATATGTGTGTATTTTTACGAACTATATTTTTGATATGTTATCGATATATTTCGTAATAGAATTATATTTTTTGTTAATAGTTTTACAGAACGTTCCTTGTGACTTATAGCCAATCGCACCGACCGTGTCCCTTATTACGTCATATTATGATTATATAAGAAACGCTTTAACCTATTAAACCGAAAAAATGTCGGTAAGATGGACCCTTAGTTATCAAAAATATTGTAATTGTAAGTTTTTTATGTTCATATAGACTTAGGAAATGTTATTTTTGTGTTAGTCATCAGCAATGACGCACTCAGGAATATTTTATAGGGGGGGGGGGTTCGGTTCGGTTCGGGGGGGGGGGGGGGGGGTGAGGCCTCATGATGACGTATTTTATGCTATTTTATCTTTTTATTCATGAAATATGTGGAAAATATCTAAAAAGCCCGAGCCCTGATCCACCCCCTCCCTGGGTGCTTCCATGATCATTAGATATTCTGTTTGAATTGGAGAAAAATAATGCACTTGAGACTTATTAGTAAGATAAACCATCACATAATTTAATTTTATGTAACATTTTACTGAAAACAACAAAAACGCGTAAAACACACGGGAAGAAGCAGGTTCGATTTAAAGGTATGTGGATATATTTTGAGGAAGGTGTCCTTACTCAAGATATGTCAATAGTTTTTTTCTGCCGCCGACCCTTCAGGCGCACCGTGTAGATGGTCCCTTTCAAAAATAAATAAAATCCACTGGTCATAAGCCGAAAAAAATTGGTGGCGGTAGATTTCAAAAATTAGAGGTCTTGTAAAAATATTACTTTTGTTTTACATTAAATTTGGTACCTAGATTGGGTTTTGCTCTAAATGGGCCCACTTAAAAATAAATAAAATGAGCGCACATAAACCAAAACAAGGGGTAAGGGTTGATTTCAAAAATTATAGTTTTGTTAAAAATATGATTGGTGTGGTACTGTATGAAAGGTAACGTCGTCGTCGTAGTGTAGTGGTAGCAATATTTGCTTCAGACACCGGCGGCCCGGGTTCGATTCCTGGCTAGGTACTTGGTTGTTTGTGATTGTTTTAAAATGCTTGAACTTTGCTCTAACTTTGCCAAACTGGCATTGGATGGAAAGTCCCAGTATAAAACAAAATATATGAAAGGTAAAAAAAAAATACATTATAGTTTGTTCTATGCAGTGGTGTTACACAGGGGAGGGAAACTCCAATCGGACGCATCCCCGGGTGGCAAATAGAATGTTACTTTCGCGGACCAAAATGGGTAAAAATTACATCGTGTGAGCTTAAGTGCCCATAAATTGGCAAAAACATGCGTCCATGAAAAAATGTAAATTTAAACATCTGCGATACCTAGGTGTAATCGTAATATACATTATATTACTACTCCATTCAACTAACGGGATAAAAAACTAATATTATTTTTGAACCAATAAAATCTCGACAGAAGGCAGGTTAGCGTCCCTAAAATTTCGGCGATGAAAACAATATTAATTTAATTATGGTAAAAATTTAGATTTGCAAAATAATACCTAAATTATTAATCTCCATTGGATTTTCCATATTGTTATTTACAGTTTCAAAATTTTCTTCAGCTGATTTAGTTTCTGGATATAAATTTGAGCTAGATTTTTTTATTGCAGTTTCTTTATTATTTTCATTGGAATATTGATTAGATCCACTAGATTCTTCATTATCTATTATATCATCTGGAGTTTGTTGAGATGGATCAGGACTATATTCTTTGACTGATTTTTCTTCTTTTGATTTGGTACTAGCGTCTGTGAGTGAGGAAGTTGCAAAACAGGTTGGTAATTCTTCAATCAATCCTTGTTTTGTAACCTTAAATCAGATCGTTTAAGAAAAACTGTAGTTACCTTTTTATAGATAAAAATGTATGAGTCCCATTTTAAATAACTCTCTTTTTCGAATATTAGGGAAAAGATATGCGATGTAATTTTAATATTTGACTTTTCGCTATTTTGCATGCATAGGTACACATTCATACATAATTACATGTTGGACCTTTAAGAACTTAAAGTTTGCCATGTTTTTTAAAATACCTAAAATTATCAAACACTTTAAAACACGTCATTTAGTTTGAAAGGGGGACTGTTTTTTTGCTGCGATTTTGAGACACTATCTATCCATTAAACCCTAACTGTACATGTACACGTACTAAAATTTAAGTTTTAAATTAATTGTCTTTAAAACAGCAGTAAAAATAATAAAAAGAAGTAGAGTACTTAGTACTTGTTTCCCTATTTCAATTTTAGGGGTACCCTGAAACTAAAATAGGGAAACAAGTGTTAAGTGTTACCTCGTTGAAAAGAACCTTTAGTTGACTTTCCAATTTTTGTTTTTATCAATCTGTATACAAGATATTTGCGTTTGACATCACCATTTTAAATTTCTCAAATGCAAATACTCTAAAAAAGTCGACAAATTTTTTAAATAATAGCAGCAATGTAAAGGCAATTTAAAAACCATTCAATTGAACCATCACTCGATCCACATTCCCTATCTAAAATTGAGGATTTTAATTTAACCCTAAGGATTGATGTTGTTAGATAGAGATATATCAAGATTGCAAAAAACTGTTTCCCTTTCAAACTAAATTTACGTGTTTTTTTTTAAATCTATTTAGGGTATTTTAAAAAACATGGTCCTTCCAAGTTTTTAAAGACCCACCCTGTATATATTTAAAATTGCATTTATTTTAAAAATCGGTTAGAATACAAGCCTAATGTGTATGTATGTATTTTATGCACGCGACCAAAGTTAGATGTGGGCCAAAAAATAGCTATTTTCCTAACAAGTGCAGAAAATCGATTTTTCTGCACGCAAATGCCGTCGACAGAACGGTGCGTAGCGAGTTCTGTCAAGCATTTAATATAGATACTTCTAAGAAGTTAAGAAAATCACATTTTGTAGCTCGTACTTTGTTTATCACCTTTTGTTATTTAAGTACCGCCAGGGCCGTAAGTAAGCGAAAATTTCGGACGATTCAAAAATGACAATAAAAATTTGGTTAGAAGAAAGTTAAGACATGCTACATATTTTTTTACTTAAAAAGGGGAGCACAAAGTGATTAAAAGCTAAAAACTAAAAAGGTACTTATGTGCGTTTGATATACCACATAGGAAAAAGCTATACTGGCTTAGGAAAAGAAACAGTACTTTAGCAGGTGTTTTAATATGAATAGGAGCAAATCATTTTCTTCATCCCCTTCCGATTCTTTTTCCGACTACCATGCCGAGTCGAATGAATTTCATTGCATTGCAGGAAATATAATGTTGTCGCCTTAAAAGCGAAGTTTTTCGTTCTTCCGCCAATTCTGGTGTAAAATTTCATATCTGGTGTTACCCCTCTTCTTTTAACTTTTAGTTTACAGGTCACCGGGATTTGCTGCGATCAGGGTACACCCTTATGTTTCTATTCCTATCTAATCATCTGGTAAATTAGTTTTTCTTTTTCTATGCAGGTTTTCCTTTGGTCAGTATGGCTTTTTCCTGTGTGGTATACCTACAACAAGCCGCAGTCCCGTAGAAATAAAAATTAAGAGGCTCTTGCAAAAAAATCAACAGATGAAGCAGATGTAGCAAAAATATTTTTTTGACATATTAAACATATTTGTATATTTACGTGGCTTTCCCGGCATTTTGTCATGTGTTAAAATTAGTTTTGAAACTCAATTAATTTTTTCCTAAATGCCTAAATTTGAATTTTTTGGGTTATTATTAATTTTATCTCAGGTGATGTAAACTAGAGTGTGTTGTCCGGAAGTGGATAAGAATTTACATAAAATTTTTTCATTGCACCGTATCTTCCCCTATCTCACTTAGAGTCCCTGTATGTTGACATATTTGGATATATTAATATTTCCAAATATGTCAACATACAGGGACTCTAATCTCACGTACCGACGTAACTGACAAAAATCCAAAAAATGAGATACGCTACCAAAATGTTTTCCATAAGTTCGACTTTTTGCTCGCGAATCAGCGTAACCGTATCTCTAGCGATAGCATGGCAGTACAGTGTGCGACGTCTCTACCAATTTTAATACAGCTGATTTTTTAATTTGAGATATAGGGGACGATATAGACCAGGCAAAAATTTTGGATATCAACAATCGCACCTCTTTACCAAATTTTGTACACATATACAGTACCCTTCCACGGTCCTAAGAATCTACCTCGTTAAGTTTTTTGTTAACTTTTCTATTTATTATATACATATATAAAAAGCTGTTAAGATTTTTAATAAAATGGTGTGTTAAGTATTAAATTTTTGCAAAAAATTTTTTTTGTTTTTTAATTCTAAAAAGCAGAAAACAAAAATCAAATAATACGGTTTACCACAAAAAGTTTTTCTGATCTCTCTACTACAGGAAAATCATAAAAAAAGGAATATATTGTTACAAATTTAAGTTATTTAAATTTTATAGTTAGAATTTATTTAGGTTTAGTGTAGTATTAGGTTGACGTATTTTATGGTTGTATTCTTAATCTAGGTTTTAGTTGCGTTATCTGTGACAAACTGGTATGAGAACGGTCCGGTTCTAGAAAAGGGCGGAATGATTCCGAGTCGAACAAGGATGGAAAATTCTTGAATAGTGGGCAGACCCTCATATTAGGGCCGGACGTCGTGCATCGAGTCAGTCAGAGATAACCAATGGTAGTGATCGCTAGATGTTAACGCGAAGTTAATAGGCGTATTAAAGTAGTGAATTATTAGCAAGTTATTAGTAAGTTTAAGTGCGTGTTTTTGTATATAATTTGTTGAAATAAATTGAAGTATCGTTTTCAACAATTGCGAGTTTTAATTGTTGTGGAGAACCCGTAACAATTGGTGTCAGAAGTGAGATTAAAAGAAATAAATAGTGCAAAGACTATCCTTACATAGTACCACCGGCTAGGACAATTGGACAGAAAAACAGTAAGTGATTTTTCCAGAATATTCGAAGAAGTTCGATATTGATTTATTCAAAAACCAAAAGAGATATTTAAGAATCGACTTCGATATTAGCTTAGTTAGTTAAAAAGTAAGAATTAGAAAGAATTTCTAAAATATTCCATCACTTTCTACGACGCTCTATTCGAAAACCAGAAGAAATATCCAAAAAGCGACTTCGACATTAGCTTAGTAATTTCAAAAGTAAGAACTAAAAAGAATTTCTAGATGATTCCATAACATTCTACGACGTTCTTTTCAAAAACTAGAAGAGATATACAAATACCGATTTCCACATTAGTTTAGTTATTTCAAAAGTAAGAATTAGAAAGAATTTCTAGAAGATTCCATAACATTCTACGACGTTCTATTCAAAAACTAGAAGAGATATACAAATACCGACTTCGACAGTAGCTTAGTTATTTCAAAAGTAAGAATTACCAAGATTTTCTAGAATATTCCAAAACATTCTACGACGTTCTATTCGAGAACCAGAAGAGATATACGAAAACCGACTTCGACATTAGCTAAGTTATTTAAATATTTAAATAGTGAGAATTAGAAAGAATTTCTAGAATATTCCATAACATTCTACGACGATCTATTCGAGAACCAAAAGAGATAATCAAAAAGTGACTTCTACATTTGCCTAGTAGCAGAAAGAGTGACATTTACAAGTATATTCTAGAACATTCCATTAGGTCCTATTTAAGAATCAGAGGAGATATTGAAAAAAAAAAACAAAACCGACTACGACATTAGCTTTATAGACCAAAAAATAAACATTTTAAGTGATTTATCAGGAAGTTAATGCTTACTAGACATCGGATCGGCAAAGATGGAAGATCTAACTAAAATGATGCAGGCTCTAGCAGGTCAAATGGCTCAAAACCAGAACGATATAAGACAGACCATTGAACAAAACCAAAACGATATGAAACAGACATTTGTGCAAAGATTAGATGGCATTCAAGAAAACTTCGATCAAATAAAGAGCAACTCCGAGCAGCGTAGAGGAGAGTTCAAGGCAGCAACCGAAGATCTTAAGGAAGAAATAACTCAGAGAATGCAGAATGTAGAAGAAAAGGTACAAAACAAATTGCAGAATGTAGAAGAAACGTTACAGAACAAATTGCAGAATCTTGAAGAAAAAGTGGAGACCAAGCTACAGAATGTAAGAGAAGAAGTTTTTCAAACAGTGAAAGAAAAGCTCCAGGATGTGTCAAAACAGCTTATACAGCTTCAGAAAGAACATAACAAAATAAAAGCTCAGGGATTTGTTATGAATTCCAACCAAAACATTAAGCCTCCAAATTTTGACGGTACGTCCTCCTGGTCCACCTACAAACAACAATTTAAAGCTGCCGCCGCTGCAAATGGTTGGAACGAGGACGAAAAAGCTAGAGCGTTGTTAGTAGCTCTACGGG